>CM065730.1:31168865-31203865 GCA_033310375.1 Conus canariensis | reverse complement strand
TCAGTCGGTCGTCGAGTCATTTATTCGTTCAATCGGTCTTTGTCATTCATTCGTTTAATCGGTTAGTCAGTCGTTCAGTCAGTCATTCTTTCATTCGTTCAGTCAGTCGTTCATTCATTCATTCATTCATTCATTCATTCAGATGGTAAGTCTGTCTGTCGTTTATTCATTCATTCGTTCAGTCGGTCGTTTCCTTCCTTCAGTTGGTCAGTTCGTCGTTTATACATTTAGTCAGTCAGTCAGTTGATCAGCCATTCATTTGTACATTTGTTCGGTCGGTCGCTCGTTCAGTCGGTTATTTAGACATTAATTCGTTTGTTCGGTCAGTCGTTCGTTCGGTCGGTTATTCGAACATTAATTCGTTTGTTCGGTCGGTCGTTCTTTCAGTCGGTTATTCAGACATTTATTCATTTGTTCGTTCGGTCGCTCGTTCAGTCGGCTATTCAAACATTAATTCATTTATTCGGTCGGTCGCTCGTTCAGTCGGTTATTCAGACATTAATTCGTTTGTTCGGTCGGTCGTTCGTTCAGTCGGTTATTCAGACATTAATTCGTTTGTTCGGTCTGTCGTTTGTTCAGTCGGTTCTTCTTCTTCCTCCCATTAGATGCACAGCCCGGTGTCCTCGATGAAGGCTGCCGTCCGTGGCAGCTCCTCCAGGGTGCCGTACAGCTTGACTTCCACTGCTGTCGGTGTTGGCCAGTACTTCCTCCTGGATGCTGCATGCGTCGTACAGTCTTGAGTCTTGAAGGATGTGGTCGGTTGTCATTGGTCCCTCACCACAATGGCACTCTCCACTCTGTCCAATGCTAAATTTTGTGTGCATGTGGTGGAGCAGGCGATTTTGTCCAGTCCTCAGGGGGAAGATCTTGACCTGTTCCCGTCGTCCCAGCAAATGGTATCTGTCTTCTGGGTTGTATTTGGGGTGCTTGAGGTGCCACTTTATTCCTTGTTGTGCCTTGATAATTGTCTTGATTTCATCGTGACACCAGGTTGTTGGCCTGCTCCTTCTGTGCACCGTCTTTTGCTAGAATGTCCACTTTTTCGTTACCTCTGATGCTACAGTGTGCCGGTACCCATTGTTTTCTCCACTCTGGCACTCAGGGCAACAAGGGCTGAATTGAGATAATTCTGTTCTTTGCAGCAGGAGTTCTTGAGGGCTTGGAGCACGGAGAGAGCGTCTGAGAACACCACCACCTGCCCTGTTGTTCTTGTGGAGTTCTGCGAGACTGTTGTGGCCGCCTCACAGAGGGCTTCTCGCTCAGCTCGAAAGTTAGTGGAGTATTTACCTGTTGGGATTGCAATTTCTTCATCTCTGTTTTTGTATCGGAGGAAGATTCCAGCTCCACCATCTCTCGTTGCTTCTGTGGCGGAGCCATCTGTAAAGACATGGGTCCAGTCCTCCTGGGGGTACTGGTTGCAGATGTACTCTATGGCCACCCCTCGGGATGACTGGTAACGCTGTTGGGAATACTGTCTTTCAAGAGGGTTGACTTTACGGATAGAGCTTTGTTCATGTATCCATCAAGACTGGGTTTGTCTTTAAGGCGTCTTGACTGGTGGATCAGCTGTCTCTTTTCAGCAGGCTTCTTGGTGGTCTGTCATCGCTCGTTCAGTCGTTATTCGACATTAATTCGTTTGTTCGGTCGGTCGCTCGTTCAGTCGGTTATTCAGACATTAATTCGTTTGTGGTCGGTCCTCGTTGGTCGGTATTGCATAATCGTTTCGATCGGTCGCTCGTAGGTATTCAGACATTAATTCGTTTGTTCGGTCGGTCGCTCGTTCGTCGGTTATTCAGACATAATTCGTTTGTTCGGTCGGTCGCTCGTTCAGTCGGTTATTCAGACATAATTCGTTGTTCGGTCGTCGCTCGTCATCGTATTCAGACATATCGTTGTTCGGGCGTATGTATCGATTTGTTCGGCGTCGCTCGTTCAGTCGTTATTCAGACATTAATTCGTTTGTTCGGTCGGTCGCTCGTTCAGTCGGTTATTCAGACATTAATTCGTTTGTTCGGTCGGTCGCTCGTTCGGTCGGTTATTCAGACATTAATTCGTTGTTCGGTCGGTCGCTCGTTCAGTCGGTTATTCAGACATTAATTCGTTTGTTCGGTCGGTCGCTCGTTCGGTCGGTTATTCAGACATTAATTCGTTTGTTCGGTCGGTCGCTCGTTCAGTCGGTTATTCAGACATAATTCGTTTGTTCGGTCGGTCGCTCGTTCGGTCGGTTATTCAGACATTAATTCGTGTTCGGTCGGTCGCTCGTTCGTCGGTTATTCAGACATTAATTCGTTTGTTTCGGTCGGTCGCTCGTTCAGTCGGTTATTCAGACATTAATTCGTTGTTCGGTCGGTGCTCGTTCGGTCGGTTATTCAGACATTAATTCGTTTGTTCGGTCGGTCGCTCGTTCGGTCGGTTATTCAGACATTAATTCGTTTGTTCGGTCGGTCGCTCGTTCAGTCGGTTATTCAGACATTAATTCGTTTGTTCGGTCGGTCGCTCGTTCAGTCGGTTATTCAGACATAATTCGTTTGTTCGGTGGTCGCTCGTTCAGTCGGTTATTCAGACATTAATTCGTTGTTCGGTCGGTCGCTCGTTCGTGGTTATTCAGACATTAATTCGTTTGTTTGGTCGGTCGCTCGTTCAGTCGGTTATTCAGACATTAATTCGTTGTTCGGTCGGTCGCTCGTTCGGTCGGTTATTCAGACATTAATTCGTTTGTTCGGTCGGTCGCTCGTTCAGTCGGTTATTCAGACATTAAATCGTTGTTCGGTCGGTCGCTCGTTCGTCGGTTATTCAGACATTATACGATTGGTCGGTCGGTCGTCGTTCGGTCGGTTATTCAGACATTAATTCGTTGTCGGTCGGTCGTTCGTTCGGTTGGTTATTCAGACATTAATTCGTTGTTGGTCGGTCGTCGTTCGTCGGTATTCAGACATATTCGTTTGTTCGGTCGTCGGTCGTTCGGTCGGTATTCAGACATTAATTCGTTTGTTCGGTCGGTCGGTCGTTCGGTCGTATTCAGACATATCGTGTTCGGTCGGTCGGTCGTTCGGTCGGTCATTCAGACATCAATTCGTTTGTTCGGGTCGGTGTCGGTGGTCATTCAGACATCATTCGTTTGTTCGGTCGGTCGGTCGTTCGGTCGGTCATTCAGACATCAATTCGTTTGTTCGGTCGGTCGGTCGTTCGGTCGGTCATTCAGACATCAATTCGTTTGTTCGGTCGGTCGGTCGTTCGGTCGGTCATTCAGACATCAATTCGTTTGTTCGGTCGGTCGGTCGTTCGGTCGGTCATTCAGACATCAATTCGTTTGTTCGGTCGGTCGGTCGTTCGGTCGGTCATTCAGACATCAATTCGTTTGTTCGGTCGGTCGGTCGTTCGGTCGGTCATTCAGACATCAATTCGTTTTTCCGCCAGACCTGAGTGGAGGTAAAGGCGGGGGATCCGAGAGAGAGAGAGAGAGAGAGAGAGAGAGGAGAGAGAGAGAGAGAGAGAGAGAGGAGAGAGAGAGAGAGAGAGGGAGAGAGAGAGAGAGAGAGAGGGAGAGAGAGAGAGAGAGAGAGGGGAGAGAGAGAGAGAGGAGAGAGGGAGGGAGAGAGAGAGAGAGGGAGGAGAGAGAGAGGGAGAAGAGAGAGGGAGAGAGAGGGAGGAGAGAGAGGGAGGGAGGAGAGAGAGAGGGTGTGTGTGGGTGTGTGTGTGTGCGCGCGCGCGCGTGTGTGTGTGTGTCCGTCCGTCCGTCCGTCCGTGCGTGCATGTATGTGTGTACGGATTTCAGGGTGTGACACGAGTCAGGGTACGGGACGCGCGGATTTTAGAGCAGACGACAGGTGGGGGGTAGGGTAGGGAAGGCGAGGCATGGGAGGGCGTACAGGGTGCACAGACTTCAGGGCCTGACATGGGTCGAGGTGTATTGTGCGAAGATTTCAGGGCGTGACATAAATGGTGGAACAGGGAGTGAAGATGTCAGGGCATGACACGGTGACGGTGTGTGACCGCGGGTGGTCGTATTGGGGCAGATTTGGCGTGGGCACAGGGCATGACACGCGTGGGCATATTGGAGAGGAGGCGGCGCAGACATGAGTTGAGACATGGGTGGGCGTATTGGGGCAGAGGGGTGGATGAAGGGTGTGACATGGGTAGGCGTATTGGGGCAGAGGGGTGGATGAAGGGTGTGACATGGTGGGCATATTGGGGCAGAGGGGTGCGGATGAAGGGTGTGACATGGTGGGCGTATTGGGGCAGAGGGGTGGATGAAGGGTGTGACATGGTGGGCGTATTGGGGCAGAGGGGTGGATGAAGGGTGTGACATGGTGGGCATATTGGGGCAGAGGGGTGCGGATGAAGGGTGTGGACATGGTGGGCGTATTGGGCAGAGGGGTGGATGAAGGGTGTGACATGGTGGGCGTATTGGGGCAGAGGGGTGCGGAAGAAGGGTGTGACATGGTGGGCGTTTTGGGGCAGAGGAGTGGATGAAGGGTGTGACATGGTGGGCATATTGGGGCAGAGGGGTGCGGAAGAAGGGTGTGACATGGTGGGCGTATTGGGGCAGAGGGGTGCGGATGAAGGGTGTGACATGGTGGGCGTATTGGGGCAGAGGGGTGGATGAAGGGTGTGACATGGTGGGCGTATTGGGGCAGAGGAGTGGATGAAGGGTGTGTCATGGTGGGCGTATTGGGGCAGAGGGGTGCGGATGGAGGGTGTGACGTGATTGTCTTATTGGGGCAGAGGAGTGGATGAAGGGCGTGACATGGTGGGCATATTGGGACAGAGGGGGCGGGTGAAAGGCATGACATGGTGGGCGTTTTTGGAGCAAAAGGTGTGCAGATGAAGGGTGTGGCGTGGTGTCTTACTGAGGCAGAGGGTGCGCTGATGAAGGGCACGACATGGTGGGCGTTTTTGGAGCAAAAGGTGTGCAGATGAAGGGTGTGGCGTGGTGTCTTACTGAGGCAGAGGGTGCGCTGATGAAGGGCATGACATGGTGGGCGTTTTGGGGCAGAGGGCGCGCGAGTACAGGGTGTGACGTGGGGAGGGGTGGGGGAGGGGGCAGAGAGGATACCGATGAAGGGTGTGACTTGAGTGGGCGTCTTGGGGCAGAGGGGGCGCGGATGAAGGGCGTG
This sequence comes from Conus canariensis, assembly GCA_033310375.1. Taxonomy (NCBI): domain Eukaryota; kingdom Metazoa; phylum Mollusca; class Gastropoda; order Neogastropoda; family Conidae; genus Conus; species Conus canariensis. The sequence continues at coordinate 31,198,748 of CM065730.1, read as the reverse complement.
ACATGGTGGGCGTATTTAGGCAGAGGGGGCGCAGATGAAGTGTGTGACATGGATCTGTTATTGAGGCAGAGGGGGTAGGGATATGGTGGGCGTACTGGGGCCGAGGGGGCATGGATGAAGGGCGTGACAAGGGTGAGCATATTGGGGCAGAGGAAGAACGTGACATAGGTGTAGTATTGGGCAGAGAGGGCGCGGATGAAGGGCGTGGCGTGGCTGTCTTATTGGGGCAGAGGAGTGGATGAAGGGCGCGACATGGTGGGCGTTTGGGGGCAAAGGGTGTGCAGATGAGGGGTGTGGCGATGTGTTTTACTGAGGCAGAGGGGGCGCGGATGAAGGGCGTGACATGTGAGCGTGTTAGGGTCAGCGGGGTGACGATGTGGGGCGTGACACGGGTGGGCGTGCAGGAGCAGAAGGAACGCGAGTGCAGGGCGTGACATGGGTGGGCGTCTTGGGGCAGAGGGGGCGCGGATGAAGGGCGTGACATGAGTGGGCGTATTAAGCCGGAGGGGGGCGCAGGTCAAGGGCGTGACGTGGGTGACCGTTTATGAGCAGAGGGGGCGCAGATGGAAGGTGTGATATGGGTGTCGTATTGGGGTGGAGGGGGCGCAGATGGAGGGTGTGATATGGGTGTCGTATTGGGGCAGAGGGGCGCAGATGGAGGGTGTGATGTGGGTGTCGTATTGGGGCAGAGGGGGCGCAGATGGAGGGTGTGATATGGGTGTTGTATTGGGGCAGAGGGGCGCAGATGGAGGGTGTGATATGGGCGTCGTATTGGGGCAGAGGGGACGCAGATGGAGGGTGTGATATGGGTGTCGTATTGGGGCAGAGGGGCGCAGATGGAGGGTGTGATATGGGCTTCGTATTGGGGCAGAGGGGGCGCAGATGGAGGGTGTGATACGGGTGTCGTATTGGGGCGTGGATGAAAGGCGTGACATGTTTATTCTGTTGGAGCAGAGGGACAGATGAAGGGCGTGACATGGTGGATGTATTGGGGCAGAGGAGACGCTGATGAAGGGCGTGACATGGTGAACGTGTAGGGGCAAAGGGGATGCGGATGAAGGATGTTACATGGGTGTCTTAGTGGCGCAGAGGGGGCGGTTGAAGGGCGTGACATGGGTGTCTTATTGGGGCAGTGGTTGCACAGATAAAGGGCGTGAAATGGTGAGTGTATTGGAGCAGGAGGGCGCACCTGCAAGGCGTAACATGAGAGGGTGTACTGGGGCAGAGGGGTCGAAGCTGCAGGGTTTCGCATGGGTGGATAAGGAGGGTGGGCGCGGATGCAGGACATGGCGTGGTTGGGCACGCTGGGGGAGGGGTGGGGTAGGGAGGGGAGGGGTCGGATGCAGGGCTTGAAACGGATGGGCGTACGGCAGAGGGGGCGTGGATGAAGGGCGTGACTTGGTGAGCGTATCGGGGCAAACTGGGTGCGGATGAAGGGCGTGACGTGGGTAGGCGTATCAGGGCAAAGAGGGCGCGGGGTGGATGGGCGTTTTGGGGTAGAAGGGTCACAGATTAAGGGCGTGACGTGGTTGGTGTATTGGGGCAGAGGGGGTCACGGACGAGGGGCGTGACGCGGATGGGCAACTGGAAGAGGTGGAATGGAACGGATACAGCACGAGAAAAAGATGGGTTTGGGGGGGGGGGGGAGGTCGCTGATGCACATGGGTGGGCACAATGGGGGAGGAGGGAGCACGTAAGCAGAACATGACTTGGATGACCACATGTGGTGAGGGGTGGGTGGGATGAAAAACGTTCGATTGCAGGGCGTGGCGTGACATGGCGTGATCATAGGGATTGACATGGATGGGCGTACATGGGAGGGGGGTGGGAAGGAACAAGTGGAAGGTGTGACGTGGCGGATGGGGGTGGGGCTGTTACGGGAGACGTGGATTAAAGGTACCATGGGTACGGGGTCACGGATGAAGGGTGTGACGTGGATGGGCGTATTTAGGCACAGAGGGCGCGGATGAAGGGTTTGACATGAAGGGCGTATTGTGGCAGATGGATGCGGATGAAGGGCATGACGTGGGTGGGCGTATTCGTGCCAAGGAGGCGCGCATGAAGGGCGTGATGTGGGAGGGCGTATTGGAGCAGAGGGAGCGCAGAGGAAGATTGTGACATGGTAGGCCTATTGGGATAGAAGAGATGCGGATGGAGGGCATGACGTGGGTGAGCGTATTGGGGAAGGGGGGGGGGGGGGTGGGCGCAGAGATGAAGGAGATGACGAGGGTGGCTTATTAGGGCCAAGAGGGCGCGGATGAAGGGCGTGACATGGGTGCTTTTTTTTTGGGGGGGGGGGGGGGGGGGGGGGGGGGGGGATCGGATGAAGGGTGCGACATGGTCGGCGTATTGGAGCAGAGCGAGCACAGATGATCGGCGTGTCATGGATGTCTGATTGGGGTAGAGGGATCGGATGAAGGGCGTGACATTTAAGCCCCTCTTAGTCCCCCTCCCCACCCCTCACTTCACTCCTGTGTAGCATAGCAAGCATACATTACAGTGGTTTGAATCATCGTAAAATTCATGTTTATACCGCTGCTTTTCGTTATCGTTTTGCCCACTCCAACCTTTTTTTTTTTTCATAATCTCTTCCTACATTCCCTCCTCCCTCCCCTCCTTCCAACACCAACCCCAAGGTTTTCCTTATTCTATAGCATCATCATCAAGCCCCATCTACCCTCACCCCATCCCTATCCTTATACCCAACCCCCACCTATTCCCGCTATTCCAGCCCCCCCCCCCCCCCCCCTCATCGATAAGTCTCTTACCTCCATGAAAACACTCTCCCAGCTCACTGCTCCACCCCCCCCCCCTCCATCTTGTGTCAGCTTTTGGCGCTCCTTCCTGTCTTACTTCAAAATGACCACCTTTCACCGAAGTTGGAGTATGGCTGCCTTAATGGCAGGATAAAAAAAAAAAAAACAAACCGGTCATACACACAAAACTCTCCTCCCTTTGTTGATAGATGGGATTAATCCTTGCATGTGAATACAGGGAGTGTCCGCAGGATTATCAGCCTGCGTACGCAGAAGAAGAAGAAGAAGAAAAATGACCACCCCCTCTGCCTTACCACCAGCCTCCTCCCTCGTTCATTTCCAGTACTTTGCCACATGCCCAGTAGCCTCCCCTGTCCCAGTCCTCTCCCTTCAGCAGTTTGACTCTCCTTCCCCTTCTGCCTATCAACAACACTCGCCCACCCCTCCCACCACCGTCTCCTTTCCATCCTCAAACCCACCCCCCTACTTTTTCCCCTTCTTCCCTCATTCTGGCACTAATTATATCTTCTGCTTTTGGTGTCATATTCCAGAAATGACCCCCGGAGAAGCACCCACGAAAAAAAAGTTCAGTTCAAAATAAATCAGCCGTTGTCATTTGGAGGAAAAGTTTTATTCTTGCGCTTGATCAGCTGGAAATCTTTATTTTCTTTTTTTTTTTTCAAAGTCATGTTCGTTTTTTCTCCCAAACTGCAGTTCTTCCTCCCACCATGATGGCGCTTACAGATCATGATATTTACACAACATAGGTCTGTAGAGATCTGTCTATTAATCTGATAGAATCCTGTACAAAGATATAACTGATGTTTGTTGCTTACCATTATCACTAGCGTCGTATGATTTTGAAAAAAAATGCAGGTCCACAATCATGAACCAACAATTATTTATTAGTTACAATCCAGCTGACACAAAATGGATTAGGAGTCTGGTTAAGTCAGTTTGAGAGATCCCTTTCAGATCCCCACTAGATAACTCCCGTTTTAAAAAGAGCGTCTCTCAGTCAAAAACTAATATTAAAATACCTGGAAGATCCCAGTTTGTGCATGTATTTAGTAACTGCATGTGGGGCGATTAGGATATTTTCTAACTAAAGTCATTTTGATGTGTGATGGACAGAGAACACAACAATGAGAAAAAGTCTCTGAGCAAAAGAAAAAGGCCAGAGAAGGGAAGCTTCGCCGTACCCTCTGTCATTGCTTCTCTTTCACAACAATTCTTTTTTGCAACAGATAATTTCCACGTTGCTCTTCTTTGCTTTCTAGTACATGAGTAAAATTAAAACTGTTGGTGAATAGCAAAACATTTTGAACTCGCTCATACATCTCTGCTGAACAGGAAATAACAAGACCTCAAGACCCACAAGGGGAAGATCAACAATGTCCTGTCACCTAAATCTATGTTTAGATCAAGCTGTTTACTAACTCGCACGATTACACACGTCTCTCAAACCGAAATCTGCCATGCGTGTTGCGAGTTCTGCAAACGTGATACACACGACTTTCATCAAACATTGATGTTTTGTGGTCTTTCCGTGTTTTTGGCGAATCTGTTGCATGGGTACTCAGTTTGCCTGTCTGAGCAACAATCTGCTGTTGAAAAAATTTAGGACGTCGGCAGAAACTGGACGTCCACAGAAGATAAGTGTGTATAAAGTAGCGATAGTCGGCGGAACTGTTAATTTACACACACACACACACACACACACACACACACACACACACACACACAAGTATATTGCTGTTTGGTTTCGGTAGTAGACTCTGGTCGTGGAAAGTACATTTCATGATGGCTATCAGATTTAAATTATAGCTTACATTCCTTTTATTATTACGCTGTGATCTTAAAAATATTATACCCCACGTATTGTTTGCAGTTTTTAATTCTTAATTAACCAAACTGAGGTTAGACACATGGAGTACAACATTCAATCCTGATAATTTGTATGTCTGCAAAGGACATATTTCAGTGGCGTTGGGACCGGGGCAGGGTTGGGGGAGAGAGAGGATTGTAAATGGAGGTTTGTATGTATCTTTGGTAATACAGTTTCGACAACGTATGCAGAAGTGGCCAGCCTGAAAAAGTACCTTCACGTACTCGGTGATTTCTGAATATGTAATAAAGACAATGTAAGTGTCCAGAGACACTTGATATATTTTTTAAAGCTATAATGAGTTCATTGTTTTTCGCGCATTGTCTAATTTTATGCCATGTAACTCAGAGACTTTATTTTGAGGTCAAAGCAGCTGTGGACCTTGATTTAGGATGAATCGAGCAAAGAACTGAGGATGGGGTTGGATGAGGAAGGAGCACCGATAGGCATAAGGGAAATAACTCCTGTTGGTGAAGGCACTGACTGGAAGCAAGGCAGAGCCGTTATTGTTGTCTAGATGGTCTAGTTGCATACATGTCGGTCATTCCAAGGAAACGTAGCAAACGTAGCATACACGTATTTGACGCCCGCGTGTGTATATGTGCGTGTAAATGATGCTTTGTCTGCTTAGAGTGCGCGCGCGCACGCACGCACGCACGCACACACACACACACACACACACACACACACACACACACACACACACACACACACACACACACATTATCTGCCTGTCTGTATATATGTATCTCTCTCTCTCGCAAACGCGCGAACGCACGCACGCACACACACACACACAAAACACACACACACAAACACACACACACACTCTCTCTCTCTCTCTCTCTCTCTCTCTCTCTCTCTCTCTCTCCTACACACACACACACAGAAACACTAAGACATTTGCCTGAAGACTTTCATATTATAAGAAATCCAAGTCATGATTTGGCGAAAGAGGCAACAAAGGGAAAAAAGCTTATTTGTTATTCCAAGCAATATACACGTATGCAACTGCACCAAAATGGATTTGAGAATCAACTTTGATAGCTATGGAAGCATAAACATTGAATTTTGAACGATTGCCAGACTGGGTCATACTTTTCAGAAAATCTGAGACCATAAAAGGAAAAGTATTGTTGAATATTTGCCTAAATACAACATTAGTTCACAGGTCATAATAAAATGCTTTTAAAAGTCAATTCAGAAGAACCGTTAAGTGGTTTTGCCACCGCATATTTATGAACAAACATACAATTCTGTGTACCTAACTTTTAGAAACGTCTTGCCATATCTTTAAGACATATTATCACATCTATTACTTTGTCCAGGCTATCATTCCATTTATCTTACCCGATCACTGATAATCAGCCCATTTACTTCATTTTCTCAAGTTTTGTTTGCCATCCAATCATCCACCATACTGTCACAAACCGACAATCTTGAGACCACCGACAAGCAGTGTGTAAAATGAGTCTCTGAAAGGAAAGCAGATTTCTTTGGAAAAGCACAGGGATCAGACAAGTGAAGTGAAACAGATTTTGTGAATGTTCTGATGTATGGCGCACTGTGGTTGCAGCAATTTCAGATTGCCAACACCCCTATGTTGCTGAATATGCTGTGGTGCTGGATTTAAGTTGCCGTGGTGCTGGATGCTGTAGTGGCTAGTCCGCATCGGGTAACATGCCACCGTTAAGTAGACGTGGTATTGGCAAAAGTTTAAGTTGAATGTCCACATCGAGTAGCACGTCACATTAACAGTAGCCATTCACAAAAAAGAGTGCAGTAACCGGTCACCTTGTTGGTAGTCGATCACAAAATATGTAGCCAATCATTGTGGGATGGCTACCCCAAACTCGGTTAGGTAGCCAAAACGATGATTTAAAAAAAAAAGAAGGGTACACCACCACCGCCACCACCACCATGACCATGACAATCGTTACTATCCTGACATTTGATTCAACCCATCCCGCTTGCCGTTCCGTAGTCATCGTTGAAGTCAGTCGTAGGCGCCTTGAAGACCATGTAAGCCTGCTCCCAATGTCCATCTCGACTCCAATCCCAGTTCAAAACTATACAAAATGCGTTGTATTTGACCTTGTTTGGAAATGGCTTCTAAATTGATTCACAATTGTTGACATGAATTCTTCCCGGTCCGGTTGTGACTCGCTTCGAAAAGGGACAAAAACAATGGAATGAAAGTACCTTTGATATGAATACTTGAATCCCAGGGAACATACAGTGTCTGTTCCAGAACTGTTATTACCCACTCGCCATCTCCGTCAAAGGCCTGGAGTGGCTGACGTTGCGGTACACTTCGACAATAGTCTGGTCTTCTAGACGGCTTTACACTGCAGAGAGAGAGAGAGACAGACAAACAGACAGAGACTTTGTAAGAATTTGTGCTGGACCGAGCGTGTAGCTCAGAACTTCACGTCACCGTGTGTCCTGTGCTACAGTACTACATGCCCGTGTGACATTGCCGTTTAGCCATTGGGAAGAAGCGGTAGGGCTCGAGGACTTCATTGATAATTTTTGTTTGATTGTTAGTTGCTTGTCTGTTTTAGCCCCCAGCAAACAGGTTTTCGTTGTAAAACAGTGTATGAGTTTGAATGTTCCGTTACATTGACTGTGACGTAAAATGTACTTTCTCTTTTTTGTCGGTAACAGCAAGATTGCTTTTGTCGATAGTTGCGGCTGCAAGTAACACCTTCGTAGCGCCCAGAAGAACAATGGGCTACTTCACCTCTTGGATTGTTAGGAGCCCACGTGTAGGCGCTCTCTGTGCCAGTTGTTAGCCCAGACACCAGCGAGGCTGTTTGTGATCTGATAATTGGCCTGATGGGAAGTTCTTTGACCGGTGATGCCTCTGTTCAGCTGTTGTGAAAGATTAAGCATCGCTTTGTCTTACCCTCAAAGAAATGTAACACGATCGTACACAGCCAATTTGATGAAAACAGATTTGATTGTCTGCCAGAACATCTGGTCACTAACCGAATGATATTTCTGGTCAATGAACCTCATCGTCTGATTTTGTTTGCTTGTTTGTTTGTTTGTTCTTATATGCATTTTTCTTTCTTTGCAAATCGATTTTGACGGCTTGAATTTGTGTGGTTAGAGTTGTTGGTTTCTGTTATAAGAATAGTATGGATTTTTATCAAAATTAGAGAGCGAGAGAGATGAAACTGACGAAGAAGAATCCCCCACCCCCACCCCACCCCCCACCCCCACACCCGGTCTGAAGAAAAAGGAGGCGATCTTCTACAGAGCTGTTCCTGTCTCTGTAATGTATAGTGGGTATCTTAACTCAAGCAGAAATCGTACATACAAGTCACAAGGCTTGACACGATGCTTCGTTGTGTTTTCATGAAGCCGAACAGTTAAAAACAAAAGAATTATGGGTAAGACGCATGCGCAGTGTTTCGGCGACGGACGTCGTCTGCTAGTCTGTACTGCAACACTGCTACAGTCTCGATCACCAATGACAGGGCATGCGGAACCTCCAAGAACGCGGGTGCAAGATTCAGTTCTCTATACCAGCACTGCCACTCTTTTTTCTTTTTGCTCGTAAATTCGCTTGTTACGGGTGAAATAGGATGGAGGAAAATCTCATAATATCGTGGTACATCTACTTGACAGTGTGGAATACACTGTAGGCAAACCTCAATATCACTGTATGTTACAATGTGTAATACTTTTGAAGCATGTCTCTTTATTGTCACTATTGAGAGAGAGAGAGAGAGAGAGAGAGAGAGAGAGAGAGAGAGAGAGAGGATCACAAAACATAAACCATTGTTATCAGAGGGCAGAACGCATTGGAGGCAAACTATCCACATCAAGATCTGTTACAACGTGGAATGCATTAGAAGCAAAACTTACACAATCATACTTTGTAAAAAAAAAAAAAAAGTACAACATAGATCAAAACAAACCACTTACCATCATGCTTTGATAACTTAGAATGCACTGCAGGATAAATTCTTACGGTCGTGAATGTTACAACGTGCAATACATTGCATTGTTTTTTTTACAATATGGAATGTAATGGAGGCAAGTTTTTTCGACATTTCGGCTGGTGGAATGCATTGTTGGCAAACTTTTCATTATCATGGCTCGTTTGAATGTCGACTATATTGCTGACAAATGTTTCACTATCCTGGCTTCTTGCAGCGAAGAACAAATTGAAAGCAAACGTCTCAAAAGTCTGAATTGTTACAAAGAATATAGTGAATGTAAATTTCTTATTATCACGGTTTCGTACAATCTGGATTAATGTAAAGGCAGGCCTCCCACTGTTATGCTATGTAAGAACGTACAGAACATTGAAATAGAAATACTTACTATAGAAGAAGAAGCCACTATCATGGCTTGATACAACGTGGAATGCATTGGAAACAAACCTCTCATTACCATGATTTGTTAGAACATGATAAACGTACATGGGAAACAAATCTCTCTCTTTTATGGTTCGTTAGAACGTGGAACAAATCAGAAACAAAACTCTCTCTGTTACGACTTTTTACAACGTGCAATAATTCACAAACAAACTTTTCACAGTTATGCTTTGTTACAAATATGGAATCGATTGGAAACAAACTTCTCACTATGATATGGAATAATTGGAAACAAACCTCTCACTATCATAGTTTGCCACGAAGCAAACCTCTCACTATCATAATTTGTTGCGACTAAGAATATATTAAAGGCAAACAATCTCACAACCATGGTTTGTTGCAACATGCAATACACTGGAAACAAACCTCTCACTAATATGATTTGTTGCAACATGGAATACATCAGAAGCAAACCTCTCATTAGCATGGTTTGTTACAACGTGGAATGAATTAGAAACAAACCTCCCTCTATCAGGGTCTGTTACAACGTCGAATGCATTGGAAACAAACCTCTCACTATCATGATTTGTTACAACAGGGAATGCGTTGGAAACAAACCTCTCACCATCATGGTTTGTTACAACGTGAAATACTTTGTGAAACAAACCTCTCACCATCATGGTTTGTTACAACGTGAAATACTTTGTGAAACAAACCTATCACCATCATGGTTTGTTACAACGTGAAATACTTTGTGAAACAAACCTATCAACATCATGGTTTGTTACAACGTGAAATACTTTGTGAAACAAACCTATCACTACTGGTTTGTTACAACGTGAAATACTTTGGAAATAAACCTCTCACTATCATGGTTTGTTACAATATGGAATGCATTGGAAACAAACCTCTTACTACTGGCCTGTTACAACGTGAAATACTTTGGAAATAAACCTCTCACTATCATGGTTTGTTACAACGTGAAATACTTTGGAAATAAACCTCTCACTATCATGGTTTGTTATAACGTAAAGTACTTTCGAAAAAAAACCTCACTGTCATGGTTTGTTACAATGTAAAATACTTTGGAAATAAACCTCTACAGGTTTGTTAAACGTAAAGACTTGGAAAAAAAAAAAATCTCCACGCATGGTTTGTAAAAAAAAAAACCGGAAGCATTGGAAGGCCCCACATCAAAATTTTTTGAGCGTGGAAGACCGAGGCAACCCTCACACGGGTTTCTACAACTGGAATCCCCCCAAGGGGGAAACTTTTACGGGCCTGGCTTGTTAAACGGAATTTCAGTAGAGGCAAGTTTTCACATCACATTGCAAAATAAACACAGGGGAGGAAGTTTTTCGCTTCGCATTTGATAAAAAAAGGGGCACTTCGAAGCAAACCATAGATGTTTATTTATTACATCCTGAAATGCGAAAAGGGAGTTAAATTTGTAGGGGCATTAATTGTGATCCTTTTTCGTTCTTGGACTTATTTTTCTCTTTTTTTTTCTTCTCGGTTTACTTGGTGTTCTTTCCCTCCTTCCCCCCCCCCCCCCCCCCCCCCCCCCCCCCCTTTTTTTTTTTTTGTTTTTCGTTTTCTTTTTTCTCCCGTTTTTTTTTTTTCTTTCTTTTTCTTTTTTTCTTTTTTTTTTTTTCTCGGGGGTTTTGTAGGGGCTTTTTTGTTTTTTTTTTTGTTTTGTTTTTCCTCTTTTCCTTTTTTTTCCTCTTTTTCTTTTTTCCCCCCCTCCCCCCCCCTTCTTTTCGCCCTGTTTTTGTTTTTTATTATTTTTTTTTGGTTTTTTTTCGCCCTCCCCTTTGTTTTTTTTAAAAAATCTTGTGTTTTTTTGGGGTGTTGGATTTTTTCCCCCTCTTTAATGGATAAAAATTTTGAAAAAAGCAAATTTTGAAAACTTTCAAAAAACAAATTTGCAGGTATTTTTTGGGGTGTTGTTGTTTGGGGGCCCCCGAAAAACATTGGAGGCTTTTTCTTTTTGCCCCCCTTTTTTTTTTCCCCTTTTCTTTTTTTTTTTTGTTTGGTCCGGACAGTTTCCTGGGTTTTGGGGGGGCCGTTCACCTCCCCGGAGGGGCGGGGGTTTTTAAATTTTGGTTTTTTTTTAAAAAAAAGGGAAAAGGGGGGCCCCTTTTTTTTCCCCCCCCCAAAAAATTTCCCCTTTTTTGTAAAAAAAAAGGGGCCTAAAAAAAAAAAAAAATTTAACTTTTTCCTTTTTTACCAAAAACCCCAAAAAATCAATAAAACCCCCCCGGAAAAAAATTAAAAAATAGTTTTTTTTAAAATTTGATTTGAATAAAAGTTCAAAAAAGGGGGCCCCCGGGGGTTTTTTTCCCCTTTCCCCCTTTCCTTTTTTGGGGGGCCAAACCGCCCCTCCCGCCCCCCCCCCCCCTTCCCCATTTTTTCCCAAAAAAGTTGGGGGCCAAATTTTTAAAAAAAAAATGGGGGGAAGGATTGGTTGGCCAAAAATTTTTTGTTAAAAAATTCATTTGGAAAAGAAAAGTTTTTTACAAACATTTTTTTTAAAAATTCAAAAAATGAGAAGTTTTCCCCTTCCCCAAAAAAAATAAAAAACCCCCCCTTTTTTTTTTTTTTCCCCAAAAAAATTTTTTTTGTGCAAAAATAAGGGGAAAAACAAAAAAAATTTAAAAACCAAAAAAAAAGGGAAATTTTTTAAAACAAAAAAAAAAAAAGAAATTTATTTTTTTTTAAAAAAATCCCTTTTTAAAAAAAAAAAAAAACCAAAAAAATTTTTTGGGAAAAAATAAAAAGGAAAATTTTTAAAATTTTACTCCCAAAATCAAAAAAAAATTTTTTTTTTTTAACAATTTTTACAGAAATTAATTTTTTGCAATTCTCTTGTTTTAAAGGGAAAAACCCCCCCTTCCCGGTCAAATAAGTTATTTAAATTAAAAAACAACTTTTTTTCCCAAAAAAAAAAAAAAAAAAAAAAAAAAAAAAAAAAAAAAAAAAAAAAAAAAAAAAAAAAAAAAAAAAAAAAAAAAAAAAAAAAAAAAAAAAAAAAAAAAAAAAAAAAAAAAAAAAAAAAAAAAAAAAAAAAAAAAAAAAAAAAAAAAAAAAAAAAAAAAAAAAAAAAAAAAAAAAAAAAAAAAAAAAAAAAAAAACATTTTAAAGTTAAAATAATGTCCTTAGTTACTTTTTTTGGTTGATTCCAATAATTAATGTTCAAATACATGTCACATTCATGCTTACATTCATTTCTGAGTTGATGTCGCAATACAGTTAATGTTCAAATACATGTCACATTCATGCTTACATTCATTTCTGAGTTGATGTCACAATACAGTTAATGTTCAAATACATGTCACATTCATGCTTACATTCATTTCTGAGTTGATGTCACAATACAGTTAATGTTCAAATACATGTCACATTCATGCTTACATTCATTTCTGAGTTGATGTCACAATACAGTTAATGTTCAAATACATGTCACATTCATGCTTACATTCATTTCTGAGTTGATGCAATAAAGTTGAAGAACCTTCAACGCGTTTAGAATGAGGCGATGACAACTGAAACTCTAACAAACATCGCCTTCAATACCCTCTATTGAGGCTATACCCTCAATGCGAATTCCTGTGACCATCGTCTCCATGTAGTTCAATTAATAGACATCTGGGAGAAAAACTCCCGATCCGTCAAAATTTCCCATCTTTTGACATCACTCATGAAAACAGTCAAAGGAAAAACAGGCTCTGTTCTGAACCGTGACATTTTAAATTTTGTCTTACGCTTTTGACTTCGTTTTGTGGCCAGCACAGTGCATTTTGACAGCGTGTGTCTGAGAAAGGATGGGAAACAGGAGAACATGAACATCGTGTCCTACACTCTCTGGGATAATGAGGGAAAGGCAACAATGGAACTACTCAATTTAAATAAATTCATTAACTACTGTTGTGATGATATCTCGGGTTGCATGAAAACCAAATATTATCTTACAATTATCTGATAACATGATAATGCCAATTTTAATATACAGAGCAGAACTATGGTCCAACTCGCGTTCAATGAACAGGGTGAGGTTGATATGCATGAATTGTTCAAAGCACGTCTGTCGGGTCGGTTTCTTTATGAAAATATCCACACAGAATACTGCAGACAAATGTTTTGTGCTCCCAGAAAGTCACTGCACATCCTTGGACTGTTAGGCAGTCACATCTAATCAAACGAAAACAAAATACGTACACCCGATTCCTGTATGTTTACTCATACCAGAATGATGTAAATGATCAAGAGATGTACACGGTTTAATGGAATAACACAGTTAAAGACTTCTCAAGGAGTGTGTCTTCTTTTCACCCTAAAATCTAGAGCTGTTTCATCAGATCAAAGGCAGGAAGCCCGTTGAACCCCTTTGCATCAGTTTTTATGGATATGACTTGTGTGCGCGCGCAGGTTCATCTGATTTCCTGCATTTTCTCTGGGTTTGCGCACGAGGGCAGGAGGTGGTATTTAACGAAATGTTACCCAAACATTGTGTGCCACAACATCGGCACAGGATGTCACCCCAGTGACACAGTACGTGACATTATGTATTGATGCTGCGGTACAGAATTTCCCTTCTTAGAGAATCTTACCCTGTATGACATTTTGAGCCGCAAGTCAAAATTGATGTTCAATGCAGGACACATTGCCATCATTGGTCAATGTACAGTATGGGTTCGGGTCTGACTTGCCACCTTCATTTTATGATGTGGATGTCATCACCATCATCATTATCATCATCATCATCTTCGTCATTGTCGTCGTCATTGTCGCCATCATTGTTAAGGATACATTAAAATACAGGCGTAGAAAAAAAAAAAAAACTGGACTAAATTTTCTGACGTCACTATCATCAGTACGTATCAGTATCGTGGTAAAAAAGTAGCACCGACATTTGACATAAAAATTAGGCGTTGGAGATCGCCATTGTCTCCCTACTCCACCTTGTACACCTGTATCACGGAAAGTGATCAATTACACCCGACCCCAAACCGTAAATGTTACATATGGCGACAATTGTTTCCCCAGTGTGGAGAGATACATGATCTGCCAGGGCAGGTGCTCTGGAGGCACACGCTGCCCAGGGTGACATTTAGGACAGTGGCAGAAGCCTTTTGCTGCATTCTGTTCCAGCTTCTTTGTCTCCTTCTTCTTCTTCTTCTCCTTCTTCTTCTTCTTCTTCTTCAACACGCTCTTTCCCACATTGTCCATCGCCCCTGTTAGCTGGTAACCGGCACTTTCTTGCAACCCCATTCTTTCTGGCACCTAACAGCATACGACATACCACATACAAATCAAATCACACACAACAACACACCACATCACACACCCCGTACTACGCCACACAAAGTAATATATAGGATGTTTTCACACCACACACACAACGTCACACATTACAGGGCATCACTCGCAATGATGAACATCACACTTCAGAGCACCTGACATCATCTTGAAAACGTGCTGTGTTACAGGTAGCACGAGACATCAAGCAACATGACATCACGATACGAACTCACTGCGTCACACATAACAAATCACGACGACGACATTATATGACGTTATATAACAACACACAAAAACATAATTATCTTTTACATCACATCACATGCAACAAACCTCATCAGACATACCACACGACATCACACATGTCATACAACATTATACAATTCTTGAAATGACGCACAGCACACTTGACACTGCATAACAGACACATGTATGTTACATTACATCACACATCACATACATCACCCAACATCAGACAAAACCTACATCACACATGTCACGACATTATACGTAACACGAGATAAGATTTCATAGCGCACATCACACATACCGCACGATATGACACAGGTGTCATGGTAACGCTGCACAACTCGCATATAACACAGTCACACAACATGCATAACACATCGCATGAAATCACATATATCACACGAATTTATATCAAACGCACGAAGTCACACAGAACACAAACATGTCGCATGACACCACATCATAGCACATCATTACATACAGCTACATCATACAAAAAATATACATAGCACAAATCCCACAACATCAGATATCAAGACACCCCGGACGCATCACACGACATCAGATACATCACATTACATCACACAAATCATGGACAACACACATACCGCACGATATCACATAGACCACACGACCTCACATATGTAAGACAACATCGTTTACGTAATAGAAAAGAACACATCTGCCAGGGAACCAGCGCTTTCCTTTAGTATAACCGAAACTGCTTACAAGCGGAGTTTACTGTCAACGGGGTACACTGTATACATCACACAACCTCAGATATACCACACACGACCTGACACGACATCACACATATAACAAGACATTATACATATGACACGACCTGACACATGTTGAACGATTTAAACATATTACATGACGTCACACATATTGCACGACGTCACACATATTGCACGATGTCAGACGTTTGTTGCCGTCTGCGCAGACGTTGGGGAGGTCGAGGAGGCAGGGCAAAAACCGCAATCGTTTTCCCCCCGGCAATTTAATCTCACAGACTGCCCATCACGTTCCCCCCACACTACACTTAACGTGGAGGTGTGGGATCTGTCTGTCTGTCTGTCTGACTGTCTGCAACCCCCCTCTCCCTCTCTCTCTCTCTCTCTCTCTCTCTCTCTCTCTCTCTCTTTCTTTCTCTCTCTCTCTCTCTCTCTCTCTCTCTCTCTCTCTCACACACACACACACACAACACAAACTACACGCACGCACGTACGCTCGCCCGCTCGCTCGCATGCACGCACGCACGAACAAGCGCGCGCGCGCGCGCCACACACACACACACACACACACACACACACACACACACACACACACACACACACACACACACTTGTCATCTCATTTATGATATTACGGAATTCGGCATCTTTCTAGAAAATATATTTTAATGGTGTGTGTGTGTGTGTGTGTGCGCCGCGCGCGCGCGCGCGTGCGTGCATGCGTGCGTGCGTGCGTGTGTGTGTGTGTTTGTGTGCGGCCAGGAGGAAGAAGAGGAAGTTTGTTTTGTTTTGTTTTCCGGACTTTGCAATGTTTTCATATTTTGAACGGACGTTTGCTTTCAATACAGTTCGTGTTGCTTGTGACCCAGCGGACCGCGAAGAGCCATGTCTGGCGTGTCACCCCCTAGAAGTAAACTCTCAGCATCGATGAAACACACGAACACACACACGCGCGCGCACACACACACACGCACACCACACACACACACACACACACACACACACACACACACACACACACACTCACACACATACACCACTTCACACCACATTAAACCATACCACATCACACTACACCACACACACACCACAACACAACACAACTTCTCCTCTCTCTCTCTCTCTCTCTCTCTCTGTTGTCTGTTACACACACACACACACACACACACACACACACACACAACACACACACACACATTGAAACAGATTTTTTTAAACAGATGCCGGGATTTCGTTGAAATTTTCTTTCATAAAATCTTAGAGCACATGAAATCCATTTATCTCTTTCAGAGACTCAAATAGCACATTAGGTGGTCCCTCGTTCATCTATGTATTTATGCATGCTTGCATGTATGTATGTATGCATGTATGTACGTATGTGTGTAAGTACGTACATTCATATAGACATTGACAGATATTCTTATAAAATGCGCTGCTGCCACTATTCCAATACCTTCTAATAAACCCCACTTGCCTACAAATTTGAAATCAATGTAAACGGGATTAACGTTTGTGCATCACTGACCATCAGCGCGAAGCAGTCGAGCCCACCAAACGTGCAAGCCAAATAAAGACTAATTTTCAAAATGAACAAACATCAGTCTCAGATTTTCAAAAGCTTAAAACAACACCCTGTGGGCAGAAGCTATGGAAAATGATAAAGAAAATGTAAAGGGAAAACACCAACCCTTCCATCCGTCACCTGCCGCTGTCAGACGCTCTGATTACAGTATCAGCTGTAGCCAGTCTGTTGAACTCGTATTAAAAAAGAAACCTCGTCCTTCACCAACATCTGCTGCTTTTCTGAACAAACCTTCAAAGGAAACTTTCCTGCAACGTTTTTATTTTCTGATTGTAATCTGCACTCTTCCCCCGGATGAACTGAAATAAGGTCTGCAAACCTATATTGATTATGACTTGATGATAACCATTACCAACTTCTGACACATCTTCCGGAAAGCAGTCTATGTTCTTTGGTAAGTGTACGGTCTTATCTGGACTGCATAGTACAATCCGCCCACCTAGCAGAAAGCCCTCGTTATTTCGGTAAAGCCTACACCAGTCCTGCTTATCGCACAATAGTTCTGGCCAGCTGCCTTTGTAAATTAATAGAAATGATGGTCAGTTTTCGACTGATAAGGAAACTGAAAAGCGATGGCACTATTGATTTCCGCCAATACCATTCTGTAGTTGACCAGTTTATTCGTCTTGATACCACCATTCACAACGACATTTAAAAAAACAACAACACATGATGTAGCTATCTTTTTTTTTCTACCCAGAAAGAGTACAGCACGACGAGGACATCTGGTATTCTCATGGATCTTCCTGAACTGAGTGTTAGAGGCCATCTGTCTCTTTAGTAAAACTTTTCCCGCTTGATCAGCAGTGTTAACTTCGTGTTAGCACCATGTCGTCTGACATCCACGAGCAGGGTTTGGGTGTACCTCAGGGGAGCATCCTTCCTCCTGCTCTTTTTAGCATTAAAATTGATAACATAGTCAGCACAGTAAACCCAGATTGTCGATGACTTTGCTCTCTATACAGTTAAGCGAGTTATGCTGGTGGACAACGTCAACTCTACTTCAGTGTCTGAGGAAAATGGTTTTACTTTTTTTAAGCTACCAAAACTCAGAGTATCCACTTTCACAATTTTCGACAATATTTCGGTGACTGGAAATTCGCCGGGTTAAATCCAGCATTTCAGCTGTGAAAGAAGCCTGATGCATGGGATTATTATTCTTTTTTTTATTATCAAAGACTCTACATTGTAAGTCACAACTAACTCTGAAAATGTTCTTGTCAGATATCAATAAACTTTCTCCGAGTCGTGGCACACACAGACTGAGGTACTGATATGAAAACGCTTCTCAGTCTCTGATCCGTTTTAAAGTGAACTACTGTTCAAAAGAAGTCTGCTAGACTGCCGTACCTCAAAGCACGGGATTCCATACATTCTCTAAGGGCTTCAACTCTGACTGAGGGCGTTTTCCACCATCCCTGTTTACAGTGTTGTGTGTGTGTGTGTGCAGTCTGGGGAACGTTCCCTCTCCGTCCATCGATTAAGGCTTATTATTAACGCTATTGTTTGAACCTCTCCGTCCATCGATTAAGGCTTATTATTAACGCTATTGTTTGAACCTCTCCGTCCATCGATTAAGGCTTATTATTAACGCTATTGTTTGAACCTCTCCGTCCATCGATTAAGGCTTATTATTAACGCTATTGTTTGAACCTCTCCGTCCATCGATTAAGGCTTATTATTAACGCTATTGTTTGAACCTCTCCGTCCATCGATTAAGGCTTATTGTTAACGCTATTGTTTGAACCTCTCCGTCCATCGATTAAGGCTTATTGTTAACACTATTGTTTGAACCTCTCCGTCCATCGATTAAGGCTTATTGTTAACACTATTGTTTGAACCTCTCCGTCCATCGATTAAGGCTTATTGTTAACACTATTGTTTGAACCTCTCCGTCCATCGATTAAGGCTTACTGTTAACACTATTGTTTGAACCTCTCCGTCCATCGATTAAGGCTTATTGTTAACACTATTGTTTTAACCTCTCCGTCCAACCATTAAGTCTTATTATTAACACTATTGTTTTAACCTCTCCGTCCAACCATTAAGTCTTATTATTAACACTATTGTTTTAACCTCTCCGTCCATCGATTAAGGCTTATTATTAACACTATTGTTTGAACCTCTCCGTCCATCGATTAAGGCTTATTAATAACACTATTGTTTGAACCTCTTATTTGAACGAAAACACTGGTCCATGACGGTACGTTTTCAAGCGAAATCTCTAAAATATTCGAGAACCCCTGTTCAGTTCCAACTGTATAAATACATATTCCTCCCCCATCTAAACGATACAATTATTGATCTTGGAGTCGTGTGTGATTTGTCCCAGTTTCCAGATAATCCAGCTTCGGCTTTCAAAATACCGAAAATTAGCTTTGATTTCACCTCTTCTCGCAAAGATATCTACCAGCTCTCAGGCGTATTGTGTTTCTCCCGAACTGCGTTTTAAGTTTGAAAATTTCGAAAAATATTTACTGACAGTTCTACATCGGAGAAAAAAGTTGCTTCTGCTATACACTGCTCAACCGTCCCCTCCCAGATATTCAAAACACATTACCTCCGACAGGTCCAGCTACACTGCACAGCTACAGTGTTTGTCCTGGCACACAAACGATCACTAAAACTAAACATAAAGACTTTTTCATTCTCTCTAAATCTAAATATAAAGACTTTCTCATTTCTTCTAAAATTAAACAAAAGACGTTCTCATTCACTCTAAATCTAAACATGAAGACTTTCTCATTCACTCTAAATCCAAACATAAAGACTTCCTCATTCACTCTAAATCTAAACATGAAGACCTCATCATTCCCTTTGACTCCCTTTCTGCTTTGAAGGCCATTGCTTGCCGCAACCTCACGTACCTCCAGCTCCTGGATTATCTTAAGTGTACACATCACTGACTGCGCAAAATAAACACGTACAAATTCCCTGTCCCTCATGTAGATTTGAAATCCAGACTTAGTCAAAGACATGTGCCAGGAGGACTGAAACTCGTAGACGGATTACAAGACTCTCAAATCAACCAAGACCTTGCATAACTGGACCATCCGCAACTGGTGGCAGTGAAGAAAAAAGCGTTTTGTGCTGATTTGACACAGATCACCTGCTTACACGCACCTGCGTCTTCTGAACGGCTAAGAAACTCCGTGATGCAGTTGATTTAGCTTTCACTATACAGCAAGTCCACACAGAGAGCCGGGAATTCAGCTTACTGTCCAGAGAGGACACGAGCTGCCTGTTCTGTAGTGTTTAATTGCCCGCGTGTCTTTTTCTTTCAAGTGTGTGTGTGTGTGTGTGTGTGTGTGTGTGTGTGTGTGTGTGCTGTAAAGTTTGATAGTGATGAATCAAGCAAAATTGCTGGCGATCAACAAGACCTTGCAGTACCCGCCCTAAAGATGTCAATGAATTAGACACCATACAGTTTGCCTTATCATATCTATCTGTCTATCTATCTATCTATCTGTCTATTTGTTTTGTTGTTGTTGTTGTTGTTTATTGCATATTGTTGTCGTTTTTTCCCCCTTTTTACGACATGACTTTTCTCCCCTACGTGTGGACGGCCTTGAAAAGACTCTGTGGTCGGCTGTGCTGAAATCTATGGAGAAAACAGCACACTGGTCAAGAAGAAACAAAATGTTTTAGAAAAAGTTCGCTTAAGAAGAAAAAGACGACAGCAATAAAAACAACAACAGCAACAATTTTGCAACACAAATACTTTGGAAGACAAGGGACACAATACTGAGATCATGAATCCATAAATCAAACCAGGTCAAGAGTCATCCGCGGATTACCTTGCACGCAAAACATTCAGCCTGCCAGTCCCGCCAGCAATGTAGGTCAAGAACCATCAGCAGGCTCTCTGACAAGCCCAATATTCAGCCTTAGAATCCGCCCTTCTGAGTAGCCTCAGAACCATCCGCAGGCTCTCTGACAAGCACAATATTCAGCCTAGGAATCCGGCCTTTAGAGTAGGTTCAGAGCCATCCGCAGGGGTTCTTGTAGGCAAATGATTCAATATCTGTATGTCTGTTTGTCTGTCTATGCAAGTATGTATGTATGCATATATACATACATACATACTTATCTATATACATTATCTATATACATCTCTCTCTCTCCCTCATTCTCTCTCTCTCTCTCTCTCTCTCTCTCTCTCTCTCTCTCTCTCTCTGTGTGTGTGTGTGTGTGTGTGTGTGTGTGTGTGTGTGTGTGTGTAGACAGATGCACAAACGTTGGTCCCGTTTATGTTGATCTTTACAAATTTGAAAAATTATTGATAAGGCTTCGCCGAAAAACGTAACAAGCGCATCACAAGACAAAACACGGCGCGTTTCGACCTGTCTTCTTCAGGCAAGACACACAACACTCAGGACAACGAAAATAAGCATACAGCGATCACAAGCGCATTTTTGATTTGTAGGCATTTTGGGTTTGTTAGAAGAGACTGGAATAGTGGCAGTAGCACGTTCGATAAGAACATCTGTCAGCCTTTCTGCAGGATACAAGCTTGGCAGTACTTCCTCTTCTATAAGTTCATATCGGACGTGACCAAGAAAAGGGGGTGGGGAGGTAAAAGACTTTCCAGAATGGAGACAGAACAGACCAGAAAAGCAATACAACAAAAAAAAACAACAACGTAGACAACGGCAAAGAAAGGCAAAAATTGAAAACAGAGTCAAAGGGAGCAATAGAAAAGAGGACGTCGTAAGCACAGAACTTTCACAAGGCGGTGGAGCTATTTGTATTGTTCACACGCCTTACGCTTCAGTGATTTGTTCGGCATACAGTTTTACGATGCTTCATATACAGGAACTACCGTTTCTCAAAACAGTATAGATTATAGCCCCCACCCCCTCCCCTCTGTCATGTAGTACCAAACCAACATGGAAATTCAGAGCCTCAACATCATCACGCTCATCCTCACTGACCATTATAACAAGTCACCAGTTCTGTGGTTCTCCCTTCATGCCCTGCCGTCGTGGTGACCTCAGTTCGGATTTGGCTTCATGACTGTGCCCATGGTGTCTAGGCGTCCGAATAGTCCGTACAACATGTCCAACGGACTGTCGGACTGAAGCGGTGAAGCCCTTCCAAGGAGGACATACAGTCATGTTGACTCTGCATCCAAGCCACTATTGCCGTCAGTAGCACGCAGAGTAGGTAGTCGTCCTACCAGTGTTGGATCAGAACGGGCAGCACAGAACACCACTAAAGAGACTTGGCAGCATAGCAGTGTCGTCTCTGGTGGGTTGCCTCGACGACTTGAGATTTGTTGCTCTTTGGGGACTGCAGGTGCAGGGACTCCATCGGTTTAACTCTGGCATGCCTGTGTATGGAAAGCAGGAATGAGAGGTATGGTGGTATTGTCGCTATTGTGATTACGGAAGATCTCTCCTCTCTCTCTCTCTCTCTCTCTCTCTCTCTCTCTCTCTCTCTCACACACACACACACACACACACACACACACACACACACACACACACACACACACACACTCCCCCTTCTCCCGCCCCCGTCTCAGCTCAACTTGTCAACTTCAAATAATTGGATATTTGAGCAGCCCAGTGAACGCTCTCATCGATTCTAAAAGGCCAACAGCCCTACCCTTACTTACCCGCCACGTTGGTTGTTTTTGATAGTGTTTGACGTTGTCCGGGTTCATCGCAAGTTTACAATTTCATTAACAGCTCGGTTGTGACTCTAATCCCGCCTTTAGAAATAACAGAAAAACTGAGCTTGAATCCAAAGCCATTTCATTGATTAAACGAAATAAAGGTCGACAAAATGGGCTAGGAGATGGGGGTGGGAAGAGAATGGATAGAAAGCATAAATAGAGGGGGAAAAGAAAAAAAACAAACACGAAAGATCTCAAATCAGATTAATGAAATGAAAGAAAAGAAAGGGAAAGTCAACGTCATGGGTTTAGAAGAATTTGGCAGAAAAGTTCAAAAGATTGTCAGCCCATTCGTGCACGAATGTGTGTGTGTGTGTGTGTGTGTGTGTGTGTGTGTGTGTGTGTGTTGACTGAAGGCACTGGGTTGGATAGGGAATTATCGCAGTGAGTATGTTGTTGTGTGTGTGTGTGTGTGTGTGTGTGTGTGTGTGTGTGTGTGTGTGTGTGTGTGTGTGCTGAAGATTCGGAATTGGACAGCGAATCATTGCAGTGAGTATATGTGTGTGTGTGTGCGTGCGTGCGTGCGTACGTGCGTGCTTGCGTGCGTGCGTGAGTGTGTTTATGTGTGTATGTATGTATGTGTGTGCGCGTGCGAGCGTGCGTGCGAGCGCGCATGCATGTGTGTGTGTGTGTGTGTGTGTGTGTGTGTGTGTGTGTGTGTGTGTGTGTGTGTGTGTGATTTTATGCAACATACTGACTAACTGAAGGTACACATGGTAAAGAATTCTCCACCATCCTTCCCCTCCTGTCTTTACTTCTCTCTTTCTCTCACTCTCGCCTGTTTTTGCTCGATTGTCTGTATTGAAAAGTCATGGCTATTTGATAAATATTGTGTTTTTTTGTTTATTGCTCCAGTCCTCTATTACCCTTAGCTTATCAGTTATGTAATTATCAAGTGTTTGTCGATCGTTTATTCAGTGACATAATATTTTCCTTTGGAATGCGTGTGAGTGCATTGGAAGAAAATGAAGCGATGTTACTCTTTGATAAAAGAAATCAGTTAGCGTAGCCCGCACGTCCAGGCCCCTCCCTCCCTCCCCTTCCCTTCCCCTATTCCCACCCTGTCTTCCTCCTACTCCCTCCCTTTCGTTTTTGATATCAGTTTTTCATTCACTTCGCCTCATTGCATTTTTCAATATTTATATATTTTTAATTCATTTGTTTGTTTATTTATCCGTTTATGTATGTATGTATGTATGTGTATGTATGTATGTGTTGTATGTATGTATGTTTGTATGTATGTATGTATGATGTATGTATGTATGAATGTATGTATGTATGTATGTATGTATGTATGTATGTATGTATGTCTTTATTCATTTATCTATTCAGTCATGTACCTATTTATTTATTCATTTTTTTATTTAATCATATATTTACCTATGTATTTATTTAATCATATATTTACCTATTTATTTATTTTCCCCAAACCCTGCTGTTCTGTTCTGATGGGCAGGCATTATTGGAAGAGAAAGGGGGAACCTCTATTGTGTGTCATACAGGAGTATTGATCTGTGTCTTGTAAAATGTGTGTGTGTGTGTGTGTGTGTGTGTGTGTGTGTGTGCGTGCGTGCGTTGGTAGTGCGTGTGTGCGTGCGTGCGTGTGTGTGTGTGTGTGTGTGTGTGGTGTGTGTGTGTGTGTGTGTGTGTGTGTGTGTGTGTGTAAACAACATAGTCTGGGATGTGCGATTGTGATCAGAAGTAATATATTTTATTACTGTATCTCTTTTGGGGCTGTGCTTTGCTGTTGTTGTTGCTGCTGCTGCTGTTCTTGTTTTTATCAAATGTTTAAAACAAAACAAAAAGATAGTAAGGTAATGTTATGTTGCTTATGGCCCAGCCGACCGCAAAGAGCCATATCAGGGCTGTCACCGCGTTGAAGTCAACTCACAAGTCATTCATTCACACAACCCTCTAAAATACACCTTCTAAAAACACACCCGGATTTTTGTTAAAAATCTTTCTACTGTCAAATCTTAGATCAGATGAAAAATGTTAGTCTCCCTCAGAAATTCAAAGATCACATCAGGTGGAACATCTCTGAACAAGGTTTTATGTCTCACATCATGCAAGTCCCAACACTCTAAAAGAATATGTTTCATTGTGAGTGGTACATGACATGGAATGCACCACGGAGTTTCTTCATTCTTTAAAAGATAGATAGATAGATAGATAGGTGGGTAGGTAGATAGATAGATAGGTTGGTAGGTAGGAAGATAGGTAGGTCGGTAGGTAGGTAGGCAGGTAGGTAGATCGATAGATACACGACAATACATACCCAGCGGACGAAAGGCCTCGGAGCAGGCAATATGAATGGTTCTATCTTCAGAATGGATTGCAATGATTCCCATTTGTTGCTAATGAAAGATTTTACAATTAAAACATTTTCCTGATTTTTCACTCTCATTTTCTTTCTTGCTCCTTCCCCCTCCCCCCTTTCTTCTTCTTCCTCTTCCTCTTCTTCTTCTCTTCTTCTTCTTCTTTAAAAAATATTTGCCAAGTCATTATGTAATGACGGAGGAATTGTTAGCCTGCACTTGTTTTCCCTCACAACAAAATTGTTCAACATGAGGTTTGGACAATCACTGGGAGATTGCATCTCTTAGGAGATCCAAGTAAAATCTGTTTTAGATAGTGTGTGTGTGTGTGGTGTGTGTGTGTGTGTTGTGTGTGTGTGGTGTTGTGTGGTGTGTGTGTGTGTGTGTGTGGTTGTGTGTGTGTGTGTGGTGCTGCTTGCGTGCGTGCGTGTGTGCGTGCGTACGAGTATGTTATTTTGTGCAACATGCTGACTAACTGTTTTTGCTCAATTATTTGTATTGAAAAGTAATGACAATTTGAAGATAGACATTGTGTTATGGGTGAAGGGGAAGAAAAGACAGGGAGAGGGCAGTTCATTTCCCACGTCACCGATCGTACAACAAGCGGATGTTGCTTTTTATTTGATGGTGTATGAGTCTTTTCCTTGTAAAACTCGCTTTGTACCGTCGATTTCTTCCTGTTCTCCGAGTCTTAGTTTTTTTTTTTTTTACACCTTTTTCCTTCTTGCGCGCGCGCGCGTGTGTATGTGTGTGATAAATTCTTGTCTTATATCCCAATGATAAATTGATGAATTGACAAAATTACTGCATGCTTTAGGTAACAACAAAGATATACAGCACAGATAATCAATGTACTTAGGTTAAACACATGGAACACAAAATTCTTTCCTGATATTAGGTGTATATGTGAGGGAAACATTTTTGCTAGAATGCCCAAATTTTAACAGGGCAATACAAATTAAAGGGTATGAATACTGTGTGTTTTAAAAGCATTGACCACACTTGACACGTGTATCACGGACATCACACACGTCATTGTCCAGAGCTGTGCAGACTGTTGTGATGTTTTTAAAAAGTATTTTCAGAGATGTTCTCAGTGGAGTATTTAGATTCTAATCTGCAAAGGACAGAGATGAGAGAAAATGACCAGAGACAGTAGGTCTGACATTCTCAGTGATCTCTGTTGCGTTTTGATATCGTCTAATGTCATCGATGATGAACACACGTTAAAATAACCAAGCAACAGAACTGAGGGTGAAACGCCTGTGTTTCGCATAGATTTCGTTGTCAACACCTGAACGGAGAGAAAATGGGAAGAAGATGTAAGGACCTGAAGGAGTCACCCGTCAGGTGAGAACGGGAAGAAAGAAAGACTTCATCAGTGTGCTTTGAAGCTGGATGAGAATTCACTTTAACACTGTGAAATATCAGATGGGGAACTGACCACATACACATAGAAACGCTCCACACTCTCACACCCTCACAAACGAACACAGGCAAATTTACACACGCTCGCTCGAGAACGTACACACATTAACCCTATTCTGCCACATGTCTCATCTTTCCATCTGCTGCCGACAGATTCTCGGGCTTATCAGCAGCTGAAATAATGCTTTCTCTGCAGCTAATTGCCTGAATGGGAAAGATCCGCACAAGCATCACAGGAGGTAGCCTATTGTCGTCCCTTCCACAGGCGGCATCAACACCGCATCACTTGGATTTGAAAGGGAAATGCAGAGTGATTCGCCTACATCTCTTCTCTGTCTGTCTGTCTGTCTGTCTGTCTGTCTGTCTGTCTGTCTCTCTCTCTCTCTCTCTCTCTCTCTCTCTCTCTTGTTTTTGTTCAAGGCGTCAAAGTTCAGAGGAATAGTGACGTCTTAGCTGCTGTTCTTGTTGGTTTGGTTGTTTTCTTTTTCTTCTTTCCTGATTAAAGATTTTTTTAAAATCCGCAATGTGAATGATTGTGCTCACTCCCCTTCAAATGGGCCAGTGGCTTTACTGTGAAAGAAAAACTCTGGTCCTAAGCCTGAAGTCTCTCTCGTCTCTCTCTCTTTCTCTCTGTCTGTCTCTCTGTCTGTCTGTCTGTCTGTCTGTCTGTCTGTCTGTCTCTCTCTCTCTCTCTCTCTCCTCTCTCTCTCTCTCTCTCTCTCTCGCTCTCTCCCACGTTCACTTACTGCCCCCTCTCATTCTCCTTCTCTCTGTCTCTGTCTCTGTCTCTGTCTCTCTCTGTCTCTGTCTCTCTCTCTCTCTCTCTCTCTCTCTCTCTCTCTCTCTGTGTATGTGTGCGAGTGTGTCTAGGGAAAGAAGGCTGTCATATGTAGGGGGAGAAGGCTGTCATATCTAGGGTGAAAAAGGCTGTTATATCTAGGGGGAAGAAGGCTGTTATATCTAGGGGAAGAAGGCTGTCACATCTAGGGGAAAAGGCTGTCACATCTAGGGGAAGAAGGCTGTCATATCTAGGGGAAGAAGGCTGTCATATCTAGGGGGAAGAAGGCTGTCATACCTAAGGGAAAGAAGGCTGTCATATCTAGGGGGAAGAAGGCTGTCATATCTAGGGGGATGAAGGCTGTCGCATCTAGGGGGAAGAAGGCTGTCATATCTAGGGGGAAGAAGGCTGTCATATGTAGGGGAAAGAACGCTGTCATATCTAGGGGGAAGAAAGGCTGTCATATCTAGGGGGAAGAAGGCTGTCATATCTAGGGGGAAGAAGGCTGTCATATCTAGGGGGAAGAAGGCTGTCATATCTAGGGGGAAGTAGGCTGTCATATCTAGGGGAAGAAGGCTGTCATATCTAGGGGGAAGAAGGCTGTCGTATCTAGGGGGATGAAGGCTGTCACATCTAGGGGGAAGAAGGCTGTCATATCTAGGGGGAAGAAGGCTGTCATATCTACGGGGAAGTAGGCTGTCATATCTAGGGGGAAGAAGGCTGTCATATGTAGGGGGATGAAGGGTGTCATATCTAGGGGGATGAAGGTTGTCATATCTAGGGGGTCATATGTAGGGGGAAGAAGGCTGTCATATGTAGGGGAAAGAACGCTGTCATATCTAGGGGAAGAAGGCTGTCATATCTAAGGGAAGAAGGCTGTCATATCTAGGGGGAAGAAGGCTCTCATATCTAGGGGGAAGAAGGCTCTCATATCTACGGGGAAGAAGGCTGTCATATCTAGGGGGAAGAAGGCTGTCATATCTACGGGGAAGAAGTCTGTCACATGTAGGGGGGAGAAGGCTGTCATATCTAGGGGGAAGAAGGCTGTCATATCAAGGCTGTCATATCTAGGGGGAAGAAGGCTGTCATATCTAGGGGGAAGAAGGCTGTCATATCTAGGGGGAAGAAGGCTGTCATATCTAGGGGGGAGAACGCTATCATATCTAGGGGGAAGAAGGCTGTCATATCTAGGGGAAGAAGGCTGTCATATCTAGGGGAAGAAGTCTGTCACATCTAGGGGGAAGAAGGCTGTCATATCTAGGGGGAAGAAGTCTGTCACATCTAGGGGAAGAAGGCTGTCATATCTAGGGGGAGAAGGCTGTCATATGTAGGAGGAAAAAGGCTGTCATATCTAGGGGGAAGAAGTCTGTCACATCTAGGGGGAGAGACTGTCATATCTAGGGGAGAAGTCTGTCACATCTAGGGGAAAAAGGCTGTCATATCTAGGGGGAGAAGGCTGTCATATTAGGGGGAAGAAGGCTGTCATATCTAGGGGAAGAAGGCTGCCAATCTAGGGGGAGAAGGCTGTCATATCTAGGGGAAGAAGGTTGTCAATCTAGGGGAGAAGGCTGTCATATCTAGGGGGAAGAAGGTGTCATATCTAGGGGGAAGAAGGCTGTCATATCTAGGGGAAGAAGGCTGTCATATTAGGGGGAGAAGGCTGTCATATCTAAGGGGAGAAGGCTGTCATATCTAGGGGGAGAAGGCTGTCTATCTAGGGGGAAGAAGGCTGTCATATTAGGGGGAAGAAGGCTGTCATATCAAGGGGAAGAAGGCTGTCATATCTAGGGGGAGAAGGCTGTCATATTAGGGGAAGAAGCTGTCATATCTAGGGGGGAGAAGGCTGTCATATCTAAGGGGAAGAAGGCTGTCATACTAGGGGGAAGAAGGCTGTCATATCTAGGGGGAAGAAGGCCTGTCATATTAGGGGGAAGAAGGCTGTTATATCTAGGGGGAAGAAGGCTGTCATATGTAGGGGGAAGAAGGCTGTCATATCGGGGGGGGGGGGAGAAGGCTGTCATATCTACGGGGATGAAGACTGTCATATCTAGGGGGAGAAGGCTGATCATATCTAGGGGGAGAAGGCTGTCATATCTAGGGGGAAGAAGGTTGTCATATGTAGGGGGAAGAAGGCTGTCATATCTAGGGGGAGAAGGCTGTCGTATCTAGGGGGGAGAAGGCTGTCAGATCTAGGGGGAAGAAGGCTGTCATATCTAGGGGGAAGAAGGCTGTCATATCTAGGGTGGAGAAGGCTGTCATATCTAGCGGGAAGAAGGCAGTCATATGTAGGGGGAAGAACGCTGTCGTATCTAGGGGAAGAAGGCTGTCATATGTAGGGGGAAGAAGTCTGTCATATGTAGGGGGAAGAAGGCTGTCATATCTAGGGGAAGAAGGCTGTCATATGTAGGGGAAAGAAGGCTCTCATATCTAGGGGGAAGAAGGCTGTCATATGTAGGGGAAAGAAGGCTGTCACATCTAGGGGGAAGAAGGCTGTCATATCTAGGGGGAAAAGGCTGTCATATCTAGGGGGAAGAAGACTGTCATATGTAGGGGAAAGAAGGCTGTCATATCTAGGGGGAAGAAGGCTGTCATATGCAGGGGAAAGAAGGCTGTCATATCTAGGGGGAATAAGGCCTTGTCTGGGGGAGAAAGGCCGTCGCTCACAGGCATGAATGTGACCCACTGTTTAGCACGTAGGGAATTTCACTTTCACCAGCTGGAATCTGCCACCATACAAAGGAGAATGAAACATTTTGAAGCTGCAATAACTATCTGTCCTGCTCAAACCTTAAACGATGACGTTCAGTCTAAACTGTCTCTTTCCCCAAACTAATC
>CM065730.1:31141365-31156365 GCA_033310375.1 Conus canariensis | reverse complement strand
ATATACATATGTACATGCAGAGAGAGAGAGAGAGAGAGAGAGAGAGAGAGAGAGAGAGAGAGAGAGAGAGAGAGAGAGAGAGATGAATATATGGATTCGCGTTTACCCTGGTTCATCTTTCTTCCTTTGCTTATCTCATTACCCTGGTAAAATAAAATTTCGTTCGTTCGTTCGTTCGTTCTTTTCCTGACTTCTTATAAACAGGACGAGCTACAGCTATACTGATCTTGGATCTCAGTGAAAAATGACCAGGACATAAAACATTACTTTTTTTGTAAAGATTGCAGCAGAGAGAGAGAGAGAGAGAGAGAGAGAGAGAGAGAGAGAGAGAGAGGAGGGGGGGGGGGAGACAGAGAGAAGGAGAGAGAGAGAGAGAGTAAGAGAGAGAGACAGAGATAGAGAGTGAGACAGAGACAGAGAGAGATAGAGAGAGGGAGGGAGGTAGGGGCGATAACCGGACATCGTGTACATGAGGCGTAATAAAACAACGTTCGATCAGCTGGCTAATCAAAATGTGCCTAACTGTTTTCCAGGTTTGTTTGTTTGCTTGTTTGTTTGTTTGTTTCTGTGGAATTTCTATTTCATTTACTTGAGGAGCGGTCGGAAACGATAGAGATAGAATGGCAAAATGGGGAGGGTGAGTGGAAGTGAGAGGGATGGGGGAAGTAAGGGAGGGGGCGCAGAAGACTCTGATTTGAGGTGAAGTTGTGACTGTTATAAGGTAGGGGGCTGATGGCTCATAGAATGGGAGATGAGAGAGGAAAAGAGAAGGAGGAGGCGAAGGGTGCATGGGGGAAGAAGGTAAGGTAAGGTAATGTTGCTTGTAGCCCAGCCGACCGCAAAGGGCCATATCAGGGCTGTCACCACGTTAAAATCAACTCACAAGTCATAAAAAAAAATTCAAACATCTCTTTAAAATACATCTTCTAAAAACGCACCAGAAACTTCGTTAAAAATCTTTCTACTGTAAAATCTTAAATCAGATGAAAAATGTTAATCTCTTTCAGAGACTCAAAGATCACGTCAGGTGGGACATCTCTGAACAGGGTTTTCATGGACTCGGCTGTAAAGTGTTTATGTCTCATATCGTGTAAGTCCCAACAATCTAAAAGAATATGTTTCACTATGAGTGGAACATGATATGGAATACACCACGAAGCCTCTTCACCTTTTAAAAGATAAGAATGGGTATAAAACGAGTGGCCTGTGTGCAAGCGGCACATTACTGTTTCTTCTTTACGACCGCCTCTGGAACATGGTAAAAACTCGTTGAGGTTTGGACGGATCTTATACAGTTTGTTATCCTTCTGCAAGGTCCATTCCTCTTGCCAGAGGTCTTTGACATAGGCCTGTGTTTTGGGTATCAGATCAGTGTGGGAGGAAGGAAAGACGGATGAGTGTGGAAAGAACAGAATGGTTATTCTATCATTTCTTTTAGTCTTCTCTCTCTCTCTCTCTCTCTCTCTCTCTCTCTCTCCTCTCTCTCTCTCTCTCTCTCTCTAAATGAGGAGACAACACGCATTAGGAAAGAAGTAGGTCACATTGAGAAAGTTGTCCTGCTAATTAGTCGTTTTTTACCAATTCATAGTTGATTGTGCACCTCTAAAGTTTGTCAGAGCTTAATTGATGAAGGACGAGACACAATACCATCTGAAAATACTTGCTGTTCTGTGTATGGACTTTGTGTGGCTGTGTTTGATGTCTTCGTGGCTCGTCGTGCAAAGATGACAGCTACTATGTTCAGGTACACGGGCTGGGAGACCTCAGATGATCAGTGTTTTTTTTCCTGTCATCCTGATGCAGGTGTTGTTGTGTGCCAGTGACACTGAAACAAACCCTGGTCCTCATGATGACACAGAAACAAATTTCTTTGAATAATGTTTGACAGGCAAGAACAAAAATCCAACAGACATTTTTCACTTTAGTTTGAATCTCGTTTCCAAGCCCTCAGTGATCATTTAATGAACAAGACAAACAGTCAGTTGAATACGATGACTGGGAAGATAGAAAATCTGTGCCATAGAACAGTTCAACTGGAAGACAAGAACTAACTGGAAATCTCTCGAACAACAATCAAGAGAGTGAGTCCGCTGGACCAGAGACTCGGCAATGTTTATCAAGACTTAGACGACAAAATTAACAAGCTTAAGTCCTGCTCAAGGAGAGACAATTTGATTTTGTTAATCCTCGTTTCTCCTTGGGAGTCCTACAGTTCCAGAAAGATTGTTGACATTCTGCAAGAAAGAGTGCTACGCAGAGAGCATGGACACACAACCATGTCATATATGCCCATCGCCTGGGTGCTTGTGACGGCACCAGCAGACCACCTTCTAAGGCTGTCAAGATGTCCAGGTGGTCTGACAAAATGGACATCCTGACCGAAGGCAGAGAACGACTGAAGCAGACAGGCATCAAGATAACTGGTGATCTGACCTCACGGCAACAAAACGTCATCAAGGAACATCGTGGCAGCGTCTGCTTGCCTTCTATAGAGTAGTCAAGCTGGTCGTGGCATGTCCTATACATTCGCGAAATTACCCCGATGCTGTTAGGGCACCACGCCTCTGCAAAGTCAAAGGATGTCTTCACGGGAACATCAGCCATATGGACAACGGACTCGCCAAGATTCCAGCCTCCGTGGACGTGATGCCAAGCAAATTAACTGGTTACCTCATCAAGACTTTTCCCAAAGCACATGGGGAAGTACACAAACATTAAATCAGTTCTGACTCTATCGCAAGTTCAGTTGTGCCTGCCTCTTTAGTTCTCGTTGCACTGCAAAACTGGGTGGAGGGAGAGAGAAACACCAACCAGGGAGTGATGTTAACGACAACACAGGTGTCAAGGTTGTGACAGAGGAACCACAAGAGAAAAATGTGCCCTGGAAAACCAACACTTTGATGACACCAGCGGAGGGATACCTAAAAAAGAAACCCGACTCATTGTGACGATATGAGTGAGTTTGACGACGCAGTGAGCGCTGACACGTACAACATTTACCTGCCAGCACAACCCCTTGTCGGCCAGAATTCCCGTATAAACAGCTGGAAGCACGTGCCAGAGGAGGGAAAAGCGCTGCCAGCATCCGAATCCTTGCCACTGATGCTCTCCAGACCCTGCGTTAGGAAAAGGAATATTGACGAACGTCAACCGACTGTGGGGTCAATATATCTTAAAACATTATGCTCAAGGTCTGGGCAAACATAAAAGCCCATTGTCAGACAGTGGGTCTAAGAACAACAGTGTGAGCAATGAACTGGAAACTGACCAGGTCTATGATAATAGCTGTCAACCAGAGTCATCAACAGAGTTACGCAGCAGAAACTTCAATTTTTTTAGTGCCGAAATGGACACGATGTTATCTCATATGCAAATACGTTTTGTATGTTCGTCGTATCTTTGCTTGAATCTAAGCTCTTAATCGTCAACAGTCTTTTGTATTTTCTGTATTTTTATAAATTACTACTCTATGATCTAAAGTACCTCGCCGTCACCATTGCCAAAGCTGATGTCACAAAGGTGTATTGGTGTCAGTTTCCCTGCCGCTTCCTTCCTCCCTCTCTTCATCTTTCTCTTTCCCTCAATGTCTCTCATGTTCTCTGTGTGAGGGAGTGTGTGTGTGTGTTTGAGTGTGTGAGTGTGTGTGTTTATGGAGGGGGTAGGGGTGGGGGGTACGTGGGTGTGTGTGTACGTGCGCGCGCGTGCGCGCGCGTGTGTGTGTGTGTGTGTGAGAGAGAGAGAGAGGAGAGAGAGAGAGAGAGAGTATGTATGTATGTACGTATCCGCGCACGCATGTGTGTGTGTGTGTGTGTGTGTGTGTGTGTGTGTGTGGCGGGGGGGGGGGGGGGGGGGGGGGGGGGGTAGTAAGGAGGGTGGGTAAAATGAGCATGGAAAAATGGGAGGGGGATTCGTGGAAGGTTGTGGTGGAGGTCAACACAAGGATGGCGCGCCATGACGATCGTTCTTACAGGGTGAGTTGGGGTGAGGGAGGTGGGGGGGGGGGGGGGGGGGGAGTCGAATGGAGTTGTGCAGCAGAAAGGCGAGTCGTTGGGGGAAAGAAAGGCATCGATTCTTTCATTTCGTGCTGTTTTCCCGCCAGGTTTTCTCTTTCCTTCAGCTCTTCTCTTCCTTCGTTCTTGCCCTTCTTCGTGGCTCTCTCTTCTTCTCTCTCTCTCTCTCTCTCTCTCTCTCTCTCTCTCTTCTCTCTCTCTCTCTCTCTCGTGTCTCGAGCTCTTCCTTTTTTTGTCTGTCTCTCTCCTCTTTCGCTTACACTTTTTCTTTCTTTTCTTTCTTTCTTTCTTCTCTTTCTTTCTTTCTTTTCTTTTCTTTTCTTCCATTTTGCGCCCAACTTGAGGAGATAAGCGATGGTTCGTTTCCTCGTTTTCATTGTCTTGAATGGTGTTTGTCTTGCGTGGAGAAGACCAAAGAGGTCGAAACGCGTCGTGTTTTTAAAATAATAGTTTGTCTCTTTCGTGCGGCAGAATAGTAATTTTTCTTTTAAGTTTTTCTTTTGATAAATGAATTAGTGCTTTTATTTATATGCTTCTTTTGCATGCTTATTTTCTTCTTTGACTTACATTCAAATATGAATGCTGTTGAACGACTTTCCGGAGAGATCCTTCTCATTCCACTAGAGAAGTCCTTATCAAACTGTATTATTATCGATATTGCATGGCATAACGTTCCCTTATTGATTCTATTCTGAACTCGTGGATATTGATTTTCTGGAGGTAAAACTCACTGATATGTGCAAAGTTGTCCATTCGAAAAGTGCCTAGGAGTATCGGTCTTTTGTGTAATGTGGACTTATATTGCCGAAGAACTTTCCTTGTTCAAATATTCTCTCTCTCTCTCTCTCTCTCTCTCTCTCTCTCTCTCTCTCTCTCTCTCTCTCTCTCTCTCTCTCAACGCCAAATATATCCGTTATTCAAATACTGCTGCATACGCACGCACGCGCACAAACATACCCATTCACACCACACACACACACACACACACACACACACACACACACACACACACACACACGCACGCACGCACGCAAGCACGCACGCACGCACGCACGCAACACACACACACACACACACACACACACACACACACACACACACACACACATACACACACACACATGTGCGTACATACTTTAAATGATGATGAAAACCGAATCATGTTTGCTATCATCTTAATATTTTAATATTTAGAACAAGAACAGGATTACTAAACCATTGAAGGAATGCAGCTGAAAAGTTGAAAAACTGACAACACGTTTCGACAAAGAAATAAAACAAACGAAAAAGCAGAGAATGCTGAGAATGGCTTCGCTTTATATGTATGTCCATATGTCTGCACACAACACACACACACACACACACACACACCACACACACGCGCGCGCGCGCGCGCGCGTCCTCGCGCGCGCACATGCGCGTGTGCACGTACACACGCACGCACGCACACATGCCAACACACACGTACGCGCACCCACCTACCCCCCCCCCCCACCCCTCTCCCCTCCACACACACACACACACACACACACACACACACACACACACACGACGTCAACAACAACAACAACAACAACAACAACAACAACAACAACAACAACACAGCGACAACAACTACCTGCGCACGAATGTCGTTTTGTGACACTATCCCCAAAGGCGAAATGTGGCCACCGTTGAATGGGCTAAAAATACTGTCACTTATGCGAAGATGTGTCAAACGATGAGCCTTCAAGCTGTGAAGGAGAAGAAGAAAGAAGAAGAAGAAGAACGAAGAAGAAGAAGAAGAAGAAGAAGAAGAAGAAGAAGAAGAAGAAGAAGAAGAAGAAGAACAACAACAACAACAACAACAACAGCAGCAGCAGCAGCAGCAAGAAGAAGAAGAAGAAGAAGAAGAAGAACAACAACAACAACAACAACAACAGCAGCAGCAGCAGCAAGAAGAAGAAGAAGAAGAACAACAACAACAACAACAACAGCAGCAGCAGCAGCAGCAAGAAGAAGAAGAAGAGAAGAAGAAGAAGAAGAAAACCAAGAAGAAGAACAACAAGAAGAACAGGAACAAAGAGCAAGAAAAAGAACAAGGAAAACAAGAACAAGAAGAACAAGGAGAACAAGGAGAACAAGAAGAACAAGAAGAACAAGGAGAACAAGAAGAACAAGGAGAACAAGGAGAACAAGAAGAACAAGGAGAACAAGAAGAAGAAGAAGAACAAGGAGAACAAGGAGAACAAGAAGAACAAGGAGAACAAGAAGAACAAGGAGAACAAGGAGAACAAGGAGAACAAGAAGAACAAGGAGAACAAGGAGAACAAGAAGAACAAGGAGAACAAGAAGAACAAGAAGAACAAGAGAACAAGGAGAACAGAGGAGAACAAGGAGAACAAGAAGAACAAGAAGAACAAGGAGAACAAGGAGAACAAGGAGAACAAGAAGAACAAGGAGAACAAGAAGAACAAGGAGAACAAGAAGAAAGAAGACAAGGAGAACAAGGAGAACAAGAAGAACAAGGAGAACAAGAAGAACAAGGAGAACAAGGAGAACAAGGAGAACAAGGAGAACAAGAAGAACAAGGAGAACAAGAAAAGAGAACAAGAAGAACAAGAAGAACAATGAGAACAAGAAGAACAAGGAGAACAAGAAGAACAAGGAGAACAAGAAGAACAAGGAGAACAAGGAGAACAAGGAGAACAAGAAGAACAAGGAAGAACAAGGAGAACAAAAGGAGAAAAGGAAGAAGATGAGCAGGAGGAAGATGAGGAGGCGGGAAGAAGAAAGGAAGAAAGAGGAGGAGAAGGAGAAGGAGGAGGAGGACAGAGGAAGGAAGGAACAGGAAGAGAAGGAAGAAGAACAAGACGAGGAGACGACGACGACCACGACAACTACAACGACGACGATGACGACGACGAGACGACGACGACGACGACGACGAAGAAGAAGAAGAAGAAAGAGCAACAACACAACAACAACAACAACAACAAAACAACAAGCAACAGGAAGACAAGTGGAAGGAATCTGTTGAGGAGAAGTTAAGTAACGCTCTCTCTCTCTCCCCTCTCTCTCTCTCTCTGTATATGTACAAGTATGTCTCTTCTGCTTACCTCCCCGCTGACTCCTCTCTAGTAAGCCACCCTACCTTCCCTCCCTATGACACTAAGAAAAACGTAATAAATCGATGAGAGCGTTTGCGCCCAGCTTTAAAAGATAACAGTTTTCCGTTCACAGGCTATTTTACACTTTTCAATAAGGATTGCCACTTACTCATCTTTTCTCTCTCCTCTGTCCTTTGCATCCCCTCCCCCCCTCCCCCCCCCCTTCACCCAACTCATCTCCTCTCCCTCTGCTACCACTTACTCTTCTTTTCTCTCTGCACTCTCCTTTGCACCCCCCCCCCCCCCGCCTCTCCCCTGCTAGCCAGGCTTCCAATGTCTCTTCCCTTCCGTCTCTCTCCGTCATCCCTCCCCTCCCCCTCCCCCCCCACCCCTTCACCCCTTCTTTCTTCCGGCATTGAAAGATGTCCGAAATCGATTCGGTGCAACGGTTTGCGTCAATAAAGGAAACGTTTCCATGCAAAAAAAAAAAAAAAAAAAAAAAAAAAAAAAAAAAAAAAAACCCACCCAGCCAAGCAGCCGCCAACCCCTCACCCACACCTTCTCTCCGTCCCCACTAATCTCCCCACCCCCACTTCTGTCCACTTCTCCACCACCTCCTTCGTTCCCTCCCTGTCACCCCCTCATCCCCCCCCCCCACTCTCTCCCCACTCCTACTCTGCCTATCATACCTCTTCTCTCTCTCCCTACCATTCTCTCTCTCTCCCCCCCCCCTCCTCTGACCTCCTCTCTCTTCTCTCTCTCTCTCTCTCTCTCTCTCTGTAGTTTTGTTTGTGTGCTTGTTTGTTTGCCTTCGGTTTTACCACCCACTATGTCATTATCACTTTTATGAATAGTCTGCTTATTATTGTAGAATTAGATTACAGTGTTGCTTTGCTGAATTGTCAGTATGAATGATATGTGCTGAAATAATGTATGCATGACAAGGACAGATTGCAAGACTAGGCTTTGGCCTAAAAATCTTCATCCTTGCGTATTAAAGACCAGTCAATCAATCAGTGAGTCTCTCTCTCTCTCCTCTCTCTCTCTCTCTCCTCTCTCTCTCTCTCTCTCTCTTTGAACTGTTATCAGTTAACACACAAATGCCAGAGCACTTTCATGAAGAACATTTTGTTATGCAAATATTTTATTTCATGATTTTCAGTGTAAGCGCCGAGCTCGTGTGCGTTCTACTTTTGTTCTTGG
Source organism: Conus canariensis (assembly GCA_033310375.1). NCBI lineage: Eukaryota > Metazoa > Mollusca > Gastropoda > Neogastropoda > Conidae > Conus > Conus canariensis. The sequence continues at coordinate 31,148,063 of CM065730.1, read as the reverse complement.
ACTCATTGCAGATAGGTCGGTGGCCTTTGCAATTAAACTATTTGAATTGAGGTGAGTTCTCTCTCTCTCTCTCTCTCTCTCTCTTCTCTCTCTCTCTCTCTCTCTCTCTCTCTCTCTCTCTCTCTGAGGACCTGATGAAAAAAAGTATGGAAATGCTTATTCAGTTATCCTCATTAAAGATTTCAGATTTCAGATTTCAGATTTCAGATTTCTCTCTCTCTCTCTCTCTCTCTCCGATTCTCACCATAGAAGTCACAGATATTTGTGTTTCAGTCGGCTGAGGTGCTACCACAGTAAGGTTACGAGGATCCATTCGGACTTACCTATAATAAGACTCTCTCTCTCTCTCTCTCTCTCTCTCTCTCTCTCTCTCTCTCTCTCTCTCTCTCTCTCTCTTCCTTTTCACATTACCCCACCTCTCTCCTTTTCACATTACCCCACCTCTCTCTCTCCTTTTCACATTACCCCACCTCTCTCCTTTTCACATTACCCCACTCTCTCTCTCTCTCTCTCTCCTCTCTCTCTCTCTCTCTCTCTTTCTCCTTTTAACCTTACCCCACATCTCTCTCTCCTTTTCACATTACCCCACCTCTCTCTCTCTCTCTCCTTTTCACATTACCCACCCTCTCTCTCTCTCTCTCTCTTTCACATTACCCCACCTCTCTCTCTCTCTCTCTCTCCTTTTCACATTACCCCACCTCTCTCACTCCTTTTCACATTACCCCACTCTCTCCTTTTCACATTACCCCACCTCTCTCTCTCTCTCTTTTTCACATTACCCCACCCCTCTCTCTCCTTTTCACGTTACCCCACTCTCTCCTTTTCACATTACCCCACCTCTCTCTCTCTCTCTTTTTCACATTACCCCACCCCTCTCTCTCCTTTTCACGTTACCCCACTCTCTCCTTTTCACATTACCCCACCTCTCTCCTCTCTCTTTTTCACATTACCCCACCCCTCTCTCTCCTTTCACGTTACCCCACTCTCTCCTTTTCACATTACCCCACCTCTCTCTCTCTCTCTCTCCTTTTAACTTTACCCCACCTCTCTCTCTCCTTTTCACATTACCTCACCTCTCTCTCTCTCTCTCTCTCTCTCTCTCCTTTTCACATTACCGGCTCTCTCTCTCTCTCTCTCCTTTTCACATTTCCATCTCTCTCTGTCTCTGTCTCTCTCTGTCTCTGTCTCTGTGTCTCTGTCTCTCTCTCTCTCTCTCCTTTTCACACTTCCCCATCTCTCTTTCTCTGTCTGTCTGTCTGTCTGTCTCTCCTCTCTTTTGTTTTCTTTATCAGTCTATGTGTGTGTGTATGTATATAAGTAATGTATGTATGTGTGTACGTGTGGTGTGTGTGTGTGTGTGTGTGTGTGTGGTGTGTGTGTGTGTGTGTGTGTGTGTGTGTGTGTGTGTGTGTGTGTGTGTGTGCGTGTGTGTGTGTGTGCGTGCGTGCGTGCGTGCCTGTGCGTGCGTGCCTGCCTGCGCGCGCGCGTTCGTGCGTGCATGCGTGTGTGCGTGCGTGTGTGTTGTATGTGTGTGTATGTGTGTGTGTCCTCGCGCGCGCGTGCACGCGCTGTGTGTGTGTGTGTGTGTGTGTGTGTGTGTGTGTGTGTGTGTGTGTGTGTGTGTGTGTGTGTATGTGTGTGTGAGTGCATGCGTGCATGCGTACGTGCGTACGTGGTGTTTATATGTATGTGTTTGCTTGCTGCGCGCGCGGCGCGCGCGCGTGTGTGTGTGTGTGTGTGTGTGTGTGTGTGTGTTCATGATTAAGAAAAGAGAGACGGGCAGATAGACAGTCAGAAGTACAGATAGAGGGCGTCTGTCGTAAACGAGACTAATGAATGTGGGACTGTTCTATATTCAGCGTTGTTGATGTTTTTGATAGGGCAGGTGGTGAGGAAGGGTATAGAATGTCAAAATTTATTAGACGATGGGATCTCAGTTAAGATGAAAGTCTTTTGAGAGAGAGAGAGAGAGAGAGAGAGAGAGAGAGAGAGAGAGAGAGAGAGAGAGAGAGAGATGATCGATGAGGGTACCAGCCGCCGTGGCGAAGTAGTTAGCGTCGCGGACTCCCAGATAGGAGATCGTTGGTTCGATTCCCATCAGTCATGTGGGATTTTTCTGCCCCGACCGGCTCCTACCCAGAGTTGAGTTTGCTATGGGCTCAACTGGGAAGACTGGGACCCCACAGTCGAGTTTCATCCACTTAATGGATGCGTCTCTGAGAGTGTTGCTCGAATTTCCCGACCAACACTGCAGGTGCTTGTCTCTCAGGCCTGGTTGACGCCGGGATATGTTGTGAAAGTGGGCGTAGAGTGCAGTCCTGTCATGAAGTCTCGGACCGGAATGGCGATCCGTAGCATCGTCTTCATCATCCTCATTCTCATCGATCAGAGAGAGAGAGAGAGAGAGAGAGAGAGAGAGAGAGAGAGAGAGAGTGAGTGAGGGTGGGGGGGGGGGGGAGGGGTGGTATCCGCAACATTTTATTAATGCCATAACGTCTTGGAAGGGCGAGATATATAAATGCAAGGACCGCAGACATACACTGAGATTAATTGTAGAATTGAGCTTTATTCCCAGGTGAAGTAAAAAGGTTTATTCGAACTGTTTGGAAGACGATGCTGGTGGTGGTAATTGCATGCACAAGCGGCCAGTGTTCTTCCTCAGGAGACAAACCTCGGTGGGACGTCAAATCATTTCTACACTGACGGGTGCACATGTAATTACCGCCGCCAACGTCACCCTCGAAATAATTCGAATAAATATAAATCTTTATCTTTCCATGGAAAGTCTCGCTTAATTCTATAAGTATTTCTCGTCTGCCCGTTGGTCAGGAGCTAAGGACATGAAGACTTCAGCGTCAAGGAACGGGAGCAAGCCCAGGCAAACTGGATGTCGTAACAAGGTGAAGCCTATTTACTGATTATGTCCCTACCAGATGAGTCAAGGTTGTTCCTTTCTGGGCTGTAGCTAAAGGTTTACAGTAAAGCCGAGCCAGTGTGCTCTTGTTTGACCATCCCATTGCCTAATAACGTTCTCTAGGCATACCTCTCTGGAAAAGGCTGTTGATGTACTGGCTGCACTCGTGCTATGAACAGAGATGTGTCTATGACTGGTATTTCTAACACTGTTTTGACTAATAGGCTTAGTGTGGCTCTGGATATACTTAAATGAGGCTTGGCATATGAAATTTGAGCTACGCAGGACAGGTGGACATGGGGTGAAGAAGCACCAGAAGAACACATTAACATACTAGAATTGGCAGCGGGATTGCTTTCATTGCTATCTATTGATAAACAGGGTATGCATATTAGACTGTTGATGGACAACACTACAAATGCCTAACATTGGTGAAATGGAGACAAGTCTATAACGCTCTTAGCCTGTTGTGAAAAACAGTTTGGCTTTCTATGTTGAGAGAAATGTCTGAACATCAGCAGTGTGTGTGTGCATGGAAAACAAAACGTGATTGTTGATGAAGAATTAAACCATGATGAATAATGGAAATTTAACGTTAAAGTGCTCGAACAAGCTCTGGCCATCTTAGGATTTGACCTAGATGTTGATTTTTTTGTTTTGTTTTTGTTTTTTTGTTGTTGTTTTTTGCTTGAAGAGTTAATCATCAGTTCGCAAGATATGTTGCAGACAGACCAGATCCTGCTGATTTTGCCATAAATGCTTTCAACATTCCACACTCTATCCTCAGATCTTGTGCTTTCCACCCCTTTGTATTATTAAGACAATGCTGGAGAAAATAAAACGAAAAGACCCGGTGAGTTTTGTAGTTCCTTACTGGCCCAGCCAACCAATATTATCAGCAAGAGAAAATCTGCTACAACAGCAAGAAAAAAAGTGTTCAACACAAGCTGAGAAAGTCACTTTAGTTCGTCATCTGCAAAGTATCTGTAGAACAATTAGACACTCAGGACTTTCACAACAAGCAGATGACATCATCGTCTCATCCTGGAGACCAGGAACATCCCAAATCTGCAAAGTTTATCAGAAGGTGGAAAAGTTATGCGAGCCGAAGGAATATTGACGCCATTCATTGCATCTACATGAAACACTGGATTTCCCAACTGTACTGTTCATGCCAGGTGTAAGCTACAGTGGTATTTGTGTCGCAAGATCATTTCTTTTGTGTTACTTGGATATCAAAGATTACGACAGTATTGGGAATAACAGCCTGGTTCGGAGATTTTTGAAAAGTGTATATGAACTCTGACGATCATTTTCAACTATATTGCAACTTGGAATGCAAAAATTGTGTTGTAATACCCAGAAAATACATATCCACATGAAAAACACAACACTGAAAGGACTTTTCAAAGGTTGTAACTTATTGCACTGTTGTCTAGACAGCGAAGCTAGACTGTGCACAAACTGGCCATAGATTGCATGCTACTAGGCCTACTTGAGAATATGTGCGTGTTTCTTATAGGTACACAGCTTAAATAGTCTAGGGAATATACAGTTAAAAGTGCTTGAATTGCTGGCATTCCCTGAGAATGGGAAACTGTGTGTCGTCTGCATATCAAAGAGTACCGTACAAAAACAAAACAGAAAAAAAAAGAAAACAAGCAAACAAAAACTTATGGAAAGATGAAAAAGTGTGTTCATCAGTTACATAAAACCTTATGGATCTATGTTAAAAGATTCTACTGCATGGTGGATCAGGGATTGTCTGACTGACTGAAACCAATTTATTGTTAGATTCACCTTTGAGTGTTCTGACAAAGATTCGGTGACATTTAACCAAGGATTTTAGACATTTTGACCAAGGATCAGAGACATTTTGACCAAGGATCATAGACATTTTGACCAAGGATCAGAGACATTTTGACCAAGGATCAGCGACATTTTGACCAAGGATCAGAGACATTTTGATCAAGGATCAGAGATATTTTGACCAAGGATCAGAGACATTTTGACCAAGGATCATAGACATTTTGACCAAGGCATTTTGACCAAGGATCAGAGACATTTTGACCGAGGATCAGAGACATTTTGACCAAGGATCATAGACATTTTGACCAAGGATCAGAGACATTTTGACCAAGGATCAGAGGCATTTTGACCAAGGATCAGAGGCATTTTGACCAAGGATCAGAGACATTTTGATCAAGGATCATAGACATTTTGACCAAGGATCAGAGACATTTTGACCAAGGATCAGAGACATTTGGTCAAGCTTCATAGACATTTTGACCAAGGAACATAGACATTTTGACCAAGGATCAGAGACATTTTGACCAAGGATCAGAGACATTTTGACCAAGGATCAGAGACATTTTGACCAAGGATCAGAGACATTTGACCAAGGATCATAGACATTTTGATCGAGCTTCAGAGACATTTTTACCAAGGAAGGCTTTGACACTTTTCATTTTAGTGCGCACAGTGCTTGCTAGGTGAGTAAACAGCTGCTGCTTATGGAGTACCTCGAACTATTATCATGAAAGCAGCTGGTTGGTCTGCACTAGCAACAATTACCAGGGTTCACAAGAACACGCCACAAATCAACATGGATCAGACTCTCCCGGATTCGTTCCTGAGAAAAAGCATGTAACACAATTAACAAGTCACCTGGGTTAATCTTTATTCATTTGGATGCTCTTGTTTAAACACCCATGTACTCTGACTTCTCTCAAGGTTCCTTAACGGACACGTGAAATAACCTTGGTGAAATAACCTTGACCATGTGAAAACTTACCACCGTGTAAGTTTTAGCTTGCCCCAGATTTAGCTGGGATATGTCACTGGAATGTTTTACACCCAAAGTAAACTGATTCATCCAACCAATTACACCATTTTTTTTTTCATTTTGTTGGTACAGAGATTTAACAACAACAACAACAACAAAACTGCAAAACTGCACCAATTTGACATGTATGAAAAAAGAACAGTCGTGATCTGACGAATGAGGTTAATATGCTGGCGTTTCTTTCTATTACTTGACATATCCCGCTTAAATCTGGAACAAGCTTCAACTTACCTGGTGGTGAGCGCTTGCATGCCCGAGGTAATTGATTCAGCCCATTTCAAGACTCGTTTGGTTTTGTCCCAGTTTGGCATTACACTTCTCCGCATTGTACCTTGTTTTCAGTACGTTTTGAAACACTGGAGTAATGGTACGCCATTTTGGATGTTACACATGTAGACATGTTGTTTAACCCGTAAAATCATAAAATAAAGTCTACTATCATCATGAAAGCCACTGTCTCTTCTATGTAACAGAGTGCTTTCAGTTGATGAATGGTTTCCTGAAACAGGGTATTCATCTTTGAAATCAAAGATGTTGCGGTCGTTTCGGTCGTTTCCGGAAGTTTTGTGTTAACATCTCCAAAACGTGAAGCTGGATCACCTTGTCTAAAGCCTCGTAAAAATGTTGAACTACTCACACGATTGTCCGTTTACAGTAACATTTGATTTGACATTTTAAACATACCTCAATCCATGAACAAATACCTTTGCTGAAACCGAAGAACGAAGCTATTTTCGCCATGAATGTCCTGTTTAACAGGCTGAAAGGTGGCTCCCCACCCCCTCAGTCCACACAAAGCAGATGTTCAGGCATCTCGCTTTCTTGAAGATAATGGATGGTGTCATGTAGCAGTCCGACGTCATCACCTGCGTATCTTCCATTAACGATTCTGGTTTCCAACTTTTTTTTTTTCTAACCACAAAGGCAGTGAAAGAGTAT
>CM065730.1:31128865-31131365 GCA_033310375.1 Conus canariensis | reverse complement strand
TAACCTTCCATATTATAAGTCCAAACCTTACAAAGATCGGTCCTCTCCAGGACATTCAAAACTGACAAAATGTACACTGGGTTACATATGTCAGCCGCTGTGGCCTCCCGGAAAACACTATCCATCAATTCTGGAGTGAAATATGTCTTGATTCTGGGCATATTAGATACGGAATCAGTATACTGTTATGTGACACAGATCACAGTGCATCTGAGTGAGGCCGTCTTTTGCCGGCGGCTTCTTTTCTGAGTGTTCACTGGTGTTGTTGAAGTTATATTGAAAGAAGCAAAGAAACAAGCAAAGACATTTGTGCCATCCATTTATCCATTTATCACTTGATGAAGCCAACTGTTTTCTTTGAATGTTCTTTTCAGATGATGCATTTCAGAGTATCAAATAGCTTTCGGTGGGATGAAAACATGAAGCAAAGTAAAAAAAAAAAAAAAAAAAGGGCAGATATCTATGTGGAGAGCAGTCCTTCAGAGCCTGAAGAAAAAAGACGGAAAGAAGGAATGAATGAATGAAAGAAAAAAGAAGAGAGGAGGAACTAACCGACTGAAAACCAGAGAAAGAGAGAGAGAGAGAGAGAGAGAGAGGGGGGGGGGGGGGGGGAGGGCAGGTAAAAGACGAAAAAAAAGAGACAAAAAGGGAAATGAGAATAGCAGAAGAAAAGGGAAAAAAAATGGATGGAAATTAGCATGAGAGACGAAAGGATAGAAGAATGGCAGAAGAAAAGGGAAAAAAAAAAGGATGGAAATTAGCATGAGAGACGAAAGGATAGAAGAATGGCAGAAGAAAAGGGGAAAAAAATGGATGGAAATTAGCATGAGAGACGAAAGGATAGAAGAATGGCAGAAGAAAAGGGAAAAAAAAAAATGGATGGAAATTAGCATGAGAGACGAAAGGATAGAAGAATGGCAGAAGAAAAGGGAAAAAAAAAAATGGATGGAAATTAGCATGAGAGACGAAAGGATAGAAGAATGGCAGAAGAAAAGGGGAAAAAAAAATGGATGGAAATTAGCATGAGAGACGAAAGGATAGAAGAATGGCAGAAGAAAAGGGAAAATAAGAATAGCGGGGACAAAAAGGGGAAACACGAAAGAGAGAAAGAAGAGAAACAATTGACCCCCTTCTTTCCAAAATGGCTTGCCTTTCTCCCGCACAACTCCATTGGACTTTCAGTACCTCCCAGCCCATTCAATATACTCCTACCAGTATGCCACATCATCCACGAATTGACCTCCGATCTCATCTTAAGCCTACACAGTTCCCCTTTCTAGTACCCCCCCCCCCCCCCCGCCCCCCAACTCCTCCCTACCCTGCGTCTCTCCTCTACAGACACGGGAAGACTCGACCCTGATCCATGCATTCGTTGCCCTCCCTTCTATGGCAGCTCTCGGAAAACGAAGAAAAACGGACGACCAATAAATTGTGATCTCTCTCTCTCTCTCTCTCTCTCTCTCTCTCTCTCTCTCTCTCTCTCTCTCTCTCTCTCTCTCTCTTCATAAATTTCTCAATGTGTTCCTTTTGAGAACAACCCAGTTCTGATCCGTTGCATTTCTATTTGAAAAACAAAAATGAAAAAAAAAACAAAAAAACGAGAGAGAGAACGAGAGAGAAAGACACAGAGACAGAGACAGAAGAAGAAGAAGAGGAAGAAGAGAAGAAGAAGGAGGAGGAGGAGGACAAGGAGGAGGAGGAGGAGAAGGAGGAGGAGGAGGAGAGGGGATGGCCACGACGAGGCAGAAGAACAAGAAAAAAGAAAGAAAGAAAGAAAGTGAAATTAAAGAAGGCAAAAAGAAGAAATGGAAGTAGATCCAAGTGTTCTTTCTATACTCATTCGTCTTTCTTCCCACCCCCACCAAACCGCTATCTTGCCCCATCGCCCTTACCCTCTCCCCTTCTCCTCCTCTCAAATCTTACACAAACCACCAGCACTGTCCTACACTATGCATTATACCCCCCCCCCCCCCTCCACTCCTGCTCCCGGAAATCTTGACCTTTTTGCTCCTTTCCTTTTTCTTGTGTGTCCATTCCTCTCGTCTCCCTTCACGCCCCTCAAATAACTGGAATACAGTCTAACGAGCAAAAGAATAAAATAAATGAATAAATAGGCCTTTATGAGGTTGATCGCATGTTTTATTACTTCCTATGAACACAATGTCTGATTGCTGAAATCTCTCTCTCTCTCTCTCTCTCTCTCTCTCCTCCACACACACACACACACACACACACACGCCGCGCCGCGCGCGCGCGCGCGCGCGCGCGCGCCCACAGAAGAGAGAGAGAGAGAGAGAGAGAGAAGAGAGAGCACTCAACCCATTTAAAGGAAGCTAAGAATAACGGCAAAAAGCAATGAATGCTTTTTTACCATCTTGTCATCCGGGATAAAAAACAACAACAACAACAACAACATTTCTTTGATAACAACGGTCAACTGAAAGAGAACAGTTGGGGAGGTGGCTGGACAGTTGGTAAAAATGTAATTAATTTGTTTTTC
>CM065730.1:31098865-31111365 GCA_033310375.1 Conus canariensis | reverse complement strand
TTTGGAGAGACAGAGAAAACTTTGCAAAGCAGGAGAAACATTAAGAAATCTACACCTGTAAACGTAGAATTTAGCCAGCAACAAAACCAAATCAAACACGTTATGGATGGATGCACCATCTCGTAATCTAAAAAAAAGATCTTCAGTATGTGCAAGAAAGGAAAATACCCTTTACTGTCAACATTTTTGTGATTATTATATTTTTCTGTTACTGGCAATGCTCTCATCTTGTTCCTTACTGACATGTCGTGTTGCCTTTTCATGATGGCTTTGTTATGTATCTCTAATCGCATAATGTATTCAGAAGATGCGTTACAAACAGTCCAGAACTAATCATAATACTAACATGCTAAACGCCGTTCGTCCCGTTAAAGCCAATATCCCAAAATGGTGAGACAGACCGTGTGTAAACATGAACAAACTGGGTAATTGTTACGTACTCCTGTACACATCATTTTCTTTTGCAGTACAGGTGCTCACAACTCTGTCCGTACCGTGAAATTTTAAGGAACTATCAATGGTACTATTATCATCATATCAACATAAAAATCGTCAATTGTACATCTGAGCTTCCCAGTAAACGCTCTCGCATAATCGAACGGGCCAACGGCCCACAAAAACATATCCCGTTGGGGTGTTTTGCACTGGGATTGATCGTGTTCCCTTCAAGCAAATGCGAACAACTTCATCGCCAACTGAAAGGTGACTGCAGGCCAACTGACAATGATATCGGTGCCATAGAAAAAAAAAAACAACAACATAAAATCCAACAAACAACAAACAAGTAGCGCAACTCTTGCTCGCATGATGAAATAATCACAGGTCCATAACCCCAAACAAATGCTGCTTTACGACACCAAATCGCGCGGCAGAACTGCCACCTTGGAGCACACTGAACAAACAAAGAGACATCCATAAAATCCAGCAGGGTGCTGAAAGGTCTTAAGCAGCGCTGCGCAATGGGTGATTTCTGCGCCATCTGTCTGAAAACTACGGAAAGTGTTTGACTAGAATAGCTACACTTTGTGGCTGTGGCCTAACAACCCTGTGCAGCTCTATGAGGCATACCCAGTCCACACATCCTTGTTTGTATTCTCACCCTGTTCCAGCATGGGGAGGGGAGAGGGATGGGTGGCGAGAGGAGATGCTAGGAAGACTGTCCATCGCAGGTATACCGTATGCGATTAACAGGTGTTAATTACTACAAAGTGATGTACTTTCGGCAAACACTCTGCTTTCAGTTCACATTTCCTTGAAAAGGGCAAAGGAATTGGATTTACCACGTCAACAAAGTTTGATGTAATGGGTGATCCATTTTCTTTCGCACGTAACATACATATTAAGTCTCATTATTCGATGCAACCGTTTTGGATATACCCTATAAGAATTTCTTTTTGCAATTGTACAACATTTCTGATATACTGGTTTGTTTGTTTCTTTCTTTTCCTGACAGATCTGGGTTGTTGTTTTTTTGTTTTTTTTTACATGTAAGACTGTTTTATTTCCTGCTTTGATACTTTTTCATGTGATTGATTGAACTTAAATGCAAAACTGCGAATTTCTCAGTCAGCTCTATTTGGCCAGACACCTTTATGAATGATTTCCCTTTGATTTATGTGGCTACCAAGTTTATCTTTGGATTTAAACACATTTCATTTGGATGATGATGCACAACAAGGACGTGTATTTCATGATTTTGGCAATAGCGCAACATTTTTGATAAAGTGGTATAATTTTTCTACTAATGTATTGTTTCTGAAACAAGACTGTTTATTCGCTGCAGTGTAACGTTTTGACTTTCAGACTTTGCTGGATATATCTGAAGCGATACCTTTATATGCAGCCTATCTGAACTCTGTATTGACGTCCGCTAAGAAGGCTATGTTTGGATTTTAACATAGTTCATTTTCAATAATGGTGTTCCACAAGGATATAGATATTGCGTAATAAGCCAGAGTTTACTGTGTGCTTGGTCACAAACAGGGAGTACAAATACATATATCAGCAGTACCAGTTTTTAACAAACACATTTCAGAAGGCTCTAAATTAAAAAAAAACACGTCACTGTTACAAAAACGAAGACAGAAAAAATGTAAAAAAAAAAAAAAAGAAAAAAAAGGACAAATTGCAACATTTAAACCATTGCTCACAATTAAAACCGCCTTGCCCTTTCCTCATTAACAAATGGGAGAGAGAGAGAGAGAGAGAGAGAGAGAGAGAGAGATCTCCGAGTTCCAAATAAAGCCAATTAGACCTTGTGCCGTTTAAAGTGAAGCACATTTGAGAGAATTGTTGGGGTATGAATAGCGGTGTGAACTTCGTCTGTCTTAACTTTGTTTGCTCCGCTTCTAATGATCATATTTTTGTGTTCTCTCTCTACAGACATTTGCTCAGCGTGATAAACCGGTACACTGTTTAAAAGGTTGTTTGATTTTCATCTTGGCCAAGTGTTGAATTGCCGTAAGGGAGTGTTTGTGTATCGATAAAGCTGAGAGCAAGAGCTAGAATCTTGTTCATCCTGATCTGAAGATGATTGGGATAGTGTGGTAGGCAATGTTCGGCGTTTTCGCTGTAATAGCTACAAGAACATTCCCTATCAGTTGGTACATCTCAGTTATGTAGGTCATGGTAAACGTTACTCATCCTTAAGAGCCTTAATTATTCAGAAACATTAGAAGAAATGAAGCATTGGCTCAACGATTGAGTGAGACGACAGCTAATTCCAGTGAATTAAAATGACCCAATTTGTCGGAATTAATACACTCGTGACCCTTACAGCCTGTTCCACCAGACGCTTCCTTTCAAATTCTGCAGAATTATTGTTACGTATTTGTATAGAATAAGAAACCAGAAAAAGTAAATAAAAAAGCTACTCATAACATGGTGATCTTGAACTACAGAAATTGAAAACGTTTGCCTCTTCATTGGAATTGATTAAATTTAAAAAAAAAGCAAACAGCAAACCACTGATGGGAAACTGCCGCAGCATTCAACGTTCCACATCTGAAGGACATGAAAAGCATGGACCAGAAATAGATTCTTCGTTTCCTAAATCAAATGTATTTCGGACGGAGGTACACAATGAAAACAAAGATGTTTTTTTTTTCTACAAAGTTAACAGTTAGAATTCTGCTGAGCTCTTGCGGAACCAGTGTTTTACAATCATAGAATAGAAATCGGCTGTTGATGGAACAGTATGGGAACAAAGGAGTATATTGTATAGCTCATCCTTTGCTAGTACTAAAGCAGCAGAAATGGATTATATACGAAAAACAAAGGTAACAGTTGAGAATGATGTTTGGGTGTACATTACTATTTCAAAATGCTGATGTCCATGTTCAACGGCTCAAAGATATATTACGGCACACTTACAGATAGTCATGTTTGTCCAAATACTGTACAAAGTGGGATACTTTTTCAATCTTTAAAATGATTGGGAAAACTTTCATTTTATCTTAACAAAATTTCTGAAATAAACTTTTCAAATGATATCAGTTAAGAATAATACGCAGATATAATGGAACCAGTCTTACATTGAACAAAATGGGCGCAATTAATAGTGATCGATGTGTCTCTTGTAACATTTTTAACGATAGTTTAACGCATACCTTTTGGCATTGTACAGCTGTTCAGATTTTTGCCATTTGTCGTTGATAAAGAATAACTACACTGTGCCACAGAGAAATATTTTGACGATGAAAATGCTGATACGTACAGAAACACTTTTTTTTAACGAACAAATACGTAGGTAGTCCATACTGCAATGCTAGTTGGTAGATGTTGGTGTGATTAATACTTTGGATATGTTTAATTACTGTATTGAGAAAACTATAGCTCGTATAAAAGAATAGCGTTTTCTTTAAAAAGAAAAGCATCTGATCAGTTTGATCAGGAATGTGATAGGTGTGAGATAAAAGGTATAAGATTACCGTGGGCAGTCCGTCGTTAGGATCGAGTCACTACTAATCGGGAGCATAAACATACTGAAGATAAAAGAGGAGGCTATTCAATAATCTCAAATAAAGTGGTAATATCCATTCTATTCTCTCTCTCTCTCTCTCTCTCTTCTCTCTCTCTCTCTCTCTCTCTCTCTCTGTATTTGTGTGTGCGTAAGTGCGTGCATGGTGCGCGCGAGAAGAATCCTGACACTTGCTCCCTTGCTGAGGCAACCGCATGCCTATAACTCCGAGCGAATGTTTTTTACGGCACCACTCGCCGTGCACAAATGCATACACACAGCACAATGAACAACCAAGGAGACAACCTGGGTGCTGTCTGCATTCGAACTAAGCCAACTGGCGGCGCAAGCACCAGCCATTATCAGTTATGGGCGTGAGGTTTTGTCATTGTAGCTCCCCTTCTTGGGTGTTCTTTTTCCTTCAATGCAGAACGTTTGACTCCGTTTTTCTTTAGAGTGTCTTAATTTAAGAACACACTTCAACACGTTAAATGCGTTTCAAACTGTCTAAACAAAAATAATCTGAGTCTCCCCATTCCCACACCTCTCTGTGTTTACATTAACCCCCTCGCCTCCCCTCTTTCTTCACCCTTCCTTCCCTGCCTCTGGATGTATATATATATATATATATATATATATATATATATATATATATGTGTGTGGTGTGTGTGTGTGTGTGTGTGTGTGGTGTTGTGGTGTGTCTGTATGTCTGTGTGTGAAGACATTTAAGCTAACCTGAACTCTAGCAAGAGCTTACGTTGTAAACTCTGCTGCAGAAGGTTTTCGTTTAAACCAATTTTGGTTTGACCCTACAGGTTTTTATTTTCCAATCATGAATGCCAATGTCTGCCAAACAACATAAGATATAAACAAAACAATGTCAAATTTATTCTGCTCTGCATATTTCTGTGGAAAACCTGGACTTTACAGCCTGGTGTCAAAGTGAGTGGATTTCCCTGGTGACTTGTATGACACTCAAGTCAAGTATTTTCTATGTGTATAGTTGTTACACTGGTATTCGGACAGTGGACTAGTCAAGAGTACACCAGAAGAAAAAAAACGTTCAAGAAAAACACTCACACAGTTTGTTGAGCAGATAATCAAACGTTGCATCCACTGTCTTTGGGAAAAAATACCAAACAAACACATTCAATAACCACGTTGAAGAACAGCACCTTCTGCATTTTGTCAGTGAAGCGGGGAGGTTACGCAAACATACACCCAGCAAAGGGATCGATCACAGTTTGCTACGTGACGGCGACGAAGATCGTTCTTGCTTGAACCGACTTGGGTAAAGGTATTGACAATGTGAAAGACAGTTCAAGAGACTTGTGTTGTTGACACACATGACAATGTGTGTCTGCGGGTGCTCTCACAGTCACTGCAGCTCTTTGATGTGGAGCTAATAAAGCATTCGTACATCTGGGAATACTGCATAGGCTGCTGGACCAGTAAACCCATTTCCTGTAATTGTATTGTGCTTTGAGAGAGAGAGAGAGAGAGAGAGGAGAGAGAGAGAGAGAGAGAGAGAGAGAGAGAGAGAGGACAGAGAAAGAGACAGAAAGACAGAGAGATAGGGGGAGACGGAGTGAGAGGAGAGAGAGGAGAGAGAGAGAGAGAGAGAGAGAGAGAGAGAGAGAGAGAGAGAGAGAGAGAGAGAGAGAAGAAGAAGAAAAAGAAGCAGAAGAAGAAGAACAACAACAGCAGCAATAACAACAACAAACAACAACAGCAGCAACAGCAACCACAACATTAACAACAAGATACAACATGTTCACTGTTCACATGCACTTAAACATGGAGAATGTGAAAAAAGACTTTAAAGAAAAAAAAATGTGAAGCGGCTTAAAAACGCTCTCCCTCTCTCTCTCTCTCTCTCTCTCTCTCTCTCTCTCTCTGTGTGTGTGTGTGTGTGTGCCCGCGCATGTGTGTGTGTCAGAATGTGAGCGTGTGCATGTGTGCACGTGGAGGCGCGCGTGCGTGCGTACGTGCATGCGTGCGTGCGTGTGTGTATGTGTGTGTGTGTGTGTGTGTGTGTGTGTGTGTGTGTGTGTGTGTGTGTGTGTGTGTGTGTGTTGGGAACGTGGAAGGGAGATCGAAGGTGCCAGAACTCTGATTTCAATATCGCACAATACTACTAACAGTGAAGTGCTCAGAATATCCATCGTCGTTTGCCCTTGAATGTACATCTGGGAATTGAACCAAAATAGGTGAGACGAGAGAACGTGCTGGTGCGTATGCTTGTTCTTTTATCTTGGCTGCTAGAAGTGTCAACGACTATAGGCAGCGTTAGTTGCAATGGTTAGTTGCAACAATCAATACATACAGCAACCATTTCCCCACAGTCATCCGATACTGTGGGCTTGGCTGGTAAGGCATGATATATGTTCTGCTGTGGAATACCTGTGGAAGATAGTTGAGCAGAGAACAGCGAAAGGTCAATATGAGAAACCCTGAGCTGACATGGGAAAAGAGAAGAGCCATAATGTCTCTATTGTGGTGCACGTGATTTGAGGATGAGCAGATTAAAGATCTGGAAATGCCCATAGTGTTTTGTATTTGTTTTTCTCTCCAACTCTCTCTCTCTCTCTCTCTCTCTCTCTCTCTCTCTCTCTCTCTCTCTCTCTCTGTATGTGTGTGTCTCTCTCTGTCTCGGTCTGCGTCTCTCTGTCTCTCTCTCTCTCTGTATGCGTGTGTGTGTGTGTGTGTGTGTGTGTGTGTGTGTGTGTGTGTGTGTGTGTGTGTGTGTGTGTGTGTGTGATTCGCCTCTCTCTATGTGTCTCTGTCTCTCTGTCCCTGCCCTGTCTCTCTGTCTGTCTCTCTGTCTTTCTCTGTGTGTGTGTGTGTGTGTGTGTGTGTGTGTGTGTGTGTGTGTGTAAACATCTCTTCTATAACCTAATGTCTAGGAAGTATGGAAGAATGAGAGATAAACAGATTGTGTTAGATGTTGTTTTCCCAAGATATGAAAGACCAGTAATTATTGAATATATGGTGGAGATGGATGATTGATGCATTTTACCAATAACATGAATAATATGGTGCTCTTTTGTGACATCAGACGCAATGTTGTTCATGTTGCTGTTGCACTGTGATGAATGTGTGAATTTTGAAATCACGGGCTATTTCTGAAAACGTGCAGCAGTGTTCATGTGTACAGAGTACAAAAATAACTGGTCCATTTGAAAGGAGGCATCCTCACAACAGCCAGTAGGCCGACAGCTAAATCACACCCTTCTTGCTATCAGATCCAGAAATGCTGTGCCAATACTGTAACATGCCATGATAGTTGCATGCCAGTACCTTCCTTCCACCATTAGTCAGTCCATCTTCCACGAGCTTCAGAGCCAGATTAGACCTGTGGCTACATGCCATCCTTGCCCAAATTGCCGAAGATTGTGACAGAGTGGCTTACGTCATGCCAGAAATGACTTGGTATTGGTGGTGGATGGTGCGTCACTTCCGGCACTGAGGTCCACGGTGAATGCTGCTATCAGGCGTTGCCATGATGACAGTACGGCGCAGACGCAGGCATGGTGAGGAGTATTGACGTCTGCTGATTTCCCCGCTAATGCAGGAGTACGTTTCGTTCAGTGCCAAGCAGAGAGTGTAGGTTGGAGTGGTAGGGGGCGTCGGGGTGGTAGGGGGTGGATGAGGCAGGCAGCAGAGGTGTGGGGGGGGGGGGAGGCAGCAGAGGTGTGGGGGTGGGAGGCAGGCAGCAGAGGTGTGGGGGGGGGGGAGGGTGGGGAGGAGGAGCGAGGCAGCAGAGGTGTGTGGAGGAGAGCAAGGGTGGGAGGAAGCAGGCAGCAGAGGTTTGGGGGGGGGGGGGAGGCCGGGCGGGGACAGGGTGTGGTGCTGCAGCAAGCAGCTGTGAAGGAACCGATGACAAATGGTGGAACAGCATGAAAAGAACCAAGTCGACCATTTCAAATTAATGTGCAGTTCTTTTCAGCAATGACAGGTGTTTGGTGAGAGTGATAGAAGACAGAGCAGTTTCTGTCTGTCTGTTTCTGTCACTGTGTCTGTCTCTGTCTCTCTCTCTGTCTCTGTCTCTCTCCCGCCTTCTCTCTGTGTGTCTCTTTCTCTGTCTGTCTATCTGTCTGTCTGTATGTCTCTCACTCTGCCTGCGATACAGACAGACAGACAGACAGGATGACAGACAGAGAACGTGACAGGTATGGACTTAGTAAGATTAAAAGACAAAGACATGTACAGTCAGATAGAGACTGACGGACAGCGAAACGAAAGCAGAGAGAGAGAGAGAGAGAGAGAGGAGAGAGAGAGAGAGAGAGAGAGAGAGAGAGAGAGAGAGAGAAACCTTCATTGTAAAAAAATTTCGTCTTCAAATAAAACAACGACCGACACTTTTACCTATGCCCATTTGACTCTTCAAATATAAAACAACCGATACCCCCCCCCCCCCCCCCCCCCGCCCACTCCCCTTTCCGGCCCACTTGGTTATCCAAAGTCTTTTCTTATGATCGATCAGAAGGTATAACAGACAGGATATCATAATGGTTAAGTCAGATACCTCTTTACCTGTTGTCTTCAAAATTCAGGATATCATAATGGTTAAGTCAGATACCTCTTTACCTGTTGTCTTCAAAATTCAGGATATCATAATGGTTAAGTCAGATACCTCTTTACCTGTTGTCTTCAAAATTCAGGATATCATAATGGTTCAGTCAGATACCTCTTTACCTGTTGTCTTCAAAATTCAGGATATCATAATGGTTAAGTCAGATACCTCTTTACCTGTTGTCTTCAAAATTCAAATTGCTGTTACAATTATGACGCACGTGTTGCTTATTTCCATTTGCATTGTTTTTCTTTCCCCGTTATTTTATTACGTATCATTGTGTGAATCTTTTTGCTTGAATAAAGATACACTTCTGGAAAAAAAAAAAGAATATTATGTTGGTTATGCTGTGTGCTCAATTAGATACGAAACTGGCCTAGTTATAGTGTAAAACCAAGCAGGAAATCGTGGATGAAACTTCACACTAGAGGAAAACAGACGAAAGATTACAACGGAGAACCACTGACTGAAGATAACAGCAGAGGAAAGTGGACCGAAATTATTAGCAGAGGAGCATGGACTCGACAGACTGTTATGTACAATGAATGACATTTTGACCAACGTCTTTGTATAGACTTGTAGACAGGCAGACATACAGGCAGGCCAGAACTCGGTACTTTGGTCTACAGACAGCTCTACAAGCAAGGCATTCAGATTATTTCAACACCAGATATAATGGTCTTAAGCAATGAATAGATACCAGATGACATATTCAGCATCTAATGTAATGGTGTGACAGATCTTAAACAATAAACTAGATACCAAATGACATATTTAGTGGCTGATGTAATATTACAATAGGTCTTAAGCAATGAACTAGATATCAGATGATATATTTTGTGGCTAATGTAATGTTACTACAGGTCTTAAACAATGAAATCAGATACCAGATAATATACAGAGCACCTAGGTCCGTGTTACTACGGTCTTAAACAATAACACCAGGTACCAGATAATATATTAGCGGCTAATGTAATGTTCTGTCGTTAGCAGTGACATCAGATACCAGATAATATACAAAGCGCGTAGGTTAATGTTACCACAGTCTCAAACAATAACAATAGATACCATATAATATATTTAGCCTCGTGTGCAGTCACATTAGACACCAGATAATGAATAGAGTGCCTAATGTGGTGTTACCACACGCCTCAAGCAATGACATTAAATATCAGATGATATATATCACGCATAATGTAATGTTACCACACGTTTTAAAAGTAATGACACTAGACACCAGATAATACATAGAACGCTTAATGTAATGTTACCACATATCCTAGACAAGACAGAATCCCAGATACTGTATAGAGCGCTTAATAGAAGATTCTTTTAAGTTCTACGCATTCACACAAAATAATGTACAGAATGTATTAAGGGATGCCACCACTTGTCCTCAGCAAGACGCAAGGACGTACTATTCACCGTTCTCTTACGCACGCTCATACACGCTCGGGTGGAGTCGACCACAAACTCAAATAAGCTTGCATAGGTCCAGGAGAAGTACACTCGACTGACATAAAATGCATTTAAGAGATTATTATAATCCTATCCCTTGCCAGTCCAAGAGAGCTGTTCTTATACCAGAAACAGGTAAGTGCTGCCGTACATTTTAGACTTTTCACCATTCTTTTTTTTACGTTCTCGCTTGGCAAAGAGATTGGATTTAATGAAAGAGACCAAGAACAGTCTTTCTCTGTATCCGTTGTACATAATTGTCTGTTATTTGTCTACCCATTTGTTCCACCTCTCCCATACACTCACACACTCACACTCTCTATCTTTACACCTCTCTCCTGCCCCCTGCCCAATCATCTCATTTTCCATTGCGCACAAAAACAACACTCACTCTAATGAGGCTGTAGGAAAAGAAAATCAAACAATACTATCATTGTCTGTGTCTGTTGTTCGACAGATTTTCTCACTTCTAATGTGTGGTATAGCCTTGTTAGGAAAGTAACTTGTGCGCCATTGTTTGGTAAAGAAAAGATTGCCTGGAAACAAAATAAACACATGAGAGAGAGAGAGAGAGAGAGAGAGAGAGAGAGAGAGAGAGAGAGAGAGAGAGAGAGAGGAGGGGAGGGGGTATCTGCTGATCAAAAGCTATTTCATCAGAAAATGTGTCTGGTGAAGCGTGGTGAATGTGGTGCCAGCAATGGTGCTCCAGCACTGTGGCCGTGGGGATTGTGGGGGCCGCTGATTGGGGAGCGGGTAATCACCATGTGATCAAACGTCTGCCGTCAATGCCCACCCAGCTTTTATTGGCCGATTGAACGCTGCATGCTGGGCAAGCAAGGAAGCAAGCAAGCAAGCAAGCAAGCAGGCGGCACGGAAATGGTGACCTGCCATTGACCGACGTGGTGTGATTCCAAGGCTATTGGGTTCTCACACATATGCACATCCTGCTCCCTTCCTCCTCCCCCCCCCCCCCCCCCGCTCCCCTGCCTCCACACACACAATTTAATTTCCGTGTTGACTTGAAGGCACCGCTGGGTGTTGCCAGCTACATCTGAGGAACAATCACTGGGCAGAAATAAAGCTGTGTACCCAATCCAAGACACTGTCCATGTGCAACTGAGGAGTATTTTCCTCCACTATTTTGTCTCCAAACCTATAATCCTCTTTCTCAGGATTCTCACCTGATATAGGTCTCAGCACAATATAAACAGTGAAAGTTGAAATAGAACGTAGGATATATAATGTGAACGAGGTGGTCTCTGAAAGGAAAAAATACCATGTGTTTACTGTGTGTATGAGTTTAGCTTATCATTTACCATGACGTTAGGTCGTTTAGGTCGTTCGGGTTCAGTGACAGATGTTTGGGCAGTTGGGAATATTTCAGCAGCCCCCAACCCCTCCCACTTCCCCATCTCTCTGTCTCTCAGTCTCTGTCTGTCTCTCTGACTCTCTGTCTGTCTGTCTCTGTTTCTCTCTCATAGTCCTCAACTGTACGCACCTCAATAAGGGTATTATTTTATTATGCCTAGTCCATTATGTTGGCCATCCAATGCTTGTTTGCATCTGTACAGGGACATATGTCCTCGTTTGTGTTCTCTCTTTACATATGCGCATGCGCTTGCCCCCTCCCCCCCACCTCCCCTCTAACACAGTGTGTCATGTTATTGTGGTAGTAGCAGCAGCAGTAGTAGTAGTTGTTGTTGTTGTACTTTACAATCCATGCATCTGTGTGTTCCCCTTGTGTTTCTGCATTTACACACACACACACACACACACACACACACACACACACACACACACACACACACACACACACACACACCATGCAAACGAGTCCTGATGTAACTCCCCCATCAAGGCACTTAACAGAACATCCCCTCCCAGTTCTCGCTCACCAGGACCATTTCTAATTTATCCCCTGCCTTGGATTTACATAACAACAAAAACTTGGCCCAGCCCCTGGACAGTCATCAAGGAGATGATAAAACCTCTCAGGCTGCCTGCCCCCTCAACAGCACTCTCAGGGAGACGTTCGCACAGATCAAATGCCGCCAGAGGGCAGACTCCTCTGACCCCCTCTGACCCCATACTGCACATCTCAAAGCCAGATGGCGCTGCTGAAGGATCCCGCTTTGATACCAAATCTGTCCTTCATAACAAGACGGAGGCTGATAGGGAAGGGGTTTGATTGGTGGAGAGTGCTGCCCCTTTCTTTGATGGCTAAGAGCAACCGGATTCCCTTCCTTCCCCAATTACAGCTTTTGCTCCATGTTGGCCTGCTTTTCACTGGAGTTATGGCAACGTCGAACAACTGGAGAAGATGGAGGGTGGAGGGGGTAGAAAGGCTGTGCAGGGAGGGGAACAGGGAGGGATAGGACTGAAGAGAGAGAGAGAGAGAGAGAGAGAGAGAGAGAGAGAGAGAGGAGAGAGAATTCTACTGAGAGAAGGCTAGCAAAGCATCCCGACCTTGAGATTTGTCTCAAAAAGGATCCCCCCCCCCCCCCCATT
>CM065730.1:31088865-31093865 GCA_033310375.1 Conus canariensis | reverse complement strand
GAAGGTATAATAGACAGGATATCATAATGGTTAAGTCAGATACCTCTTTACCTGTTGTCTTCAAAATTCAGGATATCATAATGGTTAAGTCAGATACCTCTTTACCTGTTGTCTTCAAAATTCAGGATATCATAATGGTTAAGTCAGATACCTCTTTACCTGTTGTCTTCAAAATTCAGGATATCATAATGGTTCAGTCAGATACCTCTTTACCTGTTGTCTTCAAAATTCAGGATATCATAATGGTTAAGTCAGATACCTCTTTACCTGTTGTCTTCAAAATTCAGGATATCATAATGGTTAAGTCAGATACCTCTTTACCTGTTGTCTTCAAAATTCAAATTGCTGTTACAATTATGACGCACGTGTTGCTTATTTCCATTTGCATTGTTTTTCTTTCCCCGTTATTTTATTACGTATCATTGTGTGAATCTTTTTGCTTGAATAAAGATACACTTCTGGAAAAAAAAAAAGAAAAGAATATTATGTTGGTTATGCTGTGTGCTCAATTAGATACAAACTGGCCTAGTTATAGTGTAAAACCAAGCAGGAAATCGTGGATGAAACTTCACACTAGAGGAAAACAGACGAAAGATTACAACGGAGAACCACTGACTGAAGATAACAACAGAGGAAAGTGGACCGAAATTATTAGCAGAGGAGCATGGACTCGACAGACTGTTATGTACAATGAATGACATTTTGACCAACGTCTTTGTATAGACTTGTAGACAGGCAGACATACAGGCAGGCCAGAACTCGGTACTTTGGTCTACAGACAGCTCTACAAGCAAGGCATTCAGATTATTTCAACACCAGATATAATGGTCTTAAGCAATGAATAGATACCAGATGACATATTCAGCATCTAATGTAATGGTGTGACAGATCTTAAACAATAAACTAGATACCAAATGACATATTTAGTGGCTGATGTAATATTACAATAGGTCTTAAGCAATGAACTAGATATCAGATGATATATTTTGTGGCTAATGTAATGTTACTACAGGTCTTAAACAATGAAATCAGATACCAGATAATATACAGAGCACCTAGGTCCGTGTTACTACGGTCTTAAACAATAACACCAGGTACCAGATAATATATTAGCGGCTAATGTAATGTTATGTCGTTAGCAGTGACATCAGATACCAGATAATATACAAAGCGCGTAGGTTAATGTTACCACAGTCTCAAACAATAACAATAGATACCATATAATATATTTAGCCTCGTGTGCAGTCACATTAGACACCAGATAATGAATAGAGTGCCTATTGTGGTGTTACCACTCGCCTCAAGCAATGACATTAAATATCAGATGATATATATCACGCATAATGTAATGTTACCACACGTTTTAAAAGTAATGACACTAGACACCAGATAATACATAGAACGCTTAATGTAATGTTACCACATATCCTAGACAAGACAGAATCCCAGATACTGTATAGAGCGCTTAATAGAAGATTCTTTTAAGTTCTACGCATTCACACAAAATAATGTACAGAATGTATTAAGGGATGCCACCACTTGTCCTCAGCAAGACGCAAGGACGTACTATTCACCGTTCTCTTACGCACGCTCATACACGCTCGGGTGGAGTCGACCACAAACTCAAATAAGCTTGCATAGGTCCAGGAGAAGTACACTCGACTGACATAAAATGCATTTAAGAGATTATTATAATCCTATCCCTTGCCAGTCCAAGAGAGCTGTTCTTATACCAGAAACAGGTAAGTGCTGCCGTACATTTTAGACTTTTCACCATTCTTTTTTTTACGTTCTCGCTTGGCAAAGAGATTGGATTTAATGAAAGAGACCAAGAACAGTCTTTCTCTGTATCCGTTGTACATAATTGTCTGTTATTTGTCTACCCATTTGTTCCCACTTCTCCCATACACTCACACACTCACACTCTCTATCTTTACACCTCTCTCCTGCCCCCTGCCCAATCATCTCATTTTCCATTGCGCACAAAAACAACACTCACTCTAATGAGGCTGTAGGAAAAGAAAATCAAACAATACTATCATTGTCTGTGTCTGTTGTTCGACAGATTTTCTCACTTCTAATGTGTGGTATAGCCTTGTTAGGAAAGTAACTTGTTTGGTAAAGAAAAGATTGCCTGGAAACAAAATAAACACATGAGAGAGAGAGAGAGAGAGAGAGAGAGAGAGAGAGAGAGAGAGGAGGAGGAGGGGGGTATCTGCTGATCAAAAGCTATTTCATCAGAAAATGTGTCTGGTGAAGCGTGGTGAATGTGGTGCCAGCAATGGTGCTCCAGCACTGTGGCCGTGGGGATTGTGGGGGCCGCTGATTGGGGAGCGGGTAATCACCATGTGATCAAACGTCTGCCGTCAATGCCCACCCAGCGTTTATTGGCCGATTGAACGCTGCATGCTGGGCAAGCAAGGAAGCAAGCAAGCAAGCAAGCAAGCAGGCGGCACGGAAATGGTGACCTGCCATTGACCGACGTGGTGTGATTCCAAGGCTATTGGGTTCTCACACACATGCACATCCTGCTCCCTTCCTCCTCCCCCCCCCCCCCCGCTCCCCTGCCTCCACACACACAATTTAATTTCCGTGTTGACTTGAAGGCACCGCTGGGTGTTGCCAGCTACATCTGAGGAACAATCACTGGGCAGAAATAAAGCTGTGTACCCAATCCAAGACACTGTCCATGTGCAACTGAGGAGTATTTTCCTCCACTATTTTGTCTCCAAACCTATAATCCTCTTTCTCAGGATTCTCACCTGATATAGGTCTCAGCACAATATAAACAGTGAAAGTTGAAATAGAACGTAGGATATATAATGTGAACGAGGTGGTCTCTGAAAGGAAAAAATACCATGTGTTTACTGTGTGTATGAGTTTAGCTTATCATTTACCATGACGTTAGGTCGTTTAGGTCGTTCGGGTTCAGTGACAGATGTTTGGGCAGTTGGGAATATTTCAGCAGCCCCCAACCCCTCCCACTTCCCCATCTCTCTGTCTCTCAGTCTCTGTCTGTCTCTCTGACTCTCTGTCTGTCTGTCTCTGTTTCTCTCTCATAGTCCTCAACTGTACGCACCTCAATAAGGGTATTATTTTATTATGCCTAGTCCATTATGTTGGCCATCCAATGCTTGTTTGCATCTGTACAGGGACATATGTCCTCGTTTGTGTTCTCTCTTTACATATGCGCATGCGCTTGCCCCCTCCCCCCCCCCCACCTCCCCTCTAACACAGTGTGTCAGGTTATTGTGGTAGTAGCAGCAGCAGTAGTAGTAGTTGTTGTTGTTGTACTTTACAATCCATGCATCTGTGTGTTCCCCTTGTGTTTCTGCATTTACACACACACACACACACACACACACACACACACACACACACACACACACACACACACACACACACACACCATGCAAACGAGTCCTGATGTAACTCCCCCATCAAGGCACTTAACAGAACATCCCCTCCCAGTTCTCGCTCACCAGGACCATTTCTAATTTATCCCCTGCCTTGGATTTACATAACAACAAAAACTTGGCCCAGCCCCTGGACAGTCATCAAGGAGATGATAAAACCTCTCAGGCTGCCTGCCCCCTCAACAGCACTCTCAGGGAGACGTTCGCACAGATCAAATGCCGCCAGAGGGCAGACTCCTCTGACCCCCTCTGACCCTATACTGCACATCTCAAAGCCAGATGGCGCTGCTGAAGGATCCCGCTTTGATACCAAATCTGTCCTTCATAACAAGACGGAGGCTGATAGGGAAGGGGTTTGATTGGTGGAGAGTGCTGCCCCTTTCTTTGATGGCTAAGAGCAACCGGATTCCCTTCCTTCCCCAATTACAGCTTTTGCTCCATGTTGGCCTGCTTTTCACTGGAGTTATGGCAACGTCGAACAACTGGAGAAGATGGACGGTGGAGGGGGTAGAAAGGCTGTGCAGGGAGGGGAACAGGGAGGGATAGGACTGAGAGAGAGAGAGAGAGAGAGAGAGAGAGAGAGAGAGAGAGAGAGAGAGAGAGAGAGAGAGAGAGAATTCTACTGAGAGAAGGCTAGCAAAGCATCCCGACCTTGAGATTTGTCTCAAAAAGGATCCCCCCCCCCCCCCATTACTCTACAAATTTGATGTCATGTTATTTCAGGAAGATTTCTTTCATGTGGAATAATCCAGGAGTATGTATCAGCCCTAGGGCTGCACACATGTGCTGATTTTCAATGGTTGTATGCACATGTCCATGTGAGCACACGGACACGCGTGCCCGAACGATGTGTGTGTATGTGTGTGTGTGTGTGTGTGTGTGTGTGTGTGTGTGTGTGTGTGTGTGTGTGTGTGTGGACGCACGCGCATGTTTGCATGCGTGAATGTGCGCACGCGCATGTGTGTGTGCTCATATAAGAAACATAGGGAGAGAACAAATTACCTTGAGAGAGAGAGAGAGAGAGAGAGAGAGAGAGAGAGAGAGAGAGAGAGAGAGAGAGAGAGAGAGAGAAATTTGTCATTGCTTTCTTTCTGTTTGCGTGTGTGCTGGCAGGTGTGCGTGTGCGGTGCATGCATACGTTCGTGCATACGTGCGGTAAGAATCCCTACACTTGCTCCCTTGCTAAGGTAACAGCATGCCCATAACTCCAAGCAAGTGCTTTTTACGGCACCATTGGCCGTGCATAAATGCATACACATAGCACAGTGAACAACCAAGAAGACAACCTTGGTGCTGTCTGCATTCAGACTAAGCCAATTGGCACAGCAAGCACCATCTGTGTCAGTTATGGGCATGAAGTTTTCTCTCATTGTAGAAGCAAGAACTCGCCTTGTTGTTGTTTTTTCTTTTTTTCTTTTTTGGATTAATGCAGAACGTTTGATTTTGTTTTTGTTTGGAGTGTCTTTATTGAAGACCGCATTTCAACACAGTGAAGACATTGCAAATTGTTTAATCATAAATTAATCCGAGTCTCCCAACTCCCACTCTTCTCTGTGTTTACATTTAACTCCCCCACCTCCTGCT
>CM065730.1:31068865-31086365 GCA_033310375.1 Conus canariensis | reverse complement strand
GTGTGTGTGTAAATATCTCTTCTATAACCTAATGTCTAGGAAGTATGGAAGAATGACGGATAAACAGATTGTGTTAGATGTTGTTTTCCCAAGATATGAAAGACCAGTAATTATTGAATATAAGGTGGAGATGGATGATTGATGCATTTTACCAATAACATGAATAATACGGTGCTCTTTTGTGACATCAGACACAATGTTGTTCATGTTGCTGTTGCACTGTGATGAATGTGTGAATTTTGAAATCACGGAATATTTCTGAAAACGTGCAGCAGTGTTCATGTGTACAGAGTACAAAAATAACTGGTCCATTTGAAAGGAGGCATCCTCACAACAGCCAGTAGGCCGACAGCTAAATCACACCCTTCTTGCTATCAGATCCAGAAATGCGGTGCCAATACTGTAACATGCCATGATAGTTGCATGCCAGTACCTTCCTTCCACCATTAGTCAGTCCATCTTCCACCAGCCTCAGAGCCAGCTTAGACCTGTGGCTACATGCCATCCTTGTCCAAACTGCCGAAGATTGTGACAGAGTGGCTTACGTCATGCCAGAAATGACTTGGTATTGGTGGTGGATGGTGCGTCACTTCCGGCACTGAGGTCCACGGTGAATGCTGCTATCAGGCGTTGCCATGATGACAGTACAGCGCAGACGCAGGCGTGGTGAGGAGTATTGACGTCCGCTGATTTCCCCGCTAATGCAGGAGTACGTTTTGTTCAGTGCCAAGCAGAGAGTGTAGGTTGGAGTGGTAGGGGGCGTCAGTGTGGTAGGGGGGTAGGATGAGGCAGGCAGCAGAGGTGTGGGGGTGGGATGAGGCAGGCAGCAGAGGTGTGGGGGTGGGATGAGGCAGGCAGCAGAGGTGTGGGGGTGGGATGAGGCAGGCAGCAGAGGTGTGGGGGTGGGATGAAGCAGGCAGCAGAGGTGTGGGGGTGGGATGAGGCAGGCAGCAGAGGTGTGGGGGTGGGATGAGGCAGGCAGCAGAGGTGTGGGGGTGGGATGAGGCAGGCAGCAGAGGTGTGGGGGTGGGATGAGGCAGGCAGCAGAGGTGTGGGGGTGGGATGAGGCAGGCAGCATAGGTGTGGGGGTGGGATGAGGCAGGCAGCAGAGGTGTGGGGGGGGGGAGGAGGCAGGCAGCAGAGGTGTGGGGGTGGATAAGGCAGGCAGCAGAGGTGTAGGGGTGGGATGAGGCAGGCAGCAGAGGTGTGGGGGTGGGATGAGGCAGGCAGCAGAGGTGTGGGGGTGGGAGGAGGCAGGTAGCAGAGGTGTGGGAGTGGGATGAGGCAGGCAGCAGAGGTGTGGGGGTGGGATGAGGCAGGCAGCAGAGGTGTGGGGGTGGGATGAGGCAGGCAGCAGAGGTGTGGGGGTTGGAGGAGGCAGGCAGCAGAGGTGTGGGGGTAGGATGAGGCAGGCAGCAGAGGTGTGGGGGTGGGATGAGGCAGGCAGCAGAGGTGTGGGGGTGGGAGGAGGCAGACAGCAGAGGTGTGGGGGTGGGAGGAGGCAGGCAGCAGAGGTGTGGGGGGGGGGAGGCAGGAGCAGGTGGGGGGAGGCAGGCAGCAGAGTGTGGGGGTGGGAGGAGGCAGCAGGGTGGGGTGGAGGAGGCAGGCAGCAGAGGTGTGGGGGTGGGAGGAGGAGCAGGCAGCAGAGGTGTGGGGGTGGGAGGAGGCAGGCAGCAGAGGTGTGGGGGGGGGGGGCAGGCACAGAGGTTGGGGAGATAGGCAGCAAGAGGTGTGGGGTGAGGGGCGGAGGTGTGGGGGGAGGGCAGGCAGCAGAGGTGTGGGGGTGGAGGCAGCAGAGGTTGGGGGGGAGAGGCAGGCAGCAGAGGTGTGGGGGTGGGATGAGGCAGGAGCAGAGGTGTGGGGGGGAGGAGGCAGGCAGCAGAGGTGTGGGGGTGGGATGAGGCAGGCAGCAGAGGTGTGGGGGTGGATGAGGCAGGCAGCAGAGGTGTGGGGGTGGGATGGAGGCAGAGGGGAAGGCAGAGGGTTGGGGGTGGGATGAGGCAGGCAGCAGGATGGCAGTGTGGGGGTGGGATGAGGCAGGCAGCAGAGGGTGTGGGGGGGTGGTGGATGAGGCAGGCAGCAGAGGTGTGGGTGGAGGAGGCAGCGAGAGGTGTGGGGGTAGGATGAGGAGCATGAAGGAGCAGCAGAGGTGTGGGGGTTGGGGAGGAGCAGGCAGCAGAGGTGTGGGGGTGGGATGAGGCAGGCAGGAGAGGTGTGGGGGTAGGATGAGGCAGGCAGCAGAGGTGTGGGGGTTGGAGGAGGCAGGCAGCAGAGGTGTGGGGGTTGGAGGAGGCAGGCAGCAGAGGTGTGGGGGTAGGAGGAGGCAGGCAGCAGAGGTGTGGGGGTGGGAGGAGGCAGGCAGCAGAGGTGTGGGGTGTGGGGGAGGCAGGCAGCAGAGGTGTGGGGGGGAGGAGGCAGGCAGCAGAGGTGTGGGGGTGGGGGGAGGCAGGCAGCAGAGGTGTGGGGGGGGGAGGCAGGCAGCAGAGGTGTGGGGGTGGGGGAGGCAGGCAGCAGAGGTGTGGGGTGGGGGAGGCAGGCAGCAGAGGTGTGGGGGGGAGGAGGCAGGCAGCAGAGGTGTGGGGTGGGGGAGGAGGCAGGCAGCAGAGGTGTGGGGGTGGGGGAGGCAGGCAGCAGAGGTGTGGGGGTGGGGGGAGGCAGGCAGCAGAGGTGTGGGGGTGGGGGGAGGCAGGCAGAGAGGTGTGGGTGGGGGGGGAGGCAGGCAGCAGAGGTGTGGGGTGGGAGGAGGCAGGCAGGAGAGGTGTAGGGTGGGAAGGCCGGGCGGGGACAGGGTGTGGTGCTGCAGCAAGCAGCTGTGAAGGAACTGATGACAAATGGTGGAACAGCATGAAAAGAACCAAGTCGACCATTTCAAATTAATGTGCGGTTCTTTTCAGCAATGACAGGTGTTTGGTGAGAGTGATAGAAGACAGAGAAGCTTCTGTATTTCTGTCTGTCTGTCTGTTTCTCTCTCTGTCTGTCTGTCTATCTGTCTGTTCTCTCTCTCTCTCTCTCTCTCTCTCTCTCTCTCTGTCTCTCTGTTTCCCTTTCTCTCTGTATCTTTCTGCGTGAGAGAGAGAGAGAGAAACAGAGAGAGGGGGTGAAAGAAAGAGAGACAGAAAGACAGGGAACATGAGACGTAAAGACCTAGATACTGAGACAAAGATATGCACAGTCAGAAAGAGACTGGACAGACAGCAAAACGAAAGCAGGAGAGAGAGAGAGAGAGAGAGAGAGAGAGAGAGAGAGAGAGAGAGAGAGAGGAGAGAGAGAGAGGAGAGAGAAGAAACTTTTATTTTAAACAAATTTCGTCTTCGAATAGAACAACCATGGACTCCCCTGCCCAGGGCAACTTGACCATCCAAAGCCTTTTAACAAAGACTGATTAAAAGGCACAACAGACGGAATATCATGCTACAGCTATGTTATGTATTCAACAAAATACACCAGGAATTTTGTCTTCAAATATAACCCCCCCCCCCCCCCCCGTCCCCCCTCCTTCTGGCCCTTGGTTATCCCAAGCCTTTTCTTATGATCGATCAGAAGGCATAATAGACAGGAAATCATAATGGTTAAGTCAGATACCTCTGTAACTGTTGTCTTCAAAATTCAAATTGCTGTTATAGTTATGACTCACGTGTTGTTTATTTCCATTTGTATTGTTTTTCTTTCCCCCTTATTTCATTACGTATCATTGTGTGAATCCTATTGCTTGAATAAAGATACACTTCTGGAAAAAAAAAAATAATGAATATCATGTTGGTTATGTTGTGTGCTCAATTAGATACGAAACAGATCTAGTTATAGTGTAAAACCAAGCAGGAAATCGTAGATGAAACTTCACACTAGAGGAAAACAGACGAAATATTACAACAGAGAACAACTGACTGAAGATAACAGCGGAGGAAAGTGGAGAGGCATGAACTCTACAGACTGTTACGTAGAATGGATGACATTTCGACCAACGTCTTTGTATAGAGCTGTAGACAGGCAGACGTACAGGCAGGCCAGAACTCGGTACCTTGGTCTACAGACAGTTCTACGCGCAAGATATCTGTTCCAGATCATTTTAGCGCCTGATGTAATGGTACCACAGGCCTTAAGCAATGAACTAGATACCAGATGCTGTATTTAGCGTCTAATGTAATGGCACCACAGCTCTTAAGCAGTAACATAAATACCAGATGGTATATTTAGCGCCTAATGTCATGGCACCACAGGTCTTGAGCAATGATTTAGATACCAGATGACATTTTTCATGGCCGATGTAATAGTACCATAGGTCTTTAGCAATGAATCAGATACCAGATGGTATATTTTGCGCCAATAAAACGCTCGGGTGCAGTCGACCACAAACTCAAATAAGCCACAGAAGTACACCCGACAGACATAAAATGTATTGAGGAGATTATCAGAATGCAATCCCTTGCCAGTCTAGTTTAGCTGTTTTACCAGAAACTGGTAAGTGCTGGCGCACTTTTTAGACCTTTTCTCTTCACCTTTTTTATGCTGTTGTTTGGCGAAGCGATCAGATTTAATGAAAGAGACTGTGTACAGTCTTTATCTGTATCCATCATACATAATTGTCTATTATTTGTCTACCTATTTGTCCCCCCCCAATGCACTCTTCTCTCTCTCTCTCTCTCTCTCTCTCTCTCTCTCTCTTCTCTCTCTTTATACCTCCCTCCTCCCCCTGTCCAATCATGCCATTTTCCGTCTTGCACAAAAACAACACTCACTCTAATGAGGCTATAGGAAAAGGAAATCAAACAATACTACAATTGTCTGTGTCTAATGTTCGACAGATTTCTCACTTCCAATGTGTGGTATAACCTTGTTAGGAAAGTAACTCGCGTGCCGTTGTTTTGCTAAAGAAAAGATTGCCTGGAAACGAAATAAAGACATGAGGAGAGAGAGAGAGAGAGAGAGAGAGAGAGAGAGGAGGAGAGAGAGAGAGAGAGAGAGAGAGAGAGAGAGAGAGAGAGAGGAAAGAGGAGGGGAGGGGGTATCCGCCGATCAAAAGCTATTTTATCAGAAAATGTGTCTGACGAAGCGTGGTGAATGTGGTGCCAGCAATGGTGCTCCAGCACTGTGGCCGTGGGGATTGTGGGGGCCGCTGATTGGGGAGCAGGTAATCACCATGTGATCAAACGTCTGCCGTCAATGCCCACCCAGCTTTTATTGGCCGACTCAACGCTGCGTGCTGGGCAAGCAAGCAAGTAGGCAAGCAAGGAAGCAAGCAGGCAAGCAAGCAAGCAGGCGGCACGGAAATGGTGACCTGCCATTGACCGACGTGGTGTGATTCCAAGGCTATTGGGTTCTCACAGACATGCACATCCTGCTCCCTTCCTCCTCCTCCGCACACTCGATTTAATTTCCATGTTGATTTGGAAGTACTGCTAGCTGTTGCCAGCTTCATCTGGGGAACAATCAGCAGCCTGAAATAAAGCTGTATACTGTCCAGAACACTATCCACGTGAGGAATACGTTCCTCCACTTTTTTGTCTCCAAACCTATAGTCCTCTTCCTCAGGGTTCTCACGTGAGTTCACATCGAGGTGTCATTAAGATATGAACAGTGAAAATTTGAAGAGAGTGTAGGATAAATAATGTGAGCAAGGTAATGTGAGCAAGGTAATCTTTGAAAGAAAAATATCATGCGTATACTGTGCATATGAATTTAGTTTATCGTTTACCGTGACGTTAGGTCGTTTAGGTCCTTTGGGTACAGTGACAGATACTTGCGCGGTCGGGAACATTTCAGCGCCCTTGCCTCCACCTCTCTCTCTCTCTCTCTCTCTCTCTCTCTCTCTCTCTCTCTCTCTCTCTCTCTCTCTCTCTCTCTCTCTCTCTCTTCTTCTTCTTCTTCTTCTTCTTCTCTCTCTCATAGTCCGTAATGGTACCCATCTCTGTAAGGGTATCATTTCAACTTGTCTGGTCCATAACGTTGGCCTTCAATGCTAGTTGATGTCTTTACAGGGACACATTTCTTCCTTTGCATTCTCTCTCTCTGCACACATGCGCACCCGCCACCACACGGTGTGTGTGGTGTAATAGTAATAACAACAGTAGCACCAGTAGCAACAGCAACAGCAGTAGTAGAAGTAGTAGTTGTTGCTGTTATTGTCACTGTTGTTGCTGTTGTTGTTGTTGCACTACACACATCCTGTGTCTGTGTGTTCCCCTCGTGTTACTGTTTTCACCACACACACACACACACACACACACACACCACACACACACACACACACACACCACGCACACGCACATGCGCGCACTCGAGCGCGCCGACACACACACACACACACACACACACACACACACACACACACACACACACGCGCGTGCACACGTCGTGCAAACGAGTCCTGATGTAACTACTCCATCAAGGCACTTAACAGTACACCTCTCCCAGTTCTTGCTCCCTAGGGCCATTTTTGATTTAGCTGTTTCCTTGGATTTACACAACAACAAAAACAACGTCTGCCCCGTGGACAGTCATTAAGGAGACAATAAAACCCCGCGTGCTGCCTGCCCCCTCAACGACACTCTCAGAGAGACATTCACACAGATCAAACGCTGCCAAAGTGTGGAGTCCTCTGACCACCACCACCCCACCCCCCCCCCCACCTCCCCGAGTCTATACTGCGCATGCTTGAAGCCAGATGGCGCTGCGCAAGGATCCTGCTTAAATCTGTCCTTCATAACAAGACGGAGGCTGATAGGGAAGGGGTTTGATCGGCAGAGTGCCGTCTCCTTCTTTGATGGCTAAGAGCAACCGGATTCCCTTCCTTCCCCAATTACAGCTTTTGCTCCATGTTGGCCTGCTTTTCGCTGGAGTTATGGCAGCCTCGACTAGCTTGAGAAGATGGAGGGTGGAGGGGGTGGAAAGGCTGTGCAGGGAGGGGAACAGGGAGGGATTGTACTGAGAGAGAGAGAGAGGAGAGAGAGAGAGAGAGAGAATGCTACCGAGAGAAGGCTAGTAAAACATCCCGACTTTGAGACTTGTCTCCAAGAGCGTTGACCCCGCATTAGTCTACAAATTTAATGTCATGTTGTTTCAGGACAATTTCTTTCACGTGTGTAGGTGTGTAGATGGGACCGTGGGCCTGCACACGCATGCTCATTGTGTATGCACATGCCCACGTGAGCGCATGGGTATATGAAAAATAAGTGATAGAACAAATTACGTTGATATGGAAAGCAGGATTGAGAGAGAGAGAGAGAGAGAGAGAGAGAGAGAGAGAGAGAGAGAGAGAGAGAGAGAGAGAGAGAGAGAGAGAGAGAGAGAATTCGTCATTGCTGTCTTGGTGGGATTGAGGGAGAGGGTAGAGGGGGGTTGGAGGATACTATACAGACTGTCACAACACACACACACACACACACACACACACACACACACACACACACACACACACACACACACACACACTCCTTTCTCTCTCTGTCTGTCTGCCCCTGTCTGTCTGTCTGTCTGTCTCTGTCTCTCTCTGTCTCTCTCTGTCTCCTCTCTGTCTCTCTCTCTCTCTCTCTCTCTCGACAATGTGCAACGTGGTGAAAGGTTTGATTTCAAAAGAAATATTTGCAACTTTCATGGTTTGAAACATTATTCAACTTTAGAAATGGACAGACAGAAAGTATATCAAGAGCAAATTCAGACTTATAGTGTCCGAGTTTGCAGTTCACAAGTTTAGATACGAAACGATTGCGGACAACAATGATTTGTGTCCCTTTGTAAAGAGTCTCAAGGAAATGAAATCCATTTTGTTCTTTGCTGTCCAGACCTAAGGAACCCTAGAACTGAATTCACTCAGCCAAAATTTTAAAGACAGCCTTCGCTATCTAAACTGACTATACTGAAATCGTCAACCTCATCGGCAATTGTTCACAATTTGTCTTTGTTTGCGATTAAATTTAGAGAAACAGATATCTCTTGATGTTCTGAATTATTTGTGTTTAGTATGCTTTACAGTCGTGAGTATTTGGCTCAGTTGACATGTTATGTTCACTTCACCCCTTCATAAGGGGCCAAGGCCTATATGAATAAACCATCCGAATCAGAATCAGAATCTCTTTCTGTCTGTCTGTCTGTCTATCTGTCCGTCTGTCTGTCTGTCTGTCTGTCTCTGGCGTCCTGTTCAAAACATATTTACAAAAACAAAATAGGATAGAATGTCCTCATCCACTGTTAAAAAAAATCAGAGAACTATACAAAATAGATAGAGAGCGTTGGAGTGAGATCGAGTTGAACTATTTAGAAAGCAAAACGGTCAGAATTCTCCAATCAGTGGTGATGGTCTTGAAAGCTAATTCCTTATCAATCATTCATGGATTACTTGTAAACGTTTTATTTTTCTTTCCAGCTGTCAATAAGAAGGAATTGAAATGATTAATTATGTCATTCATCATTAAAAAAGAGTTGGACTGGACTAACAGTTGACTCTGTAGCAGAGTTATTAAATCCATTCCGAGGGCGTGGTTAAGGGGACACACTGAGGTGTCTAGGAGGAGAGGAGAGGGCGGATAATCGGTGTTGCCCGTACGGGCAGGAAGCCAGAAAGATTAGATTGTTTGATGCTTAGCAAGTCATACCGCCAAGGGCATCTCTCTGTTCGTTTAAAATATACCTCTGTCTGCCTATCTGTCTGTCTGTCTGTCTGTCTGTCTGTCTGTCTGTCTGTCTCTCTCTCTCTCTCTCTCTCTCTCTCTCTCTCTCTATCTATACTATATATATATATATATATATGACCAGGAAGACACACTGGGCTCTGCATTGTTTACATTGATTAGACATAGGATGTGACAGACCTTGAACTCAGCATTGTTTCCCCAAGCCACATTACATGTTTGGCAGGCTCTGGAATCAGCATTGTCTCCCTGATCGCACCACATGATCTGAACTCAGCATTGTTTCCCCTGATCGCACCACATGATCTGGACTCAGCATTGTCTCCCCTGATCGCACCACATGATCTGAACTCAGCATTGTCTCCCCTGATCACACCACATGATCTGGACTCAGCATTGTCTCCCCTGATCACACCACATGATCTGGACTCAACATTGTCTCCCCTGATCACAGCACTCTGGACTCAGCATTGTTTCCCCTGATCACACCACATGATCTGGACTCAGCATTGTTTCCCCTGATCACACCACATGATCTGGACTCAGCATTGTCTCCCCTGATCACACCACATGATCTGGACTCAACATTGTCTCCCTGATCACAGCACTCTGGACTCAGCATTGTTTCCCCTGATCACACCACATGATCTGGACTCAGCGTTGTTTCCCCTGATCATACCACATGATCTGGACTCAGCATTGTCTCCCCTGATCACAGCACTCTGGACTCAGCATTGTCTCCCCTGATCACACCACGTGATCGGGACTCAGCATTGTCTCCCCTGATCACAGCACTCTGGACTCAGCATTGTTTCCCTGATCACACCAAAAGATGTTGTTGCAGACTGTGGAAGCAATGTTGTTTTGCCTAATCCCTCGGCAGGCCAGTTGCAGGAACGGCATTTTACATTTCTGGTGAGTTAGTGGGAGGTTCAAACCCGCCATCCTCTGCTTTGAAGAAAAATAAAGCTGGGAAGAGATGGTGGTGCACATGAGGAGTATCTACCAGACTATAACTTCTTCTTTTGTTTTTTGTTTTTTTTATTTTTAGGGAGGGAGGAAGGTAGATGGTATTGGGGGGGGGGGGGGGGGGGCAGATTTGTGGGTATAGACTTGTGACAGGGAATGAATACTTGGTTGGTTGTAGAGCAGGGTAAAAGGATAAGGGCGGGTGGGGGTGGGGGGGGGGTGGGGGGGGTGTGTAGACGTAAGCTCTGGCAACAGACTGCGTCGTGGGGATGCAGAGTCGGACAGACCATTTTTCCTGAGCATAGGGCCTGAGAGACCATAGGCGGGAGACTGCCGAGCAACAAGTATCATTCTGTTGTTGACAACTCCCTCTTGTCCTAATTACCTGTTCATTGCCATTGCCTTTGTCACCATTCGTCATTAACACAGAAGGATGTGTACACTCATCTCATCATCATCATCACCATCATCAGGACAGGCAGGCAGACACATATACACAGAGAGAGAGAGAGAGAGAGAGAGAGAGAGAGAGAGAGAGAGAGAGAGAGAGAGAGAGAGGAGAGTATATATGATTTGGAACTACCCGAATTACACGCTCAATTCCACGACGTGACAATCGCCAAATGCCTCCACTCTTCCCCACTTCCCCTGCTCCTAGTCCCATCTTCTCTCTTCCCCTTCCCCTTTTCAATTCTCGCTCCTCATCTCCACCCCTTCCAACCCCACCCTTGCCGGTCCACCCCCTCCCCCCCTCCCTCAGCCCCCTTCCCTTGGTCCGTCCCCCAAAGGCAGGACAAACGTGTGGAAGGTCCAGCTCAATTACCATCTAATGGCGCTATTTCTGTCAGCCTCCCTCATCAAACAGCGGCGCTAATCAGGCCGGCTACCACCAATAAGCGAAAAAGCGAGCTTTATTTCTGCTTCGTTAGCGCATGCGTACACCCGTATACAGACGGACACACGCATTGACAGGCACAGAGAGAGAGAGAGAGAGAGAGAGAGAGAGAGAGAGAGAGAGAGAGACAGACAGACAGACAGACAGACAGGCAGACAGACAGACAGACAGAAGAAAAGAGAGGGGGGATACAAACTGGGAGAGAGAGAGAGAGAGAGAGAGAGAGAGAGAGAGAAGAAGACAGACAGACAGACAGACAGACAGACAGACAGACAGATAGACAGACAGACAGACAGACAGACAAAAGGCAAAAAGACAGACAGAAGAGAAAGAGAGAGAGAGAAAGAGAGAGAAAGAAGAGAAGAGAGAAGAGAGAAGAAGACAGACAGACAGACAGACAGACAGGGAGAATAGGGTGTCCACAGCATCATGGTGATCCTCCTCATGCTAGCTGATCAGGATGTGAGGAGGGTCCAGTGTCTAATACACTCCCTGGGCAGCCAGACGATGTGGGGTCCGGGGTTCCACCCCGGGTAGCTGTTTGTTGTTCGGCCAGCAGCGTGGAATTGAACTATTTCACATTCCGAGTGAAACTCCTTTGGGAACTCATTGTAATTACATCCAGCTTCTGAAATACCCTGCCCATGAAATTGTTATTTCTGAGCACCTACGTAGGCTATTGTACATTTTTGCCTTATGTGGACCCCTTTTATTCCTTTTTTATAAGTCAAAAATAAATAAAACTTATAATATCACACAACACTGTGGGCTGTTGCATGTTTTGTGATGTCGTAACAGGTTTATTTTTACCGGCAAAGAAACACTATCTCATGTCACTTGAAAACTGAAATCTATCCCGAACCTGTGTCACTGCTCAGTGTTTCGTCAGAAAAAGAAAATACAGGGTTTTTTTGTTTGTTTGTTTGATTTTTTTTTCTTTTACAATATCATAGGCAGTACATCAAATTATTTGGCATGTTACATGAGAATCCTGATGTTCGGTGGGTCTACTTGTAAACGTCATTGGAAGTTTGGTTTAGCCTCGTATCGTAAAGATACCACTAGCTCTTTGACGTACCAGTCCTTTGTCATCGAACTGTGCTCGGAGTTTCCATCCTTCAGAAAAAATATACCGACGGCTCCAAATCTGAGGAGGTGGTTGCCTCTGCTGTGTATTGTGCAACAGGTCCCTCTCAGAGATGGTCTAAACATGTTCCCACTGACAGCTCCTTTTACACTGCTGGGTGACAGTCTTAATCCTGGCTCTTGAAATCGTCTCTAAACCCAAACATAAAGATCTCTTTTTGTCAGACTCGCTTTCTGCTTAGGATGCCATTGCCAGCTGTAACGTAAAGCACCCTCAACTGCTGAAACTATCGGAACTGTATACCTCTCTGAAAACAGACGGATGTAACAAAGTTTTTGCTGGGTTCCCAGCTATGTGGGCATTCGAGGATACGAGTTGGTTGATTAATTTGCCAAGAGGCCACAAAGAAAAAGTTGAGCAGATTATCAGATCTATCCCCCACACTAATCTGAAACCCAATCTTCAGGCTTACGTCAAAGACTTCCGGCTAGAAGAATAGAAATCGCAGACGTATTACATACTGTTCCATCCGTCGAAACCTGAAAGAGTTTTTACTATGTTCCAGGGGCGACAGTAAAGAAGAAAAAGTCTTGTGCCGTTTGCAGACAATTCCTTTTACATGCATTCTTATCTTTTAACAGATGAAAACGCTCCGTGGTGCATTCCATGTCATGTACCACTCACAGTGAAGTATGTTCTTTTAGTGTTGGGTCTTGCATGATATCAGACATCAACACTTTACAGCAGACTCCAGCCTTGCTCAGAGATATCCCACCTGATGTGAT
Organism: Conus canariensis; assembly: GCA_033310375.1. NCBI lineage: Eukaryota > Metazoa > Mollusca > Gastropoda > Neogastropoda > Conidae > Conus > Conus canariensis. The sequence continues at coordinate 31,074,005 of CM065730.1, read as the reverse complement.
ATTTGAATTTCTGAAAGATATCAACATTTTTCCATCTAATCTAAGATTTTACGGAAGAAAGATTTTAAATGAAATTTCTGGTGTGTTTTTAGAAGGTGTATTTTAAAGCATTGTGTGAATTAGTTCTTAATGACTTGTGATTGACTTCAACACGGTGACAGCCCAGATACGGCCCTTTGCTTTCGGCTGGGCTATAAGCAACATTCTCTCTCTCTCTCTCTCTCTCTCTCTCTCTCTCTCTCGGAAAAACGCGCACAAGATGTCACGATGACTCGTGGAAACTGTCAGAGGGTCAGGCAGATATTCCGTTACACAAACTCGAGGAATGAATGGCGTGATATGAAGAACGCATGTAAGTCTAGAAAGCTGGGTGCAGTATAACTGTACATAAAACACATGGAAGCGGGCCAAAAACGCAAATTTCCCAAGAACCAATACTAAGAGAGCCTTCTCAATTTTTCAATGATTATTGTTTCTGAAAATGTAGCTCCATTTCAAACCTACCACATGCACACAACTAGAACTCTTGTTTAACTTTAGAAAATGGTGCATAGGTGACCGTCAGATCAATCTGATCATCGCTCTGACACTTCATGTAAACCCACTGAAATGCTCGATGTTTCGGTCCACAACAGGAGATAATCCTTTTTCGGCAGGAACAGTGATTTTTCCCTTCTTCGTACACGCTTCTATGGACCGTTGGCGTGCGTAAAAAGAAGCGTTAGCAAGGAGAGAGTTGTCCCTGGCCCCATGGTGTGGAGAAAGCGACGCTAGCACCGTTTAGAACACAAAGTTCATGGGCAGAAAACGCGCTTGAGTGGCGCTGGACTCTGGCCGCATGCTATCCCCGGGGATAGCAGGCCCAAGCTGACCCAAGTCAGGCAACACAACACACACACACACACACACACACACACACACACACACACACACACCACACACACACACACTCGCACGCACGCACGCACGCACGCGAAGGATAGAAACTTCAAACACGTTCGCACACACTCACACACACACACACACACACACACACACACACACACACACACACACACACACACACACACACACACACACACAAGAGAGAGAGAGAGAGAGAGAGAGAGAGAGAGAGAGAGAGAGAGAGAGAGAGAGAACACGGTGTTTGAAGGAATGTCGATTTCAAAAAGTTTCTAGAAATGAGAATGTTTGGACAGAGCATAAAAAGAAAAGTCTGGGCCAACTGAGCTGCAATGTCATCTGTTCCAATCTCGACATGAAGCTTTCAGAAGCTACAATAAAATATAAACAGCTCATACAGCTCTGGCCTGTCAAGATGGAATTTCATAAAACTGTCATTTAGAGTCGGTTTGATGATATGGCCTATGTAAAAGCAGACACTCAATAACAAACAAGTGGGATCATTCTTGTTCCCACCATGAACCAGTTACACGGCCATAACGCCAAAGATGAATACCGCGTACAACACCAAACAGCCTCGTAGAAATAATAATACTGTTTGTTTCTTGTCCTCGGTGCTGTCATTTCTGCCAGGCGATTTGGTGTCGTAAGCTTCACTCCCTTTCTCACCCTCAGTCCCTCACTGTTTCCTCTGTCGTTACTTCCCTCTGTTCCCCTACCTGCTCTACCCTCATGCTCTTTGCGCATCAACGCGCGCGCGCGCGCGCGCGTGTGTGTGTGTGGTTTTTTGTTTGTGAGTGAGCGCGCACGCACCTGTGTGTGTGTGTGTGTGTGTGTGTGTGTGTGTGTGTGTGTTTGTTTGTTTGTTTGTTTGTGAGTGAGCGCGCACGCGCCTGTGTATGTGTGGTGTGTGTTTTTGTTGTGTGGTGTGTGTGTGTGTGTGGTGTGTGTGTGTGTGTGTGTGTGTGTGTGTGTGTGTGGTGTGTGGGGTGTGGGTGAGCGCGCACGCGCCTGTGTGTGTGTGTGTGTGTGTGTGTGTGTGTGTGTGTGTGTGTGTGTGTTTTGTGTACCACGTAGGTACATACATAATACGTGCGCGCTCGCTGTGTGTGTGTGTGTGTGTGTGTGTGTGTGTGTGTGTGTGTGCTGTGTGTGTGTGTGTGTGTGTGTGTGTGTGGTGTGTGCTGTGTGTGTGTGTGTGTGTGTGTGTGTGTGTGTGTGTGTGTGTGTGTTGTGTGTGGTGTGTGTGTGTGTGTGTGTGTGTGTGTGTGTGTGTGTGTGTGTGTGTGGTGTTCCGTGTGTTCCTCCTGTTTCTGAAAAGAAACGTGGCTTAATGTCACACAGTCATTTGGGGAATGTGTTACGAAAACAAACAACAAACAAACAAATAAAACACAAAAAACAAACAACCAAGAAACCAGAACAAACCATCCAAACAAAACAGGCTGGGTACATTTGGGTGACGTTTTCACGAGTTTCTTTGTCTTCCAGATTCTGCCTGAACGCGAGCGGACGCCAGCAGCAGAGCGGAGTGTGGCATTGCAGCATCCTCATGGCTGGAGGGGAGGGGGAAGGTGTGCAGTCGTCAAGGAGCAGGAATAGGAGGCGAAGTGATGGCCAGAGACTGGCGCCTGCAGCTTATCCCATTCCAATCAGACGCCGCGCCTCGTGACTGACTCATTCCAAACCATCGCAGCGCACGTGGCACACAGAAGCACGTGCACGGGGGGAGTTTCGTATTCGTGGATGGCCTGTCGTTGCCCTCACCGGCAAGACAGAGTTGGTTTTGAAGGAGACACTAGTGAACTGTTTCTTGTCCAGTTGAAAAGGGTTCGGCAAGAACTGTGAGTCGCCTAACCCGCCAGATGTAGACGTTTTCATGAGGACTTCTGCAATTTCATTCCCAAGCTCAGCAGAGTTTCATTTGCCTCACATAAGTGTGGAAACGCCATTAACCTCTACTTCCAAGGCTCGGTTCGTAGGTGGCTGACATTGGTCCGTATGTCTGTCCTGGTCCTCCGCTTCTCTTTTCTACCCTATTTTCGATGGAATTTTTTTCCCCTCCAAAACTGAATTCTTGGTTTTGGAAATGCTTTAGCATCCATGTCGGCAAGACAGTTGACGAAACTGAAGGGTACACCCTTTTGCAGTATTATTTTCATTACTCAAGTTTCGTAACATCAAACGCAGCAGTCTGAACAGGATGGGGAAAAAGCCAGGGTTTGTCAACAACTTTCGCATATGTAATGTCCACCTCTTCAATTTCTTTCAAACCATACTATGTGGAATATGATGCAAATCAAAAACCCAGAAAATCAGCTTGATGTTGCAATGACAAAAGACTTACAGCAGTTCGAACTTAGTTTAAAATATCTGGAGTTTGTATTTGGATGCTGTTTCAGCGTCATTTTGTCCAATGATCATTTTCTTAAGTCGTTAAAGTGGAATTCTGCGTCCGAAAGTCTTAATTAGAACTGCTGATAAGTATAAATGTAATTGCATGCATAATTACTGCTTTGCAATATCAGCTACTCAAAAACTGTGTTGGCCTTCATCAATGTGCTATGTAACGTTTTCAAGTCACAAAGTGGAAATGAGCTTCGTCCGAATGCACTACTTTTTGTCTTACTGAACGGGAAAAAAAGTCTAAATGTTTCATGTCCTTGTGAAGAAGTCATCTTTCGCACTACTCTGCGCGATCATTTTTCATGAAGTTGAAGTGACAACCTGATTGGACGCACTGTGATCCTCCATCCTACGTTCAGTTCAACTGCCAGGGAAAAAGAGGCAATAACTGATGTGCGGAAAGACAACACGGTAAGGCTGGCTGACCTTGACAAACTATCACTTTCCTCTTCGAGCTAGATGCGTGCGAGCTCTCTGAAGTACAGAACCTCTCTCTTTCCTCTCCTGTCGCTTTTCTGTTGTCTCTGCCACCAATCTACCATGCAGGCAGACATTTCCATCAGTCAATCAGTGTGAAGAAGATTGCCGTGAGCCTCCAAAAGACCCCTAATGGCAAAGCAATTTGAATCCAAAAGGCCAGCCAGCAGTGTTTCGTGCTCGTTCATTTTTTCATCGCATCCTGTTTTCCAGACCTTTCTTTCCCCTCTAGGTCTCCATTAGCGGCAACCTAAGATTCAAGGGAAGGGTCGTTTTCTCCTCGCTCACAATGAAAATTGCTTGAAAAACGAGACGGAGGATGGTTCCTACTCAACTCATTAAATCGCCCTAGAGATGTCGGCAGCCGAAGCCAATCATTCATCTTCGCTGTCTTAAATTGTGTACTGGTTGGTTAATTTGGAAGAGATGTGATGAAAATTTGAAAAGAGTGGACACGAACAGTAGGCGTAGAGCATTCTCTGGTGGCTGTTAGCTTTGCAGAGCTTGTCAGTGGCTAAATCTGCCCATTTCATGCCATGAATCACCTTTAGTAAAACTGAGCAAGTCATTCCTGGTCCATAAAGACCCAGATATCTGCCTTGATACGAGTGCAGGCCGGCGCATTGATATGAATAGGTGGCACTCTGAATCTTCGAGGCATTGACACTGGAAATATGGGAAACTAACACCAAAGACATTGAGAATCAACGCCGGAAACATGGGAACGAACACCAGAAAGATCGGAAAACGTTCTGCCTGCCTGCCTGTCAATGTTTACAGTGATTATTCGCAGACTGTTCTGTTTTGTTGTGTTCGAAAAATGAATGCATTCATTTTATGAATGTCTCTCGACTGGATTACATGCGGGCAAAACTAACATAACTGCACAATTAGTGCCTACTACGGGTTACTCATCCCATAGCTTTTGCTTTTTCCTCAAGATAATGAAGACAAGTGCATATTGAAGACTGCTGTTTGTCCTGATTGCTGCCTCCTACCTGGATGAGCAGTAAAAACCTAGGTCATCAAACTTCCAGCCTCCCACATCGCTGGACACCTATCACCCGCGAGTCTCTTGACAATATACTTTTATTGAAAGTCGGAAACTGTACAACATCAACTAAATTTACAATGAGAGCAATTTTGTGTTAAATTTCTGAATGTCTTCCCGTGTGAGTTTGTTCCATATTCCTTCTTGTCTCATCAAAATGCCCAAGTGACAGTGAGTTTGCGCCAGCTAAAAAGCCAACTGAAAAAAAGAGCGCGTGGAGTTGTGGACTAGATGAAATGACAACAAACAAGAATAACTGCGGCAACTGAAAAAAAACAAACAGCTTTCACTACTCATGTCCAA
>CM065730.1:31063865-31066365 GCA_033310375.1 Conus canariensis | reverse complement strand
CACAGCTGAGTTTCATCTGTTTTAACGATGTCAGTAGGTCTAGAAAGTCGATTATGATTTGTTGTTGTTGTTGTTGTTGTTGTTGTTGTTGTGTAAACGCTCATGTATGTATGTATGAATGTTGCTGTGTTTGTTATTGTTATTTTCATGACAGCAATTTTCATTATTTGTAGACAGTCGCGTGTGAGTCTGATTCAGTGTGGCTGGCTTGCTGAAGTTGATCTCCCCGAACACGCTAGTCTGTGTGGTTTAGGCCAGCTACCAGTTATCTGACCAACGGTTAAGGGTAGGGAGTAGAACCTTCCGTCCATTGACCGTGGTTGTTCGTTTATTCAACTGGCCCTAACGTACTTTGGATCTGGGTCAGTTGAACTCGATAGAGTCACTTGAAATTTAACCACTCTTGAGTCGTAATGTCCGATCTGGGGTCAGTTGACGTTTAAACTTTAGGGTCCCATGATTTACAAGCGGGGTGGGAGACAGGAGATTATCAAAGATCTGGAGGAAGCATATAGTTGTGTAAACATATATCTGGGGGAAACATAGACTTGGGGAATCATAGATCTAGACAGATCATGCACCTGATAAAAAAAAAACCCATAAACCCGAGGGAGCACATACCTGAGGGACCATAGATCTGGAAGGAAACGGACCCAAAGCTCCAAATGCATGGTCTCAGAGTAAGAAACATCAATTGTTTTCCCCTCTGCCGTCACTGCCTCCGCTTTCTGTCTCTTATCCCCATCATTTTGTCCTGTTTTTCCTCTATGTCTCGCTTGCTTCCTCTCTTTGTCTATCTCTTCCTGGATTGTCCTTTTCTTTTCGGGCGTGTCAGTAAAAGCATGTATTAAACATTCAAAAGAGAAAAAAAGACGTGAAGTAAAACAAGAACTGACGCTACAGTATTGCTGAACGTTAAACGCTTTGTCTATGGCAGGTCCGGTACCGGTTCAGCTCCCGGCAGACGGACGACAACGCCAACGCCTTCGCCATCCACGACACTACGGGGGAAATCCGTAGTGTGCAGGACCTCACCCATCTGCAAGGCAAGACCCTGCGCCTCATCGTGGAGGCTCTGGACCGAGGCTCCAAGCCTCTCAAGGCTCAGGCCGTCGTCAATGTCAAGGTACACCCTGGATGGTGGTGAAAGTCTGTAGATGGTGAAAACGTTGCTATTGTAGATGTGGCGAGGGCGTAGACGACACGACGATGATGATGATGATCATGTCTTTTTTTTTTTTTTTAGCATTTCTTTATTGATCAGTGATGTGTATATAAACTGTTGAACTGAAACGGCAACAAGCAATAGCGTGGTGTGGGTAATTTTCAAAATGATAAAGTAATGATTATAACGACAAGGCAATAGAGATAAAGTGATGACGGGATGACGATGTACTCCCATAGCAATATCAGTTGGACTTTAGTAGAAAGTTGGAAGCCCAGATCATCGCCACTCATCATGTTACCGGTAATGTGATTCAAGCAATTAATGATGACGAGCTGAAGATTAGTTGATAATGATGGTTTAGACAACAACAACAGAGCTTATGATGTGTATGATGATGAAGAGACCGACAGTGGTGAATTTGTGAGTAACGGTTTTATTTCATTACGATTTATTTGCTGGTGTTTGCCCTGTTCTGAATATTACAGTTCGGAACGCAGATTCTTGCAATTCCTGTTGTACATTGCTAAGATGTTTGTCTCTAAAGACCTACATGGTTCTTGATATCTATCCAATCATTCTGCAGGTGATGGATGCCGTCAACAACCACCCGTCCATCCGCTTGACCACAATCTCGGGTGGCAACATATCGCTGGTAGAGGAGAGCGCTCCGCCAGGCTACGTTGTGGCTCACTTCATCGTGGTAGACACCGACACAGGCGCTAATGGCCTCGTCAGCTGCACTGTCGGCAGCAGCAACTTTGGCCTTCAGAAGCTCATCGACAAGGAATACAAGATCACGCTGCTTGGTACGCTCAACCGTGAGCAGAAGAGTCGGTTCGATGTCAACGTCCGCTGCTGGGATTTCGGAAGACCCACCTCACTTACTACTTCCGTGTCCTTTAGCGTCATCGTGGAGGACGTGAACGACAACAGCCCTGTGTTCACCAGGAAGCTGTACCGCAAGAACGTGACGGAGGAGCAAGGACCGATCATCTTGTTGCGGGTGCTGGCCACAGACGCAGACATCGGGGAGAACGGGAGGGTGACTTATCGGCTGCCCAACACCACTTCCTTCATAGCGTCTCTCATCAGCGTGCAGGCTGACACTGGAGACATCAAAGCTAAGCGGTCCTTCGACCGTGAGGTTTACACGATCCTGGACTTCACCGTGCTAGCAGTGGATCACGGGCAGCCGCAGAATACAGCCACGGCACGAGTCATCCTGGACATCAGGGACATCAATGACTGCAAACCCAGTCTGCCGGCTGGATACACACTGACTGTGGCGGAGAACCAACCTCGCGACACTGTTGTCGGCAAGATTGAGGCTGT
>CM065730.1:31053865-31056365 GCA_033310375.1 Conus canariensis | reverse complement strand
TCATTGTTTCCCTTAAGAGGCCTTTCTTGGTCACCTTGACCTTCCTTCACCTGTCCATAGAGTAGCATTAAAAAAAAAATTCTGCTGTCCTCCATACGGACGATGTGTCCTGTCCATGTGGACAGGACACGTTGTCCGTATGGAGACAGCAATTAGACTGTACTCCAGCGCAAATTCAGTAAGCCAAGCAAAGGCCAGGGCGATATACTGAGCAGAACAATGCAGCTCTTGAACGATGATGTCTAGATTAGTATGGACACGGGTTTCCAAGTTTTACTTCAGGCTCGTGAAATTACAAAAGTCTGTTTCGAGAGGATTAGTGGAAGTGACATTTGTTTGTAAAACATATTACTGGAAATTACATTTTTCAACACATTTCTGTTGATCATTTCCCAAGGAACACTCATAAAGAGAAAAGCGTATTAAAACGGTGGAAGCATTGCGCTAATAATACGTTTCTACAATCTTGAGAAGCATAAAGGGAAGAAATAAACACTTTTGCTCTTTGCAGATAGATGAAAAGATGTATCAGGACAGGAGAGCACAAATGCGCGCGCGCACACGCACCCCCCCCCCCTCCACACACACATGCACACACACATACACACACACGCGCGCGCGCACGCACACACGTATGCATGCACGCACGCATATAAACAGAGAGAGAGAGAGAGAGAGAGAGAATTCCATAATTCTGAAAGACCTACTGTCATCAAGATATTTGTGTGGTCGGCAGGTCACACTAGACAAGAAGTTCTGAATGTGTCTTTCAGCCATTCCTGAAAATCAGAGGCACACCATGCCTGTGCCAGACGACATCTATACCAATGCAGTTAGGACATGCGAAGGCAAGACTAATTTCTCTATATGGACGAGGCTGTTTATAAGTCCGACGTAGACGGTGCTGGTATAATGTTTCAGACGTTTCAGGTTTACATATGAGAAAAACAAAATCAAAAGAAAACAAATACGATATTTTTCCGCGGGACAAAAGGGACAAAACAATTGCCAAGACAAAACATGACGCGTTTCGACCTCTTTGGTCTTCTTCAGGCAAGATAAACACCATTCGGGACAATGCAAACGAAGAACGAGCAATCATTTATCTTCTCAACGTCCAATTTGGCCCAATTTGAGAAGATAAGTGATTGCTCGTTCTTCGTGTTCATTGTACGTTGAATCTGAGAAGATAAGTGATGGCTCGTTCGTCGTTTTCGTTGTCCTGAATGTTGTTTTTCGTGCCTGAAGAAGACCCAAGAGGTCGAAACGCGTCGTGTTTTGTCTTGTTATTTGTTTGTCCCTTTCGTCCGGCGAAATAACATGATGGTTTGTTTAAAGTTTGTTTCAATTTCCGCCTGCAGTCACCCCATATTGAAGCGTACTCATGAGAGCAGGACCGAACCGTTCGCCAGACGCATGTAGTGTTTGGAATGAGCATGTTCCTCGGGGTGTCTTTCTTTATATGAATATCGATCTCCACTATTACTAATGCAAGGTTCACACTATGCCATATCGTGGCCCGACTCCGGTTTATCTCGCTCGACTCAGAAAAATGATGGTCTTGATTGGTTTCCATGTAGTCCTGCACAGGAAGTGTCTCCCGACTACTAAAACCAGTGTCGACTGACGCCGCTTGCAGCTGGGACTCCCTGCCCCCCCCCCCCCCCCCCCCCAGTCGGTATAGAAGAATGACAATAAACGCAATATGTCCCCGCCTGTTTTTATACCCCTCTCAGGAAGTCTTGATAACGCGCGTGCCTTTTGAATCAGTCAGAACCAGTCCTAACTTGTTTTATCGGGTCAGCTTTTTTCCCGCCACAATTCGATTCAAAGTCATGACGGGTCCTGATTGGTCCGCACTAGTCTACCACTAGGCGCCCTTGGTCACAGTTCGACTGCACTGGTTTGGGTATTCTAAAACAACATCCGGCCTCCTTATCTATGAAACTAGTGCAGACGAGTGCAAACTTTTTCAACCGATCAGTTAATAATAGATAGGAATAGATAGGACTACATAGGTGTAGATAGGAATAACATGACTAATCGAGACTATTCGAGACTGTGACCTAAAAAAATCGTCGGAGTGGTCGTGAAAAAATTTTTTGAACCGTCCAAAGGCCTCTAAGTCGGGCTCGACTGGTGCCAGACTAGCTACAGAACTAATCGAGGCTAGAAGGGGTTTGCCGGACCCCAGCAGACATGTTTATCCGACTTGTTAAAACCAACAGGACTCCGACTTACATTTGAGTCCTGCCAAGACCAGTTCTAGTGTGAACCTTGCATTACTCTCACTTTCGAACACAGACAACTGTTCTTAACTAATGTTCCTCCAATTATACAACACCGTCAGTCATCTCCCTTACAAACCTTCACGCATCCGGACCCCCTGCCGAGCCAACAGACACGAACAAGATGTCTGCGTGCAAAACGAATCACCGCTTCCGTTCCAACGAACAACAGGAAGTCCCCCCGCGCGACTTCCATCAAGTTTATCACGCGA
>CM065730.1:31033865-31038865 GCA_033310375.1 Conus canariensis | reverse complement strand
TCTCTCTCTCTCTCCACACGCTTTCCACAATCATCACTCTTATCTCTCTGCCTTCACGGCTTGCCACACCTTAGGTCGTTGATCATTGGAGTCGATTGAGGTAGCGCCGCGCGCGCGCGCGCACGTGCGTGCGTCTGTGTGTGTGTGTGTGTGTGTGTGTGTGTGTGTGTGTGTTGTGTGTGTGTGTGGTGTGTGTGATATGGCGAAGGAAATAGCGTTCATTTAAATAAGAAACGTTGTCCTGTAGTGAAACCTGATCCAAACTCACGATCTGGGTACTCGTGTCAATGGAAGCAGTATGACTATCAATTAAGTACACGGTTTTTTCTTTCTTTCTTTCTTTTTTTTTTTTTTTTTTTTTTTTTTTTTTGGGGGGGGGCTCTCTCTTTTTTTGTTTCTTTTTTCTTTTTTTTTCTTTTTTTTTTTGGTACTAGTTTTTGGTTCACTCATTTGTGAGCGATAAAATGCTGTCACATTTTTTTAGTTGAACCGCGCACGCGTGAAAGAGAGAGAGAGATAGAGAGAGAGAGAGAGAGAGAGAGAGAGAGAAAAGAGAGAGAGAGAGAGAAAGAGAGAGACAGAGACAGACAGACAGACAGAGACAGAGAGACAGAGGGAGGGAGGAAGAGATAAGGTAAGGTAAGGTTAGATTGCTTATAGCCCAGCCGACCGCAAAGGGACATATCAGGGCTGTCACCACGTTAAAATCAACTCACAAACTATTCATTCCCACAACTCGTTAAAATGCATCTTCTAAAAACCAACCCGAAAATTGGTTAAAGAGAGAATAATAGTAATAATAGTAGATGTAAAAGTAACTCGTAGGGCTGTCACTAGGCAGGATGGAGACTTTTGAAAGATAGCTGAAGTCTGAGAGTGACGTCTCCTGTCACAAGCTCAAAAGCCAGTCTCTCCGATGAAAGACAATAGTTGGGTTCCGAGTCCATCACTGTTCAAACCCGGCGTTCAAAGAGGAGATGGCGCGTTTCCAGCGTTGCGGGCAGAAGCCTTGTTGAGCGTTTCCAGTGTTGCGGGCAGAAGCCTTGTTGAGCGAGAAAATAATCACAGATTGCTGGCGCTCTGTCTAGACTTTTGTTGTAGTTCTTTGAAGTTTGCCCTCGATCAGTAAATACACTCCCCCCTCCCATCCTCCATACCTTTACCATCCCTCCGTCTTTTCCTGTCTTCCCACTCCCCTCCTGTTTCTGTCTCTGTCTCTCTCTCTCCCTCCCTCCCTCTCTTTCTCTCTCCTCTCTCTCTCTCTCTCTCTCTCTCTCTTTTCAGAAACAAACTGACGCACACACGCACGCTCAGATGTCTGCAAACACACACACACACACACACACACACACACACACACACACACACACACACACACACGCACACACACACAGCACACACACACACACACACACACACACACACACACACACACACACACACACTAACGCACGCACGCACGCACAAACACACACACACACACACACACACATTCTCTCTCTCTCTCTCTCTCTCTCTCTCTCTCACACACACACACACACACACACACACACACACACACGCACGCACGCACGCACGCACGCACACACAAACACACACACACACACACACATGATACAAACCTGTCCACACCAGGCCTCTCTGCCAGACTGGTATTGCCCAGATCTGACACGGGCTGACGGTGACACGGGCTTGTTTTTCTTGCCAAGCGAGTCAACATCGTTAGCGCTGTCCTCTTTTTGTCTCCTTGTCTCGTCTCTCTCCCACCGCTCACCTTCTTTTGTAAATGATCCGGTAAATGCGCTCTCTCTCTCTCTCTCTCTCTCTCTCTCTCTCTCTCTCTCTCTCTCTCTCTCTCTCTCTCTCTCGTCAGTGGATTTTTTTTTTCACAATTCATCCTCTCATTGCACATTCTCTTGACTTTTCAGTTAACTTCGACTATTTTCTTGTTAGTTCTTTTTTTATATAATTAATTTGTAACTACGGCTTCCAGGAAGGGAAATAAATGCTGGGGTTCAAGAGGCATTACCATTCTTCCACGGTGAGAACCAGGCACAAAAGTGCTGATTGCTTCCGTCTTTTTTTCTTTATTCTTAATTCTTAAACCTTGTAGGGTTTTTTTTTTTGTTTTCGTTTTTCTGTTCTTTCTTTTTTTTCCCTTTTTGTTTTGCATTAATTTGCTTTTAATTTTAATTTTCTTTTCACTATTTTAGTGGTGCAGGAGGTAAGGAGTACATCATCTGAAAGAATGATGATGTATCAGGCTGGGTAACTATGGAGAAAAAGGCTTTATTATGAACAGTGCTCAACACATACATCATATGTGTCATAGACAATCTTTTTATTATGAACAATGCTCAACACATACATCATATGTGTCATAGACAATCTTTTTATTATGAACAGTGCTCAACACATACATCATATGTGTCATAGACAATCTTTTTATTATGAACAGTGCTCAACACATACATCATATGTGTCATAGACAATCTTTTTATTATGAACAGTGCTCAACACATACATCATATGTGTCATAGACAATCTTTTTATTATGAACAGCGCTCAACACATACATCATACGTGTCATAGACAATCTTTTTATTATGAACAGCGCTCAACACATACATCATATGTGTCATAGACAATCTTTTTATTATGAACAGTGTTCAACACATACATCATATGTGTCATAGACAATCTTTTTATTATGAACAGTGTTCAACACATACATCATATGTGTCATAGACAATCTAGATATGTAAATGATTCATGATAATGAATAACGTATGTTCTACTTGAATAAACTATGATACGTAAACAAGGCCTAAATTGTGACATAATATCATTGTTAACAAACTATAAACAATATAATTAAAATTTTAAGATAGGTGCCTTAATGCATTTACAAATGATTGACTAGTAGGAGGTGATCTTTGTGTTTATTTAGTCCTAAATGAGCATACAAGGTAACGGTAAAGAGATCCATGGTAAAGGACGGTTTCCTACAACCAGACTGCGCGCACACTCCTCAGAACTGGTCAGCTGTCTGTGTGGACCCAAACCACTTGGGGCCGCCACCAGGATTCGAACACGCAACGTCTAATTGCTAAACTCGGTGCTCAACCATGGAGCCACCAGGCTCCTATTAACATGGACGGTACTCTTTTCGGCTGCTTCTGTCATTGCCTTCAGGGTTCTGGTCCTCATCTCACCTCAGGGTTCTGGTCCTCTTCTCACCTCAGGGTTCTGGTCCTCATCTCACCTCAGGGTTCTGGTCCTCATCTCACCTCAGGGTTCTGGTCCTCATCTCACCTGAAATCCCCAGCTGTTTCATGAGGTCATAGGTTGTTGAGCCTACAAATCCCCTTGGTCCAACTTCTATGGCGAGAACCTGGGCCTGGAAGCCGGATTCCCTCAAGCTGCTCGCTAGACCGGCATACATCTCAGTCTTGTAGAGGTGCGCTTGCTCCATTCTGCTTTCGTATGGCACAGTGAGCTCGGTCAGATTCATTTGTTTTGATGAACCTGAGTGGACAATAATGTCCTCTCTCATGCCATTCTTCCTGGTGATCTCTGGATGGTTCTTCCATTCTGGAAGGTCTGCTTTGTATTCCCGGTCATCTGCTCCATCTAGTAAACCTTGCTTCCATGCTCTTGATTTCACAGCTGTTCCAGACCATTGTTGGTGGCCTCGTGCTGTGTAGAACTTTGTTGCTGGAACTTCTAGTGGCGTAGAGCTTCCTCCAGCAGTGCTAACCACATGCGCGATCTCCTTGAGCACTTGGTTGTGTGTCCATGTGTATCTTCCCTGGGTTAGCGCTGCTTAGCATGAACTCAGGACAGCGCTAACAGGTGATTAATCCGTGACTGGCCCGAGTCCTACTCATTGTTCAGACCTTAAGTACGACTTCACTGTGCCGGTGACCCGCTCTGACAGTAGTGCCAGACTGAAGTGTTGTCCAGTGACTGTGTTAGTTCATACGAAGTCTAGCCGTTCATAGCCCAGCCAGTGACAAACGCCATGTTAGAGTTGTCTGCAACGCCATGTTAGAGTTGTCTGCAACGCCATGTTAGAGTTGTCTGCACGTTAAAATCAGAAATCTATACACATCAAAGTCGAAACTTTGTAAACACTAAAATCAGAAGTCTGTGCACGTGGATTCAGAACTCTGTTGGTATTAAAATCAGAGCTCCGTAACATCAAGATTAGAACGCTGTACACATTAAGATAAAAAAAAAATCAGAGCTCCGTAACATCAAGATTAGAACGCTGTACACATTAAGATAAAAAAAAAAATCAGAGCTCCGTAACATCAAGATTAGAACGCTGTACACATTAAGATAAAAACTCTGTTCATATTAAAATCAGAACTCTGTACGATTAAAATCAATATTCTGTAACATTAAGATCAGAACTTTGTATGCATTGAAATCAGAATTCTATATATTTTAATAAGAACTTTGTATACACTGAAATCAGAATTCTGTGTATATTTGTACACATTACAATTATACCTCTGTTAACATTAGAATCAGAACTCTGTAAATAGCAAAAACAGAGTTCTGTACACATTCAACTCATAACTTTGTATACGTCCTTAAAGTCGCAGCTCAGTACATATTAAAATCAGAGCTTTGTACACACTGAAATACGAAACACATGGACACATTCAAATCAGAACCCTATCAAAATCAGAACCATTAACACATCAAAATCAGAACTGTGTGCACATTCAAATTATAACCTAAAAATACATTAGTTCAGACTATAGACACATGGATATTATAATTCTCCACACATTAGAATCAAGAATATGAAACATAAAAAGACCAGAACTCTGTACGCACTCAAATCAAAACTAGAGCAACATCAAACTTAGCAGTATGAACATGTCATGATCAAAACGGTAGCAAAATCACAATCAGAACTATGTACGCATTAACATCAGAACTTGGTACATGTTCAAATAAGAACAATGTACACATCACAGTGAGAA
>CM065730.1:31028865-31031365 GCA_033310375.1 Conus canariensis | reverse complement strand
GAGGTTCTATGATAGATTTTCATGTCCTTTGATAAATGTTGATGTCCTTTGATGATAGATGTTCGGGTCCTGTGATAGATGTTGAGGTCCTGTGATAGATGTTGAGGTCCTTTGATAGATGTTGAGGTCCTTTGATAGATGTCGAGGTCCTGTGATAGATGCTGAGGTCCTGTGATAGATGCAGAGGTCCTGTGATAGATGCTTATAGATGTTGAGGTCCTTTGATAGATGTTGAGGTCCTTTGATAGATGTTGAGGTCCTTTGATAGATGTCGAGATCCTGTGATAGATGCTGAGGTCCTGTGATAGATGCTGAGGTCCTGTGATATATGCTGAGGTCATGTGATAGATGTTGAGGTCCTTTGATAGATGTTGAGGTCCTGTGATAGATGTTGAGGTCCTGTGATAGATGTTGAGGTCCTGTGATAGATGTTGAGGTCCTTTGATAGACGTTAAGGTCCTTTGATAGATGTTGAGGTCCTGTGATAGATGTTGAGGTCCTGTGATAGATGCTGAGGCCCTGTGATAGATGTTGAGGTCCTGTGATAGATGCTGAGGTCCTGAGATAGATGTTGAGGTCATGTGATAGATGCTGAGGTCCTGTGATAGAGAACAGAGTCCTATGATAGATGTCTGGGTCCTATGATAGTTAACAGGGTTCTATGATAGTTATGTCTTGTGATAGATAACGGAACCTATGATTAACGGGAGTGAGGGGGGTGGGGGGGAGGGGAGATGAACACAAGCAATGCACTAAACTCTGTTGAAGGAAAGATGAGAGATTCGAACAAAGAGCTTCATGTTGAAGAAAAGGGAAGAGATAAATTCATACACAGGTGTAATTTAACTGGATATTGAAGTATCAAATAAACATCAGCGAACCGCCAAAAAAAAAAGTGGACAAACGAATCACAAGACAAAACACGACGCGTTTCGACCTCTTAAGTCTTCTTCAGGCAAGATACAAAACAATTATTACAACGAAAACGAACGAACAATCACTTATCTTCCATCACTTCAGCGCAAGATCGATTTAACGCCTATCTTGCGCTGAAGTGATGGACGATAAGTGATTGCTCGTTCATTTTCGTTGTAATAATTGTTTTGTATCTTGCCTGAAGAAGACCTAAGAAGTCGAAACGCGTCGTGTTTTGTCTTGTGATTCGTTGGTCCAGGTTTTTTTTTTTTTTTTTTCTGTTCGCTAACATTTATTTAAGATTTTTTTTAGATTTCCGCCTGCAGTCATTTCACCTGGCAACTGGATGTTGAAGGGAAGGAGAGAAATGAAGGAAGGGAACTTAACCCTGTAACGAAGGACACAGGACAGATAAATGCATGCAAGGAGGTTACTTTACTCTATGTTGATGGAAAGGGGAGAGAAGAATACACGTAAGGGAGGTATTTAATTGGTTGTTGAAAGAAAGGGGAGAGAATAATGCATACACTGAAGGACCTTAACTGTACGTTGAAGGAAAGGGGAGATAAGAATAGATACATTGAAGGAACTTACCTGTATGTTGAAGGAAAGGGGAAAAATGAATACACATAATGAAGGTACTTCACTGTATGTTGAAGGAAGGGAAAAGAAAAATACGTATACAGAAGGTAATTAATTGTATAGTTGAGGAAAAGGGAGAGATTAATATATGCATGGTAGTTACTTAATTCTAAGTTGAAGGAATGGGAATGTATAAATACATACTAGGAAGGAACTTAGCTGTATGTTTAAGGAAAGAGGAGAGATAAATACATACATGCATACATGGAGGTTATTTACACTATGTTGAAGTACAAAGAAGAGAAGAATATAAATATGGAAGAGGGGGGTAGCTCTATATTGAAGGAAAGGGGAAAGAAGAATACATACATTGAAGGAACTTAACTTACGCTGAAGAAAAGGGGAGATATGAAAATATACATTGATGGAATTTGACTACCTGTAAGGAAAGAGAGAAGATGAATACATTGATGTAGGTTATGTAACTCGATGCGGAAGGTTTCAGAATGGGGTGACTTTAAGCGGAGCTCGGAACAAGCGCAAAAACAGAATTATATGCGTCGTGAACAGTACGTCAATACTGAGAGAGATGAGACATCCTGCACATTCTAGACGCGCATTTCTGGCAACCTGGCCGACATCCGCCATCATCGACCCAAACCAGTCACTCTACACTTCAGCCATTCCCAACACGATATCAATTATGTCAAAGTTCTGGCTCTCTGGCAGTCACAGATTGACAACGTTGAGCGTTCCATGCAGGAATCCCATCTTATTGCCAGAATAGAGACTCTCTGACCCCTTGGCATCAATATCCAAAAATAGCAGGTGCATATCCTCCCCCCCCCCCCCCCCGCCAACACCAGCCCCCGCAGTCTTCTCCGCATACTGCTCGTGATTCACCTCCTGTGTTTGTTACAGCTGTTTCCTCTCAGTCTGTTCTGTACTCACTTGTCTGTCCACCCATTTTCTTACTCTGGTTTTCTTTCAGTTACATACATTT
>CM065730.1:30996365-31023865 GCA_033310375.1 Conus canariensis | reverse complement strand
GTGCCTCTCTTTGTTATTTACGCGCTCTCTCTGTCTGTCTCTGTCTCTATCTCGTCTCTGTCTCTCTCTCTCTATCTCTGTCTGTCTGTCTGTCTGTCTCTCTCTCTCTCTCTCTCTCTCTCTCTCTTCTGTCTGTCTGTCTCTCTCTCTCTCTCAATGATAGAAAAGAAAGAATATAACACACAGTGTGACCTACAGTTTCGTTTAAACGAAACTGTATAGGTTTTTCTTGTTTGTGTGTGTGGTGCGGGCGCGCGCGCGTGTGTGTACATGTGTGTGTGTGCGTGTGCACATGTGGATGCGTGCATGATTCTGTCCTTTGCTTTTGTAGAGTTAGTCTGTCCTTTTCATATTCTGCATGCTGACTCGTGTATTCGCCTTTTCCCCCTGTCTTCCTGGGGGCTGGTGGGCTGGGTGGAAAAATTCATTTGTAATTTGCTTATTTCATTACCCTGGACTCTCTCAGTGTATGTGTGCGTGCGTGAATGCGTGTGAGTGCGCTCGCGCCTACGCACGCGCGCGTGTGTGTGTGTGCGCGCGCGCAGGTGTGTGTGTGTGTGTGTGTGTGTGTGTGTGTTGTGTGTGTGTGTGTGTGTGCGTGCATGTGTGCGCGCGCGCGCGCGCAAAACGCTTTTTTTAAAAAAATACGACAGGAAGTAATTATCTCCGGCAAGGAGGTAATGTTTATACACGCGTCTCGTCGTTTGTTTGCTTGTTTGATAAATGTGTGAATGAAAGCTTAAAAACTATCGAACCGAACTGTTGGAAATGTGGGGGAAAGACGGAATACGGTTCGGGACAAACACTTCAGATTTTGGAGCGGACCTGGGGTGCGGATCCGGATCAGCGATCAGATGACGGCTCACTCTTTCTTTATGGATCTGTCAACTGTATCGTCACTATCAGATGACGGCTCACTCTTTATGGATCTGTCAACTGTATCGTCACTATCAGATGACGGCTCACTCTTTATGGATCTGTCAACTGTATCGTCACTATCAGATGACGGCTCACTCCTTCTTCATGGATCTGTCAACTGTATCGTCACTATCAGATGACGGCTCACTCTTTCTTCATGGATCTGTCAATTGTATCGTCACTATCAGATGACGGCTCACTCTTCATGGATCTGTCAACTGTATCGTCACTATCAGATGACGGCTCACTCGTTCTTCATGGATCTGTCAACTGTATCGTCACTATCAGATGACGGCTCACTCTTCATGGATCTGTCAACTGTATCGTCACTATCAGATGACGGCTCACTCTTTCTTCATGGATCTGTCAACTGTATCGTCACTATCAGATGACGGCTCACTCTTTATGGATCTGTCAACTGTATCGTCACTATCAGATGACGGCTCACTCTCCATGGATCTGTCAACTGTATCGTCACTATCAGATGACGGCTCACTCTTTCTTCATGGATCTGTCAACTGTATCGTCACTATCAGATGACGGCTCACTCTTTCTTTATGGATCTGTCAACTGTATCGTCACTATCAAATGACGGCTCACTCTTTCTTCATGGATCTGTCAACTGTATCGTCACTATCAGATGACGGCTCACTCTTTCTTCATGGATCTGTCAAATGTATCGTCACTATCAGATGACGGCTCACTCTTTCTTCATGGATATGTCAACTGTATCGTCACTATCAGATGACGGCTCACTCTTTATGGATCTGTCAACTGTATTGTCACTATCAGATGACGGCTCACTCTTTATGGATCTGTCAACTGTATCGTCACTATCAGATGACGGCTCACTCTTTCTTTATGGATCTGTCAACTGTATCGTCACTATCAGATGACGGCTCACTCTTTATGGATCTGTCAACTGTATCGTCACTATCAGATGACGGCTCACTCTTTATGGATCTGTCAACTGTATCGTCACTATCAGATGACGGCTCACTCTTTCTTTATGGATCTGTCAACTGTATTGTCACTATCAGATGACGGCTCACTCTTTCTTCATGGATCTGTCAATTGTATCGTCACTATCAGATGACGGCTCACTCTTTCTTCATGGATCTGTCAACTGTATCGTCACTATCAGATGACGGCTCACTCTTTCTTCATGGATCTGTCAACTGTATCGTCACTATCAGATGACGGCTCACTCTTTCTTTATGGATCTGTCAACTGTATCGTCACTATCAGATGACGGCTCACTCTTTCTTCATGGATCTGTCAACTGTATCGTCACTATCAGATGACGGCTCACTCTTTCTTCATGGATCTGTCAATTGTATCGTCACTATCAGATGACGGCTCACTCTTTCTTTATGGATCTGTCAACTGTATCGTCACTATCAGATGACGGCTCACTCTTTCTTCATGGATCTGTCAACTGTATCGTCACTATCAGATGACGGCTCACTCTTTCTTCATGGATCTGTCAACTGTATCGTCACTATCAGATGACGGCTCACTCTTTCTTTATGGATCTGTCAACTGTATCGTCACTATCAGATGACGGCTCACTCTTTCTTCATGGATCTGTCAACTGTATCGTCACTATCAGATGACGGCTCACTCTTTCTTCATGGATCTGTCAATTGTATCGTCACTATCAGATGACAGCTCACTCTTTCTTCATGGATCTGTCAATTGTATCGTCACTATCAGATGATGGGTCACTCTTTATGGATCTGTCAACTGTATCGTCACTATCAGATGACGGCTCACTCTTTATGGATCTGTCAACTGTATCGTCACTATCAGATGACGGCTCACTCTTTATGGATCTGTCAACTGTATCGTCACTATCAGATGACGGCTCACTCTTTCTTTATGGATCTGTCAACTGTATCGTCACTATCAGATGACGGCTCACTCTTTCTTCATGGATCTGTCAACTGTATCGTCACTATCAGATGACGGCTCACTCTTTCTTCATGGATCTGTCAACTGTATCGTCACTATCAGATGACGGCTCACTCTTTCTTCATGGATCTGTCAACTGTATCGTCACTATCAGATGACGGCTCACTTCTTCATGGATCTGTCAACTGTATCGTCACTATCAGATGACGGCTCACTCTTTCTTCATGGATCTGTCAACTGTATCGTCACTATCAGATGACGGCTCACTCTTTCTTCATGGATCTGTCAACTGTATCGTCACATATCAGATGACGGCTCACTCTTTATGGATCTGTCAACTGTATCGTCACTATCAGATGACGGCTCACTCTTTCTTCATGGATCTGTCAACTGTATCGTCACTATCAGATGACGGCTCACTCTTTCTTTATGGATCTGTCAACTGTATCGTCACTATCAGATGACGGCTCACTCTTTCTTCATGGATCTTGTCAACTGTATCGTCACTATCAGATGACGGCTCACTCTTTCTTCATGGATCTGTCAACTGTTTTTTTTTTTTTTTTTTTTTTTTTTTTTTTTTTTTTTTTTTTTTTTTTTTTTTTTTTTTTTTTTTTTTTTTTTTTTGGGGGGGGGGGGGGGGGGGGGGGGGGGGGGGGGGGGGGGGGACGGCTCACTCTTTCTTCATGGATCTGTCAACTGTATCGTCACTATCAGATGACGGCTCACTCTTTATGGATCTGTCAACTGTATCGTCACTATCAGATGACGGCTCACTCTTCTCATGGATCTGTCAATTGTATCGTCACTATCAATGACGGCTCACTCTTTCTTCATGGATCTGTCAACTGTATCGTCACTATCAGATGACGGCTCACTCTTCTTCATGGATCTGTCAACTGTATCGTCACTATCAGATGACGGCTCACTCTTCTTTGGATCTGTCAACTGTATCGTCACTATCAGATGACGGCTCACTTTTCTTCATGATCTGTCAACTGTATGTCACTATCAGATGACGGCTCACTCTTTATGGATCTGTCAACTGTATCGTCACTATCAGATGACGGCTCACTCTTTCTTCATGGATCTGTCAACTGTATCGTCACTATCAGATGACGGCTCACTCTTTCTTATGGATCTGTCAACTGTATCGTCACTATCAGATGACGGCTCACTCTTCTTTATGGATCTGTCAACTGTATCGTCACTATCAGATGACGGCTCACTCTTTCTTCTATGGATCTGTCAACTGTATCGTCACTATCAGATGACGGCTCACTCTTCTTCATGGATCTGTCAACTGTATCGTCACTATCAGATGACGGCTCACTCTTTCTTTATGGATCTGTCAACTGTATCGTCACTATCAGATGACGGCTCACTCTTTCTTCATGGATCTGTCAACTGTATCGTCACTATCAGATGACGGCTCACTCTTTCTTCATGGATCTGTCAACTGTATCGTCACTATCAGATGACGGCTCACTTTCTTATGGATCTGTCAACTGTATCGTCACTATCAGATGACGGCTCACTCTTTCTTCATGGATCTGTCAACTGTATCGTCACTATCAGATGACGGCTCACTCTTTCTTTATGGATCTGTCAACTGTATCGTCACTATCAGATGACGGCTCACTCTTTCTTCATGGATCTGTCAACTGTATCGTCACTATCAGATGACGGCTCACTCTTTCTTCATGGATCTGTCAATTGTATCGTCACTATCAGATGACGGCTCACTCTTTCTTCATGGATCTGTCAACTGTATCGTCACTATCAGATGACGGCTCACTCTTTATGGATCTGTCAACTGTATCGTCACTATCAGATGACGGCTCACCTTTCTTATGGATCTGTCAACTGTATCGTCACTATCAATGACGGCTCACTCTTTTATGGATCTGTCAATGTATCGTCACTATCAGATGACGGCTCACTCTTTTTATGGATCTGTCAACTGTATCGTCACTATCAGATGACGGCTCACTCTTATGGATCTGTCAACTGTATCGTCACTATCAGATGACGGCTCACTCTTTATGATCTGTCAACTGTATCGTCACTATCAGATGACGGCTCACTCTTTCTTATGGATCTGTCAACTGTATCGTCACTATCAGATGACGGCTCACTCTTTTATGGATCTGTCATGTATCGTCACTATCAGATGACGCTCACTCTTTTTCATGTCTGTCAACTGTATCGTCACTATCAGATGACGGCTCACTCTTTTTATGGATCGTCAACTGTATCGTCACTATCAGATGACGCTCATCTTTCTTATGGATCTGTCAATGTATCGTCACTATCAGATGACGGCTCACTCTTTTATGGATCTGTCAATGTATCGTCACTATCAGATGACGGCTCACTCTTTATGGATCTGTCAACTGTATCGTCACTATCAGATGACGGCTCACTCTTTCTTCATGGATCTGTCAACTGTATCGTCACTATCAGATGACGGCTCACTTTCTTTATGGATCTGTCAACTGTATCGTCACTATCAGATGACGGCTCACTCTTTCTTCATGGATCTGTCAACTGTATCGTCACTATCAGATGACGGCTCACTCTTTATGGATCTGTCAACTGTATCGTCACTATCAGATGACGGCTCACTCTTTCTTCATGGATCTGTCAACTGTATCGTCACTATCAGATGACGGCTCACTCTTTCTTCATGGATCTGTCAACTGTATCGTCACTATCAGATGACGGCTCATCTTTCTTCTATGGATCTGTCTAACTGTATCGTCACTATCAGATGACGGCTCACTCTTTCTTCATGGATCTGTCAATGTATCGTCACTATCAGATGACGGCTCACCTCTTTATGGATCTGTCAACTGTATCGTCACTATCAGATGACGGCTCACTCTTCTTATGGATCTGTCAACTGTATCGTCACTATCAGATGACGGCTCACTTTTCTTTATGGATCTGTCAACTGTATCGTCACTATCAGATGACGGCTCACTCTTTCTTTATGGATCTGTCAACTGTATCGTTCACTATCAGATGACGGCTCACTCTTTCTTCATGGATCTGTCAACTGTATCGTCACTATCAGATGACGGCTCACTCTTTCTTCATGGATCTGTCAACTGTATCGTCACTATCAGATGACGGCTCACTCTTTGTCTGATGTATGTGCAATCAGATGGGCTCCCCTTTATGGATCTGTCACTATCGTCACATAGATGCGGCTCACTCTTTCTTCATGGATCTGTCAACTGTATCGTCACTATCAGATGACGGCTCACTCTCTTCATGGATCTGTCAACTGTATCGTCACTATCAGATGACGGCTCACTCTTTCTTCATGGATCTGTCAACTGTATCGTCACTATCAGATGACGGCTCACTCTTTATGGATCTGTCAACTGTATCGTCACTATCAGATGACGGCTCACTCTTCTTATGGATCTGTCAACTGTATCGTCACTATCAGATGACGGCTCACTCTTTTATGGATCTGTCAACTGTATCGTCACTATCAGATGACGGCTCACTCTTTATGGATCTGTCAACTGTATCGTCACTATCAGATGACGGCTCACTCTTTCTTCATGGATCTGTCAACTGTATCGTCACTATCGATGACGGCTCCTCTTTCTTTATGGATCTGTCAACTGTATCGTCACTATCAGATGACGGCTCACTCTTTCTTCATGGATCTGTCAACTGTATCGTCACTATCAGATGACGGCTCACTCTTTATGGATCTGTCAACTGTATGTCACTATCAGATGACGGCTCACTCTTTTATGGATCTGTCAACTGTATCGTCACTATCAGATGACGGCTCACTCTTTATGGATCTGTCAATGTATCGTCACTATCAGATGACGGCTCACTCTTTCTTCATGATCTGTCAACTGTATCGTCACTATCAGATGACGGCTCACTCTTTCTTCATGGATCTGTCAACTGTATCGTCACATCAGATGACGGCTCACTCTTTCTTCATGGATCTGTCAACTGTATCGTCACTATCAGATGACGGCTCACTCTTTTATGGATCTGTCAACTGTATCGTCACTATCAGATGACGGCTCACTCTTTATGGATCTGTCAACTGTATCGTCACTATCAGATGACGGCTCACTCTTTATGGATCTGTCAACTGTATCGTCACTATCAGATGACGGCTCACTCTTTCTTATGGATCTGTCAACTGTATCGTCACTATCAGATGACGGCTCACTCTTTCTTCATGGATCTGTCAACTGTATCGTCACTATCAGATGACGGCTCACTCTTTTATGGATCTGTCAACTGTATGTCACTATCAGATGACGGCTCACTCTTTCTTCATGGATCTGTCAACTGTATCGTCACTATCAGATGACGGCTCACTCTTTATATTCAACTGATCGTCACTACAATGACGTCCTTTTGGATCTGTCAACTGTATCGTCACTATCAGATGACGGCTCACTCTTTTTCATGGATCTGTCAACTGTATCGTCACTATCAGATGACGGCTCACTCTTTTATGGATCTGTCAACTGTATCGTCACTATCAGATGACGGCTCACTCTTTCTTCATGGATCTGTCAACTGTATCGTCACTATCAGATGACGGCTCACTCTTTATGGATCTGTCAACTGTATTGTCACTATCAGATGACGGCTCACTCTTTCTTCATGGATCTGTCAACTGTATCGTCACTATCAGATGACGGCTCACTCTTTCTTTATGGATCTGTCAACTGTATCGTCACTATCAGATGACGGCTCACTCTTTCTTCATGGATCTGTCAACTGTATCGTCACTATCAGATGACGGCTCACTCTTTCTTCATGGATCTGTCAACTGTATCGTCACTATCAGATGACGGCTCACTCTTTCTTATGGATCTGTCAACTGTATCGTCACTATCAGATGACGGCTCACTCTTTCTTATGGATCTGTCAACTGTATCGTCACTATCAGATGACGGCTCACTCTTTCTTATGGATCTGTCAACTGTATCGTCACTATCAGATGACGGCTCACTCTTTTCATGGATCTGTCAACTGTATTGTCACTATCAGATGACGGCTCACTCTTTATGGATCTGTCAACTGTATCGTCACTATCAGATGACGGCTCACTCTTTCTTCATGGATCTGTCAACTGTATCGTCACTATCAGATGACGGCTCACTCTTTCTTTATGGATCTGTCAACTGTATCGTCACTATCAGATGACGTCTCTCTCTTTCTTTATGGATCTGTCAACTGTATCGTCACTATCAGATGACGGCTCACTCTTTCTTTATGGATCTGTCAACTGTATCGTCACTATCAGATGACGGCTCACTCTTTCTTTATGGATCTGTCAACTGTATCGTCACTATCAGATGACGGCTCACTCTTTCTTCATGGATCTGTCAACTGTATCGTCACTATCAGATGACGGCTCACTCTTTCTTATGGATCTGTCAACTGTATCGTCACTATCAGATGACGGCTCACTCTTTCTTCATGGATCTGTCAACTGTATCGTCACTATCAGATGACGGCTCACTCTTCTTCATGGATCTGTCAACTGTATCGTCACTATCAGATGACGGCTCACTCTTTCTTCATGGATCTGTCAACTGTATCGTCACTATCAGATGACGGCTCACTCTTTCTTCATGGATCTGTCAATGTATCGTCACTATCAGATGACGGCTCACTCTTTTGGATCTGTCAACTGTATCGTCACTATCAGATGACGGCTCACTCTTTCATGGATCTGTCAACTGTATCGTCACTATCAGATGACGGCTCACTCTTTATGGATCTGTCAACTGTATCGTCACTATCAGATGACGGCTCACTCTTTCTTCATGGATCTGTCAACTGTATCGTCACTATCAGATGACGGCTCACTCTTTGTTCATGGACTGTCAATTGTATCGTCACTATCAATGACGGCTCACTCTTTCTTCATGGATCTGTCAACTGTATCGTCACTATCAGATGACGGCTCACTCTTTCTTCATGGATCTGTCAACTGTATCGTCACTATCAATGACGGCTCACTCTTTCTTCATGGATCTGTCAACTGTATCGTCACTATCAGATGACGGCTCACTCTTTCTTCATGGATCTGTCAACTGTATCGTCACTATCAGATGACGGCTCACTCTTTCTTCATGGATCTGTCAAACTGTATCGTCAATATCAGATGACGGCTCACTCTTTATGGATCTGTCAACTGTATCGTCACTATCAGATGACGGCTCACTCTTTCTTCATGGATCTGTCAACTGTACTTATGTCACTATCAGATTGACGGCTCATACATCTTCTTCATGGATCTGTCAATGTATCGTCACTATCAGATGACGGCTCACTCTTTCTTCATGGATCTGTCAACTGTATCGTCACTATCAGATGACGGCTCACTCTTTCTTCATGGATCTGTCAACTGTATCGTCACTATCAGATGACGGCTCACTCTTTCTTCATGGATCTGTCAATGTATCGTCACTATCAGATGACGGCTCACTCTTTCTTCATGGATCTGTCAACTGTATCGTCACTATCAGATGACGGCTCACTCTTTCTTCATGGATCTGTCAACTGTATCGTCACTATCAGATGACGGCTCACTCTTTTCATGGATCTGTCAACTGTATCGTCACTATCAGATGACGGCTCACTCTTTCTTCATGGATCTGTCAACTGTATCGTCACTATCAGATGACGGCTCACTCTTTATGGATCTGTCAACTGTATCGTCACTATCAAATGACGGCTCACTCTTTATGGATCTGTCAACTGTATATATCGTCATCTATGGATTGCAACGGAGCACTACATGCTCTCTTCTTCATGGATCTGTCAATTGTATCGTCACTATCAGATGACGGCTCACTCTTTCTTCATGGATCTGTCAACTGTATTGTCACTATCAGATGACGGCTCACTCTTTCTTCATGGATCTGTCAATTGTATCGTCACTATCAGATGACGGCTCACTCTTTCTTCATGGATCTGTCAATTGTATCGTCACTATCAGATGACGGCTCACTCTTTCTTCATGGATCTGTCAACTGTATCGTCACTATCAGATGACGGCTCACTCTTTCTTCATGGATCTGTCAACTGTATCGTCACTATCAGATGACGGCTCACTCTTTCTTCATGGATCTGTCAACTGTATCGTCACTATCAGATGACGGCTCACTCTTTCTTCATGGATCTGTCAACTGTATCGTCACTATCAGATGACGGCTCACTCTTTCTTTATGGATCTGTCAACTGTATCGTCACTATCAGATGACGGCTCACTCTTTCTTTATGGATCTGTCAACTGTATCGTCACTATCAGATGACGGCTCACTCTTTCTTTATGGATCTGTCAACTGTATCGTCACTATCAGATGACGGCTCACTCTTTCTTCATGGATCTGTCAACTGTATCGTCACTATCAGATGACGGCTCACTCTTTCTTCATGGATCTGTCAACTGTATCGTCAATATCAGATGACGGCTCACTCTTTATGGATCTGTCAACTGTATCGTCACTATCAGATGACGGCTCACTCTTTCTTTATGGATCTGTCAACTGTATCGTCACTATCAGATGACGGCTCACTCTTCATGGATCTGTCAACTGTATCGTCACTATCAGATGACGGCTCACTCTTTCTTTATGGATCTGTCAACTGTATCGTCACTATCAGATGACGGCTCACTCTTTCTTCATGGATCTGTCAACTGTATCGTCACTATCAGATGACGGCTCACTCTTTCTTCATGGATCTGTCAACTGTATCGTCACTATCAGATGACGGCTCACTCTTTATGGATCTGTCAACTGTATCGTCACTATCAGATGACGGCTCACTCTTTCTTCATGGATCTGTCAATTGTATCGTCCACTATCAGATGACGGCTCACTCATTTCTTCATGGATCTGTCAACTGTATCGTCACTATCAGATGACGGCTCACTCTTTCTTCATGGATCTGTCAACTGTATCGTCACTATCAGAGGTTTGGACTTGCAGATGTGAGACACAACATTTACAGCATGAGTCCATGAAAATCCTGTTCAGTGATGTTCCGCCTGACGTGATCTTTGAGTTTTTAGAGAGATTAACATTTTTTCATCTGATTTAAGATTTTACGGATGAAAGATTTTTAACGAAGTTTCTGGTGCGTTTCTAGACATGTCATTTAAAGAGATGTGTGAAAGGTTTTTTTTTTTTTTTTTTTTTTTTTTTTTTTTTAATGACTTGTGAGTTGATTTTAACGTGGTGACAGCCCTGATGTGGCCCTTTGCGGTCGGCTGGGCATAGCAACATATCTTATCTTCAATGCGGACTACTCATTCTCATGATCTGTCAACTGTATCGTCACTATCAGATGACGGCTCACATCTTTCTTCATGGATCTGTCAATGTATCGTCACTATCAGATGACGGCTCACTCTTTCTCCATGGATCTTCACTGTATCGTCACTACAGATCGCCACTCTTTTTCATGGATCTGTCAATTGTATCGTCACTATCAGATGACGGCTCACTCTTTCTTATGGATCTGTCAACTGTATCGTCACTATCAGATGACGGCTCACTCTTTTTCATGGATCTGTCAACTGTATCGTCACTATCATATGACGGCTCACTCTTTCTTCATGGATCTGTCAACTGTATCGTCACTATCAGATGACGGCTCACTCTTTTTATGGATCTGTCAACTGTATCGTCACTATCAGATGACGGCTCACTCTTTCTTCATGGATCTGTCAACTGTATCGTCACTATCAGATGACGGCTCACTCTTCTTCATGGATCTGTCAACTGTATCGTCACTATCAGATGACGGCTCACTCTTTCTTCATGGATCTGTCAACTGTATCGTCACTATCAATGACGGCTCACTCTTTCTTCATGGATCTGTCAACTGTATCGTCACTATCAGATGACGGCTCACTCTTTTCATGGATCTGTCAACTGTATCGTCACTATCAGATGACGGCTCACTCTTTCATGGATCTGTCAACTGTATCGTCACTATCAGATGACGGCTCACTCTTTATGGATCTGTCAACTGTATCGTCACTATCAGATGACGGCTCACTCTTTCTTCATGGATCTGTCAACTGTATCGTCACTATCAGATGACGGCTCACTCTTTATGGATCTGTCAATGTATCGTCACTATCAGATGACGGCTCACTCTTTCTTCATGGATCTGTCAACTGTATCGTCACTATCAGATGACGGCTCACTCTTTATGGATCTGTCAACTGTATCGTCACTATCAGATGACGGCTCACTCTTTCTTCATGGATCTGTCAACTGTATCGTCACTATCAGATGACGGCTCACTCTTCTTCATGGATCTGTCAACTTATCGTCACTATCAGATGACGGCTCACTCTTTATGGATCTGTCAACTGTATCGTCACTATCAGATGACGGCTCACTCTTTCTTCATGGATCTGTCAACTGTATCGTCACATCAGATGACGGCTCACTCTTTTTTATGGATCTGTCAACTGTATCGTCACTATCAGATGACGGCTCACTCTTTTTCATGGATCTGTCAACTGTATCGTCACTACAGATGACGGCTCACTCTTTCTTATGGATCTGTCAACTGTATCGTCACTATCAGATGACGGCTCACTCTTTCTTCATGGATCTGTCAACTGTATCGTCACTATCAGATGACGGCTCACTCTTCTTCATGGATCTGTCAACTGTATCGTCACTATCAGATGACGGCTCACTCTTTCTTCATGGATCTGTCAACTGTATCGTCACTATCAGATGACGGCTCACTCTTTCTTCATGGATCTGTCAACTGTATCGTCACTATCAGATGACGGCTCACTCTTTCTTCATGGATCTGTCAACTGTATCGTCACTATCAGATGACGGCTCACTTTTCTTCATGGATCTGTCAACTGTATCGTCACTATCAGATGACGGCTCACTCTTTCTTATGGATCTGTCAACTGTATCGTCACTATCAGATGACGGCTCACTCTTTCTTCATGGATCTGTCAACTGTATCGTCACTATCAGATGACGGCTCACTCTTTCTTCATGGATCTGTCAACTGTATCGTCACTATCAGATGACGGCTCACTCTTTCTTCATGGATCTGTCAACTGTATCGTCACTATCAGATGACGGCTCACTCTTTCTTCATGGATCTGTCAACTGTATCGTCACTATCAGATGACGCTCACTCTTTCTTCATGGATCTGTCAATGTATCGTCACTATCAGATGACGGCTCACTCTTTCTTCATGGATCTGTCAACTGTATCGTCACTATCAGATGACGGCTCACTCATCTTTCTTCATGGATCTGTCAACTGTATCGTCACTATCAGATGACGGCTCACTTCTTTATGGATCTGTCAACTGTATCGTCACTATCAGATGACGGCTCACTCTTTCTTCATGGATCTGTCAACTGTATCGTCACTATCAGATGACGGCTCACTCTTTCTTCATGGATCTGTCAATTGTATCGTCACTATCAGATGACGGCTCACTCTTCTCATGGATCTGTCAATTGTATCGTCACTATCAGATGACGGCTCACTCTTTCTTCATGGATCTGTCAATGTATCGTCACTATCAGATGACGGCTCACTCTTTATGGATCTGTCAACTGTATCGTCACTATCAGATGACGGCTCACTCTTTCTTATGGATCTGTCAACTGTATCGTCACTATCAGATGACGGCTCACTCTTTCTTCATGGATCTGTCAACTGTATCGTCACTATCAGATGACGGCTCACTCTTTCTTATGGATCTGTCAACTGTATCGTCACTATCAGATGACGGCTCACTCTTTCTTCATGGATCTGTCAACTGTATCGTCACTATCAGATGACGGCTCACTCTTTATGGATCTGTCAACTGTATCGTCACTATCAGATGACGGCTCACTCTTCTTATGGATCTGTCAACTGTATCGTCACTACTCAGATGACGGCTCACTCTTTCTTCATGGATCTGTCAACTGTATCGTCACTATCAGATGACGGCTCACTCTTTCTTCATGGATCTGTCAACTGTATCGTCACTATCAGATGACGGCTCACTCTTTATGGATCTGTCAACTGTATCGTCACTATCAGATGACGGCTCACTCTTTATGGATCTGTCAACTGTATCGTCACTATCAATACGTCACTCTTAGGGATCTGTCAACTGTATCGTCCTTCAATGACGGTCACTCTTTTATGGATCTGTCAACTGTATCGTCACTATCAGATGACGGCTCACTCTTTTATGGATCTGTCAACTGTATCGTCACTATCAGATGACGGCTCACTCTTTCTTCATGGATCTGTCAACTGTATCGTCACTATCAGATGACGGCTCACTCGTTTCTTCATGGATCTGTCAACTGTATCGTCACTATCAGATGACGGCTCACTCTTTTATGGATCTGTCAACTGTATCGTCACTATCAGATGACGGCTCACTCTTTTTATGGATCTGTCAACTGTATCGTCACTATCAGATGACGGCTCACTCTTTCTTATGGATCTGTCAACTGTATCGTCACTATCAGATGACGGCTCACTCTTTTATGGATCTGTCAACTGTATCGTCACTATCAGATGACGGCTCACTCTTTATGGATCTGTCAACTGTATCGTCACTATCAGATGACGGCTCACTCTTTATGGATCTGTCAACTGTATCGTCACTATCAGATGACGGCTCACTCTTCTTATGGATCTGTCAACTGTATCGTCACTATCAGATGACGGCTCACTCTTTCTCATGGATCTGTCAACTGTATCGTCACTATCAGAATGACGGCTCACTCTTCTTATGGATCTGTCAACTGTATCGTCACTATCAGATGACGGCTCACTCTTTCTTCATGGATCTGTCAACTGTATCGTCACTATCAGATGACGGCTCACTCTTTCTTCATGGATCTGTCAACTGTATCGTCACTATCAGATGACGGCTCACTCTTTCTATGGATCTGTCAACTGTATCGTCACTATCAGATGACGGCTCACTCTTTCTTCATGGATCTGTCAACTGTATCGTCACTATCAGATGACGGCTCACTCTTTCTTCATGATCTGTCAACTGTATCGTCACTATCAGATGACGGCTCACTCTTTCTTTATGGATCTGTCAACTGTATCGTCACTATCAGATGACGGCTCACTCTTTCTTCATGGATCTGTCAACTGTATCGTCACTATCAGATGACGGCTCACTCTTTTTATGGATCTGTCAACTGTATCGTCACTATCAGATGACGGCTCACGGCTCACTCTTCTTATGGATCTGTCAACTGTATCGTCACTATCAGATGACGGCTCACTCTTCTTATGGATCTGTCAACTGTATCGTCACTATCAGATGACGGCTCACTCTTTTTATGGATCTGTCAACTGTATCGTCACTATCAGATGACGGCTCACTCTTTCTTCATGGATCTGTCAACTGTATCGTCACTATCAGATGACGGCTCACTCTTTCTTCATGGATCTGTCAACTGTATCGTCACTATCAGATGACGGCTCACTCTTTCTTCATGGATCTGTCAACTGTATCGTCACTATCAGATGACGGCTCACTCTTCTTATGGATCTGTCAACTGTATCGTCACTATCAGATGACGGCTCACTCTTTTATGGATCTGTCAACTGTATCGTCACTATCAGATGACGGCTCACTCTTTTATGGATCTGTCAACTGTATCGTCACTATCAGATGACGGCTCACTCTTTCTTCATGGATCTGTCAACTGTATCGTCACTATCAGATGACGGCTCACTCTTTCTTCATGGATCTGTCAACTGTATCGTCACTATCAGATGACGGCTCACTCTTTCTTATGGATCTGTCAACTGTATCGTCACTATCAGATGACGGCTCACTCTTTCTTCATGGATCTGTCAACTGTATCGTCACTATCAGATGACGGCTCACTCTTCTTTATGGATCTGTCAACTGTATCGTCACTATCAGATGACGGCTCACTCTTTCTTCATGGATCTGTCAACTGTATCGTCACTATCAGATGACGGCTCACTCTTTCTTCATGGATCTGTCAACTGTATCGTCACTATCAGATGACGGCTCACTCTTTCTTATGGATCTGTCAACTGTATCGTCACTATCAGATGACGGCTCACTCTTTCTTCATGGATCTGTCAACTGTATCGTCACTATCAGATGACGGCTCACTCTTTCTTATGGATCTGTCAACTGTATCGTCACTATCAGATGACGGCTCACTCTTTCTTCATGGATCTGTCAACTGTATCGTCACTATCAGATGACGGCTCACTCTTTCTTCATGGATCTGTCAACTGTATCGTCACTATCAGATGACGGCTCACTCTTTCTTCATGGATCTGTCAACTGTATCGTCACTATCAGATGACGGCTCACTCTTTCTTCATGGATCTGTCAACTGTATCGTCACTATCAGATGACGGCTCACTCTTTTATGGATCTGTCAACTGTATCGTCACTATCAGATGACGGCTCACTCTTTCTTATGGATCTGTCAACTGTATCGTCACTATCAGATGACGGCTCACTCTTTCTTATGGATCTGTCAACTGTATCGTCACTATCAGATGACGGCTCATCTTTTCATTTCACTATCGTACACAATGAGGCTATCTTCAGATCTGCATGTATCGTCACTATCAGATGACGGCTCACTCTTCTTCATGGATCTGTCAACTGTATCGTCACTATCAGATGACGGCTCACTCTTTCTTCATGGATCTGTCAACTGTATCGTCACTATCAGATGACGGCTCACTCTTTCTTCATGGATCTGTCAACTGTATTGTCACTATCAGATGACGGCTCACTCTTTCTTTATGGATCTGTCAACTGTATCGTCACTATCAGATGACGGCTCACTCTTTCTTCATGGATCTGTCAACTGTATCGTCACTATCAGATGACGGCTCACTCTTTCTTCATGAATCTGTCAACTGTATTGTCACTATCAGATGACGGCTCACTCTTCATGGATCTGTCAACTGTATCGTCAGTATCAGATGACGGCTCACTCTTTCTTCATGGATCTGTCAACTGTATCGTCAGTATCAGATGACGGCTCACTCTTCATGGATCTGTCAACTGTATCGTCAGTATCAGATGACGGCTCACTCTTTCTTCATGGATCTGTCAACTGTATCGTCACTATCAGATGACGGCTCACTCTTCATGGATCTGTCAACTGTATCGTCAGTATCAGATGACGGCTCACTCTTTCTTCATGGATCTGTCAACTGTATTGTCACTATCAGATGACGGCTCACTCTTTCTTCATGGATCTGTCAACTGTATTGTCACTATCAGATGACGGCTCACTCTTTCTTCATGGATCTGTCAACTGTATCGTCACTATCAGATGACGGCTCACTCTTTCTTCATGGATCTGTCAATTGTATCGTCACTATCAGATGACGGCTCACTCTTTATGGATCTGTCAACTGTATCGTCACTATCAGATGACGGCTCACTCTTTATGGATCTGTCAACTGTATTGTCACTATCAGATGACGGCTCACTCTTTCTTCATGGATCTGTCAACTGTATCGTCACTATCAGATGACGGCTCACTCTTTCTTCATGGATCTGTCAACTGTATCGTCACTATCAGATGACGGCTCACTCTTTATGGATCTGTCAACTGTATCGTCACTATCAGATGACGGCTCACTCTTTATGGATCTGTCAACTGTATCGTCACTATCAGATGACGGCTCACTCTTTATGGATCTGTCAACTGTATCGTCACTATCAGATGACGGCTCACTCTTTATGGATCTGTCAACTGTATCGTCACTATCAGATGACGGCTCACTCTTTCTTCATGGATCTGTCAACTGTATCGTCACTATCAGATGACGGCTCACTCGTTCTTCATGGATCTGTCAACTGTATCGTCACTATCAGATGACGGCTCACTCGTTCTTCATGGATCTGTCAACTGTATCGTCACTATCAGATGACGGCTCACTCTTTCTTTATGGATCTGTCAACTGTATCGTCACTATCAAATGACGGCTCACTCTTTCTTCATGGATCTGTCAACTGTATCGTCACTATCAGATGACGGCTCACTCTTTCTTCATGGATCTGTCAACTGTATCGTCACTATCAGATGACGGCTCACTCTTTCTTCATGGATCTGTCAACTGTATCGTCACTATCAGATGACGGCTCACTCTTTCTCCATGGATCTGTCAACTGTATCGTCACTATCAGATGACGGCTCACTCTTTATGGATCTGTCAATTGTATCGTCACTATCAGATGACGGCTCACTCTTTCTTCATGGATCTGTCAATTGTATCGTCACTATCAGATGACGGCTCACTCTTTATGGATCTGTCAACTGTATTGTCACTATCAGATGACGGCTCACTCTTTCTCCATGGATCTGTCAACTGTATCGTCACTATCAGATGACGGCTCACTCTTTATGGATCTGTCAATTGTATCGTCACTATCAGATGACGGCTCACTCTTTCTTCATGGATCTGTCAACTGTATCGTCACTATCAGATGACGGCTCACTCTTTCTTCATGGATCTGTCAATTGTATCGTCACTATCAGATGACGGCTCACTCTTTATGGATCTGTCAACTGTATTGTCAATATCGGTACTGAATGCAGCACAACAGCTAGATTTTTTTTCTCTCTCTCACGTGAAAACAGTTTGAAGCGAATGAGCTTTGGGAATTGAAATGTTTGCCGTTTGCTGTCTCACATACCATCACGAGATTTGTTCTCTGTGTAACTTCAGGAAGCTTAAATGTCAGTGCGACCTGTCGGTGTCAAATGCGATTTTGTCATCTAGCATGATTAGAATTGAAGGCGAAATCAATCCAGATGTGAGAGCTGAAAGTCCCCGATCGTGTTCCAGTGAGCCACAAAACACCTGTTGACATGTACGTATCTTGACTTTTTTTCAACGCCACAAAATATGCAAAAACCTGACTTTCTAACCCAAACACACTTTGAAATAAGTAGGCTTAATTTTGCATTCATATTCATATTAACAGTACATATGCCAGCTTCTGTCATTCGTATTCATTTTAACAATACATGTGCCAGTTTTTATCCTTATTTGCCGTTCAGGGAACACCAGTATTATAATCAATTTCACCGTGACCCGTGGTAGAAAGAATAGACAAGGGAGAGAAATCCTGTTGGAAGGTAAGCGGCGGTAACGGTTCGTGCCAAGAGTGAATCTGACACGTGACACGGACGCTGGGTGGGGGTTATTGTGTTGACATAGATTTGGTCACGGCAAACGTTTTGGGGAAAATCAGCGCACAATTTCAATTATGTTTTCACTCAGAAGCTGACTCAAAGGTCGGTAGACTACGTATGACTGTGGTCTGTGCTCTCTTTAGCAGCCTTCTAGTTTGGTCTGTGCTCTCTTTAGCAGCCTTCTAGTTGTGGTCTGTGCTCTCTTTAGCAGCCTTCTAGTTGTGGTCTGTGCTCTCTTTAGCAGCCTTCTAGTTGTACAGAGATCTGTTGATAAAGCATAAATCCCAGCACTATACATCAGTGTGGATGGTCGCACTGAATTTCTTATCAGCATTTTTTTTTAGAAGGTTCGAGAATAAGCTATTTCATATGGTGTGTGTGCGTGTGCGTGTGTGTGTGTGTGTGTGTGTGTGTGTGTGTGTGTGTGTGTGTGTGTGTGTGTGTGTGTGTGTGTGTATGTGTGTGTGTGCGTGTGTGTGTGTGTGTGTGTGTGTGTGTGTGTGTGTGCGCGTGCGTGCGTGCGTGTGTGTGTGTGTGTGTGTGTGTGTGTGTGTGTGTGTGTGTGTGTGTGTAACCCATTTGGACGTTCGTGACATCGATGTTATATTTTAGGATAAGTTTTTATTGTTCCCAAGTATATGTTGTACTAAAGTACAGTTTCTGGTAATGAATGAGAAGGATGTACTTAACACGTTCTGATTTAAACTTTACCCATTTTTCATCGCTTCTTCAAGTTTATCATTAAAGAAAATCGAACAAGGAGATAGTAGGCCTACCTAGCTGAAAATAATTTCGGAACTTCGTCAATATACTTCATGACAGAAATAGCTAACTGTGAAGATCCTTTCAGGCTTTTTTTTTTAATTCAAAGACTCTTTCGTCTGAACAAATGACATAGAATTCGAACTATATGCTTCTGAAAGTTTGAGAGGCAGACTAATTTAAGGTCATTAAAATGTGTGTGTGTGTGTGTGTGTGTGTGTGTGTGTGTGTGTGTGTGTGTGTGTGTGTGTGGTGCGTGCGTGCGTGTGTGTGTGTGTGTGTGTGTGTGTGTGTGTGTGAGTGAGTGAGTGAGTGTGTGTGTGTGTGTGTGTGTGTGTGTGTGTGTGTGTGTGTGTGTGTGTGTGTGTGTGTGTGTGTGTGGCTCATTCCATTTTCCCATAACCCCTATCCATCCACTTCCTAGTTTCTTTCTGTCTCTGTCTCAGTCTGTGTCTTTTGCCCACCATCCTCGACGTGAAATGGTTATATTGTCTGGCCAAGAAAATGATCGGCATATTTATTGTCCCCCCCCCCCCCCCCTCCTCTCCCCTCGCCCTCCCTTTTTTTTTTTTCTTTGTTTTGTAACGGCCCATTACCTTCTCCTCTACAACTTCTTCCTATTCCGAAGTACCTGGCTGCCCCCTTTGTGACCTTTCCTCTCGTCGCCATCTCCGCTCTTTTCCTCATCATCCCCCGCCGTTCTTCTACTTTATTCTTTTGGCTTCTGCATGATGAAGCGCGCGTGCGTGCGTGCGTGCGTGCGTGTGTGCGTGCGTGTGTGTGTGTGTGTGTGTGTTGTTTTGTTTTGTTTTGTTGTTACTGCTCAATTGTTGAGGTGTGTGCGTGTGGCCGAAGAGTTTGTCATAAACGGTGAGATGTTCCTTTTGTCAGTAAAGTCACCATTTCTGGTCCTTCGACGTGTCTTTTTTTTTTTATTATTATTAAGCGCTCTTCTTTTTCTCTCCCCCCCCCCCCCCCCCCCCCCCCGTCTCCTCTTTTTTTTCTTACTGTTACTATTTTGTTACTTTTTTTTCTCTCCAAATCTGTCTTCTAGTCGTCGATTAGTCCGAAACATTTGAAAATGCATCTCACAAAACTGGTGACACTAGATGTCATGGGTGCTTAATCTGAAAGTATTAGCAAATCTTAAATAAATGTAGCGAACCGCCCAGAGAACGTGGACAAACGAGTCACAAGACGAAACACAACTAGTTTCGACCTCTTAGGTCTTCATCAGGTGAGACATTAACGAATAAAACAATGAAAATTCACTTAGCTTTGATCGCTTCAGATCACTTGGTAGGGTTCAGCGCAAGGAAGAAGCGTTGAACGCCTTCTTCCTTGCGCTGAACCCTACCAAGTGATCTGAAGCGATCAAAGCTAAGTGATTTTCATTGTTTTATTCGTTAATGTCTCACCTGATGAAGACCTAAAGGTCGAAACTAGTTGTGTTTCGTCTTGTGACTCGTTTGTCCACGTTCTCTGGCGTTCGCTAACATTTATTTAAGATTTGTTTAGATTTCCGCCTGCAGTCCTCTCGCTTTGCAACTAGATCTGAAAGTATTAGGTTTTCTTACAAAATCATCTGAACTCAAATCACAACATGCCTGTTCAAAAAAACCGATCCTCTCCCTCTCTGTCCTCCCTTCCTGTCTTCCTTCCTCCACCCCTCTACTCCTGTCCCCTTCTCCCCCCCCTCCCCACCCTCCTGTCCCCTTCTCCCCCCCCTCCCCACCCTCCTGTCCCCTTCTCCCCCCCCTCCCCACCCTCCTGTCCCCTTCTCCCCCCCTCCCCACCCTCCTGTCCCCTTCTCCCCCCCTTCCCACCCTCCTGTCCCCTCTCTCCCCCCCCTCCCCACCCTCCTGTCCCCTTCTCTCCCCCCCCTCCCCACCCTCCTGTCCCCTTCTCCCCCCCCCTCCCCACCCTCCTGTCCCCTTCTCCCCCCCCTCCCCACCCTCCTGTCCCCCTTCTCCCCCCCCTCCCCACCCTCCTGTCCCCTTCTCCCCCCCTCCCCACCCTCCTGTCCCCTTCTCCCCCCCTCCCCACCCTCCTGTCCCCTTCTCCCCCCCTCCCCACCCTCCTGTCCCCTTCTCCCCCCCTCCCCACCCTCCTGTCCCCTTCTCCCCCCCCTCCCCACCCTCCTGTCCCCTTCCTCCCCCCCTCCCCACCCTCCTGTCCCCTTCTCCCCCCCCTCCCCACCCTCCTGTCCCCATGTATCCCCCCTCGTACCCCCACCCCCTCGCCCCCCCACCCCCTCGCACCCCCACCCCCTCCCCACCCTCCCTGCACCTCTCCCCATCATCTCCACCTCACCCATTTCCAAATAGCTACCCTCTTTCTCTCTTTTGTTTTGTCTGTCCCTGTCTGTCTCTTTGTCTCTATCTCTGTCTGTTTGTCTGTCTGTCTGTCTGTCTTCTCTCTCTCTCTTTCTCTCTCTCTCTCTCTCTCTCCACAGACACGCACGCACGCACGCACAGACACAGGCACACACTGAGACAGACACACAGACAGAACACACACACACACATCGCGCTCGCACATGCACATTCCTTACGGGAGAGAGAGAGAGAGAGAGAGAGAGAGAGAGAGAGAGAGAGAGAGAGAGAGAGAGAGAGAGAGAGAGAATAATTAACAGATTTATAATAAGATGAATTAAAACAGCAGACAGACTGACCGGCAGGTGGGCAGATATTTAGACATACGTGTATGCATACCGACAGATAGGCAACTAGACACATACATGGTACAGCTCCGAGAAAGTCAGTGTATCAGAGAGCAGGGCGAGAAACAGCAGGAAGAACACGGGAAGTTCCTGCCGCAGTTTCCACCTGTTTCATACCTTGGCAAAGTACACCAGCTTGGAAGACGACGACAATGCATGACGATAAAACCCATCACATCGACCATCAGAGGCTGTTCTGTGGGAAATAGGGTGATAGGAAAGAGAACATACAGCGGAAACATTGTTACGGTCATA
Organism: Conus canariensis; assembly: GCA_033310375.1. Classification (NCBI taxonomy): domain Eukaryota; kingdom Metazoa; phylum Mollusca; class Gastropoda; order Neogastropoda; family Conidae; genus Conus; species Conus canariensis. The sequence goes on along the minus strand of CM065730.1, from coordinate 31,001,044 downwards.
CCAAAGCGAATCCTTGAGAATGGTGCAACCGAAAAAAAAATCTATGCGCTGGACCCTAAAATTACTAAGAGAGAGAGAGAGAGAGAGAAGAGAGAGAGAGAGAGAGAGAGAGAGAGAGAGAGAAGGAGGAGGAGGAGAGTAGGGCCAGGAGGGGTAGAGGCAGGTGAGGTAAAAGCAGTGGGGTGGGGGTGGGGGGCGAAATGGAGGGTTGAGGTGATGAAATCGAATCGCTTTCCGTTGAAATGTGGAAAATTTTGTGAGAATAAAAGTTGGCAGATGAAGACCAAAGGTAGCGTTTTTTCCCCTTCCAAGCGCAAGGACATATAACAATAATGAAATCACCACATATTGTTAGGTCTATCTCTAAACATATTAAATGTCTTTAAAAAAAATTGCAGTCTCCCAGTATGCATGCAACTATGTGAACCTGTTGACCGTAAAATGATTTTTAGAGGACTATGCAAATTGTTATTCGTTCATTCATTCATTGGTTTTTATCATAATGCATCTATAACCCCCCTACACACACACCACACACACACACACACACACACCCCACCACACACACACCACACACAGCACACACCACCACGCACACACACACATTCACACACACACACACAGTCTTAAACCCCTCCAAAACGTATCCATGAACTCAACATTGTTCACAAATGATTTAATTATGAAAGGCATTGTTCACGAATGATTCAATTATGAAAGGCACACCCTCTTAGCGCCCTCCGGAGGCTCCGTGACTAAGCAATTATTGTCTTCAAAAGAGGGCGTAGTAGTTTGTGTCCAGCTTATGTGACTGCACCCCAAAAAGTCATGCGCCAAGGCCTTGCTTTATACACTGGCGCAATTTAATTGTTTTGGGAATTTTTATTGTGTGGGAAAGTTAATTCTCATTTTCTTTCATGTATGGCCATCAAGGTAAGGTCAGGTGGCTCCAAGTAGACGGATTAAAATCAAAGGAATGGGACTATTTGGAGGCTTCCAGCTGGCGCAAAGATCGGGTCATAGGTGAGTGCAAAGGCCTGAAATGTGAAGTCAACTAAGGGGAAGGTCACGTATTTGAAAATTGTTTGTGATTTCATTGGTGAAAATCCCCCAACACAAGGGAAATAATCATGGGGAGTTGTTTATCCGTTTAACATTAAACGCCAGCTCAAACTGATGGTAGGCCTCAAAACGCCTATATGGAGTGCATAGTATTTTAGTGCAAAACTCTAATTGTGGGGTGTGGCCTGTTGGATCAGCACAGGCAGCACACCACCGAACACTGTGGAAGTGAGTCGGCAGTAGTGGTGGATTGCCTCATGATGACTTGCCATTGGCTGATTCCTGTGAACTGCCGGTGCCAGGACTATGGCAGAAGCGGCCAGGCGGTAGCAGTGGACGAAGAGCCGGACTGATCGGCGTGGCTGCAATGCCACTGGAGCGGAACGGAAGATGAGACCGGAGTAACAGCAACAACGACATCGTAAACTACATCGAAAACAACAACGAAAACAACAACAAAAACAACAAGAAGAAGAAACAACAACAACAGAAAAAGAAAGAAAGAAAAGAAAAGAAAAGAAAACAAAGCCACCATCAACCATCATAATCAACAGCGAAAACAACAAACCAACAACGACAACAACAGCAACAACAACAGAAAAAGAAAGAAAGAAAATAAAAGAAAAGAAAACAAAGCCACCATCAACCATCATAATCAACAGCGAAAACAACAAACCAACAACGACAACAACAACAACAACAACAACAGCAACAACAACAGAAAAAGAAAGAAAAAAAAAAGAAAAAGAAAAAAAGCTACCATCAATCGACAGCTATCTCGTATGGACAGCTAACCAAGCATTGCAAGGTGGACTTTTCGTTCTGCAGCGAGCATTCAAGATCTGATAAGCCGACCTCGCATCAGAGATGTCCCCCAAAGGAACGTCTAGACCATTTTGAGTCCTTAGAACTGTGTGCCTGGGTAGTCCTACTCTTCAGATGAAGTAGTGTGTTGTGCAGTTTCGCAGGCCGGTGGTGGGATGGTGCATTGTTCTATTTCCAGCGGCGGTTGTTGTTCCGGTTCAACACGGTCCGTCGCCGAACCGAAAGCCTGTCTGTCAAACATGCTGCATTGGAAGAAAAACAAGACGCACTGAAAGGAGGAAGGAGGATGCGCATGCGTTTGTTGGCAGTGTGGTGTGTGTGTGTGTGTGTGTGTGGTCGAAACTGTAGCTGTACATCCATTTTACGTCATCCTGCCTCCCGATCTCTCCCCCCCCCCTCCCTGCACCATTCTGCAAAAATGTGATTTTAGAGTAAACGAGAGAGCGTGCTATGTGCATGAACATTTGCTTGTATAAAAACAGGTGAACAAATGCATCAGAAATACAACAATACGTAGGAAAAAGAAAATAAATGAAAAGGCTGACATCATCGCCTACATCTGTACAAGATCACATAGGCACATTAGAGGTATTCCACTCGGTCACTTAGTCACATATTCAACCACAGAGTACAAGCGCCCGGAAAGCCACCAATACATGTAATCTGATTGATAAAGTTTATTCATCGTACCGGCATTTTATATGCCATGGCGTAGTCTCAACAGGCGTAGGGGAAAAAATCTTTATGATCAAGAAGAAGAAGAAGAAAGAAAGATACAAACGACACACATACGCGCACCAGCAACTTTACGTTGCAGTGTGAACTGATTGAAAGGACTCGAGGGGGAAGTAGGCAGACCCTCACCTCACATCTTTTCCCACCCATCCAGCTTCCACTCTAACACTATACAACACGTAGCGCATGCCCACCAGTGTCCAAACCCACTGGTGCACTCACACCCCCTCCCCTCCAAACACACACATGTGAATTCGTGCCAAGGAGCGCTAACCCGCCTTGTCTTTCGTCCACGTAAATACGCACACGAACATCCTGTGCTTGTGTTCGGCAAAGACGTAAAGGGAACGTAAAGGGAACAGAATCGCTATTTACGCCTTTCGTCAGTGGGAGTTCTATTGCGCGCGTTGAGGGCATTCGACCCTTCCTGTTGATCTGGGCTGACAGTGGGTGTAGAACAATTTCCCTTCCATTTCTCCGGTGGAGAAGACCGCTAAGGGATGGATGAATTGAAGGGAGAAAGGGACGGGGGAGAGTATGTTTTAGGGGAGGGACGGAGGGGAGAGAAGAAGGGAAGGAAGGATCTCCAAGAGAAGGCGAAGAGGAAATGAGTGCATGGAAGGAAGGAAGAGGGAAAGGGGGGAGGGAATGCATCACTGATGGGTGTGCGGTCCATTTGGAAACGTTGTCCACAGGCGCGTGATGACAGTGTTGAATGGAGAGTAATAAACTGAAGTCGGAACACAGTAAATACTGATTTAATATATAAGTCTGATTGCGTGCATTATAGGGCGCATCAATAATTCTTTGGTTTGTAATAAAAAAAACAACAACCGGTTTGCGGTTTCTGGAGCCGGTTTTCTTAACCTCCTCATATGTAAAACGGCTTTTTGGCATGTACCGGTCTTACCGCGCACCTCTATCAAAAACAGGTTATGATAAGCAAATCACTTTGGGACCACATAGTCGTCAATACATACCCACGTTCTGTTGATATTTGACATCTTTTAGGCATTAATCCTTTTCCTGCGCTCTGTTTGTGCACTGTATGCCCACTTTGGTCCGGTATAACGCCATTTGGACGCAAAAATGAACGTTCACATACATGCTGCTCCACGTATCTTCAGTATTGAATGCACGAAGCTTCTAGGCCACCAACGCGATTACAGTTATTTCCTTTGCATTACCTTACTTTTTTCTGGACCAACTTTACTTTCAAAGTTAAACCAGACGATTTTATTGATTCGATCTATACGTCAGAAACTGCAAGGATAAACACTTCTTTTTTTGTCTGCTTGTTCTGCTTTTGTGCGCATGCTTTTTAATTGTATTTGTTTTTCTTATCTGAAACTTATTGATTTTTCCCCCTCGCTTTTCCTTGCAGTTAGTTGATTCATTTTTATTTTAGGTAGTCTTTTACAAGGAAATGGGAACAGGGCAGTCTGTACATTATTTGTTCCTTTTTTGTCTGCTCTTACTTTAATTACTGGTGGGTACATTCATTGTTCTAACATCGGTGGTAGATTTTAACAAAACAACGCAATGTATTCTACAAATTCAAGCGTGTCATGAATGTGGAGACAATGTGGATGACGTGTCTGTCAACGACGTTTTCCTCTGCTCCCCAGTTTCGTTGAGGTCAGATCTGATGGAACGAATCTTGGATTCGTCCTTGGATTCATCTTTTCACCGCACATCTGCGTGAACAGTACAATTTATGGGGCCATTCCTCTTTCCACCAAGTGCCCTTGAATCGGATCAGTTGGTTTTTGCTGATTTTCCGGACCGACAAACGAAGAAACATATCAACCCACGCTGGTGACATTATAGCCTCCCTTGTGGAGGAAGCATGCCGGTGATAGAGCGAAGCGCAGGCTAATTGACATCCTATTGGAGGAGCCCTACTCCTACGTGACACCAACACGTTTCCTTTACTGCACAGCACTAACGAGCTTTGGCGGCATTTCTGCTCTTAGATCGCGCGAGCCTCTGTGTGTTTTAATGTCCTCCCTCCCTCCCTCCCCCACCCTCTCTCTCTCTCTCTCTCTCTCTGTATT
>CM065730.1:30988865-30991365 GCA_033310375.1 Conus canariensis | reverse complement strand
TTTCTCCTCTCTTTTCGCCTTTCTCACTCTACCTTGGGTTTTCTTTGTAAATGGAAGGCAGGAGGGATAAACCGGACTATTAATCTTTGAAGTAGTCCGGCATTATGTCCAGCTGTCCACTTTATGGACTTGTTACCCAAACCTCCTTCCTTTTCCCCAGTCTCTCCCCTCGTCCCCCCATTCTATCTTTCTCTCCAACTTTCTGTCTAATCACTGACATTCCCCTTCTGCCCCCCCCCCCCCAACTCCACTTCTCCTTCCTTTCCCCTGGACCTTGTCCCTCTGCGAGAAACGATCTTAAAATCCCAAATGACGTATCCGTTCAAACCACCAGTCAGAAGATTAAGAAAGAATCAGGCGAGACTGCTTTCAGAAATGGACGCTTTTAATTTTTAATTCGCATAGCTAGAGAATCGATAAACACCGGTGCGTTTGATGTGAAATGTATGATGATGATGATGATGTAGAAATGTGTGGGGGAATCCAGAAATGTCTTCATGATGATGGCTGACGTGGTGACATTTACGCAGAGGCTTATTTTTCTCCAGTTCTGCCTTTCTTTTGATTCTTTGTGCGTCAGGAGTCTTCAGTATTATCTTGTTTTACCATATAGATCATAATTGATCGGGTTTTCAATTAAAACGAATCTTTCACACTTCACTAGTGTATTCTACCTAAGATCTGAAAGAAGAAACTGTTGGAGTCAAAAACACTACATACACACCAAGTTGTTGGAACAAACATGGAATCCTTCAGCCAAGCTGTGGGAGTAATGGAATCTACATAAGGCAAACTGCTTAAAGGAACGGGATCTCCTCAAACCAAGCTATTGACATGAACAGTGGTCTCTAAAACCGCACGGAAGAACAGAATTCTCCACGAACCAAACTATCGGAGTAAAAACTATTTCCATGAACCAGGTTAACGAAGTGAACAAGAACTCCGTTGACACGATATGGAAGTGAAACAGGCCTCCATAAACCAAGCTAATAAAAAAAAAGGATCTCTACAAACCAAGTTACTGGAGTGAACGGAACATCTACAGCCCGGCTATGAACGGCAACAGGACATTCACAAACAAAGCTATTGCAGGCGAAAGGAGTTCCACAACCCAAGACATTGGCGTGAACAGATCTCCACAAACCATGCTAGTGGAATGAACATGACCTCAACAAACCAAGGTATTGAAGTCAACAGGATCTCCATAAAGCACGCTATCGGAGTGAACAGGCATCCCATAAACAAGCCGTTGAAGTCAACAGGATCTCGGTTTCAAAGCGAGGTGACTGAAGTCGAAAATTGAAGCAAATTTTAAAAAGAAAAGTTATTAGTCCTGCAGTACAATCCAGACAAACAGATTACAGGAGAAAACACAGGATCTTGACAAACAACAGGATCTCTACAACACCAAGAGAAAACAAATGACTTTTGCACGCCTTTGAAAAGAAAAAGGATTTTTAAAATGTTGTTTACCTTCTCGTGCCTCAGCCCGCCTTGTCACGGACACCGTGCAGCTGGCATGCTTCGTATGTGGTGAGCAAATAACACAAGGTGATTGGTTTATCACCTTAGAATGGTCAGTTGTCACAAATAACACAAGGTGATGGGTTTATCACCTTAGAATGGTCAGTTGTCACAAATAACACAGGGTGATGGGTTTATCACCTTAGAATGGTCAGCTGTCACAAATAACTCAAGGTGATGGGTTTATCACCTTAGAATGGTCAGTTGTCACAAATAACTCAAGGTGATGGGTTATTAATCATTTAATAACCTTATACTAGAATGGTCAGCTGTCACAAATAACACAAAGTGATGGGTTTATCACCTTAGAATGGTCAGCTGTCACAAATAACACAAGGTGATGGGTTTATCACCTTAGAATGGTCAGTTGTCACAAAGAACTCAAGGTGATGGGTTTATCACCTTAGAATGGTCAGCTGTCACAAATAACACAAAGTGATGGGTTGATCACCTTAGAATGGTCAGTTGTCACAAAGAACTCAAGGTGATGGGTTTATCACCTTAGAATGGTCAGCTGTCACAAATAACACAAAGTGATGGGTTTATCACCTTAGAATGGTCAGCTGTCACACATAACACACGGTGATGAGTTTATCACCTTAGAATGGTCAGCTGTCACAAATAACACAGAGTGATGGGTTTATCACCTTAGAATGGTCAGCTGTCACACATAACACAAAGTGATGGGTTTATCACCTGTAAGATGGTCAGCTGTCTCGGAGGACGGACAGGTCAGCGGTGTCATACCTGGAGGCGCTCCGAAAGCGCATGCGTCGTGATTTTAGTTTTCAATGGTGCGGAAGATGTCAGCATTAAATGTAAACTAAACGCCGCGACTGGAGTATGATGGACTTAGCGAACCTTTTACCAGAGAGACTAGGGACACACGGTTTAGTTTGTTGTTGTTGTTGTTGTTGTTGTTGTTGTCGTCATCGTCGTGGTCGTTGTGGTTGTTGTTGTTGTTGTTGTTTTGCTG
>CM065730.1:30978865-30983865 GCA_033310375.1 Conus canariensis | reverse complement strand
CTATATGTTCCCTATGTGGCCAAAACCAATTCACAAATTAATGAAGCGCATCCATGATTTTTTTTTTCTTTTTGCCCCGTATGGATGTCTGTCTGTCTTAAAGGATGAAATTTCTTTAGATTGTGTGTGTGTGTGTGTGTGTGTGTGTGTGTGTGTGTGTGTGTGTGTGTGTGTGTGTGTGTGTGTGTGGTGTGTGTGTACGCGCGCCCGCAGGCGTGTGTGTGTGTGTGTGTGTGTGTGTGTGTGTGTGTGTGTACGTGTGTGTGTGTGCGTGCGTGCGTGTGTGTGTGTGTGTGTGTGGGTGTGTGTGGACGCACGCGCGCGCACACGATGATGTAAGAGTCGTGTGCAGGTATCACACCATGAAGCTGTCTGCATGCAGTAACACTCCTTCGTTGATCAAGAAAAAATTCCGTTCATATTTCATAGCCATTCGAAGTCGAATCTGACTCAGGGATTGCCTACAACAGGAGTAAGGTTCCACGCATTATTTTGGATGGGTTTGCTGCTTCAAGTTAGGCTGGAAATGACCAAGGTTTGTAGATTAAGTGCAGTCCATTTCACACAATAGCACTCAGTTCTATAGCCTCAGCACTCCAATAGTATAGAGTCCGTAACATGAATTGTTCATCTCATTACTCGGGATTCAGTTCCTGTTTCGGGAGAATTTTTTCCTTTGTTCCCTTTGCCTACCTTTCACTTAAAAGTCTCTACTTTAACATCTTTCCCTTAAAGTATTTCCTTCTTTAATGGCGGGGGGGGGGTGGGGGGGGGGGGGGGGGGGAGGCATGGTTAGGGTTAGGGTCTTATCCTGATTGTGAGAGATTGTTAGGTTAGTAGCGAGTGTTTTCTTCTTACGTTTTCAATCGGCGATGAACTCGGCCTCAAACAGGCAAAGAGACTGGCGTGTAAGCATGCTGGCGTACATACACGCTATGGCTGGCCACGTCTGGAACATCCAACCGGACCTGACTAGAAGCTAGAGTGTGGAACTGAACCACCAGGTTATGTGGCATCGATCGGTGTTGAATAAAAAAAAAACAGAGAGAGAAAGAGAGAGGGAGGGAGGAAGGGAGGGAGAGTGAGGGGGGGGTGAATAACGTGAAGAGCGGGAAGGAGGGTGGGTGGAGGAAGGGAAGGGAGGGGGGGGGGATGACAGGCAACTCGTTAGTCCCTGACTGTTTTCAGTCTGACCCTATTAACGCCCCAATTCATTCTCTCCAAGACTTCCATCCAAGGGAAGCTGGGATGACGACTGTGAAGCAGGATGCTGGCACCACCAGGATGGCAGCGGCACGAGGGTAGGTAGAGGTGCCTGCCACGGCCCTGACTGACCCTCGTGACGGAGGTCTTCACGTCCACTGATACCCCCTGCCTGACCACATTAATGTTGACTACATTCTCTGTGTAGCGTAAAATACACGAACACGGAAGGGAGTCTGTACCACACTGACTGATGTAAAATGATTAAAGGGTTAAGATTCCATTCAGTTCCCTATCTTTCATGTCTGGTTGTAGACGTACCGACATTATGCGTGGACTGAAGGTGTGATGAAACATCCATGCATGTATTTCAAAACAGGATTTTAAACAAAATCAATAACGATCGATTCTGAAACTTTAAAGACCGAAATACCAGTACTACCAGTTTTCTGCAACTGGCAGATATTCCGACTGAGATACCTAACCCTACACTGTCCCTCGAGGTTTCTTTGAGTGTTGATGCTTGGAGCGAGGAAGAACACAGATGTCTGCCTGTCACTGTCTGTCTGCTAAGGGTCGATCAAGATGAGAAGTTAATATGAGATCTAGTTTCATCGATCTCGGCCACATCTCCCAAAGATACGAGAATGGAAACCTCACACACACACACACACACACACACACACACACACACACACACACACACACACACACGCACGCACGCACGCACGCACGCACAAAGAGAGAGAGAGAGAGAGAGAGAGAGAGAGAGAGAGAGAGATTTCCACACAAACACATACACTAGAATGCACAAAGACATAGACATACATGCACACACACACGTGTGTGTGTGTGTGTGTGTGTGTGGGGTGTGTGTGTGTGTGTGTGTGTGTGTGTGTGTACAAGCGGGCGCGCATCATCTCCTTCGCCCCCTCCCCAACTCGACTGTTTCTTCTCCATCCTGATATTCAATCCCTACCCCCCCCCCCTCTCTCTCTCTCTCTCTCTTCTTGGCCTTTCTTATCTAACCTCTATCATTTCCTGCCTCACCACCCCCTTTGTCCCTTCAAGATGAAGATGAGCGCTGAGCTCGAAAGCCAACCACAAATCTTGCCGACAGATCGGTAGTACAAGCAGTTGATCACACGCTTCACTCTATCCAGGAGAAAGATTGTAAATTGGTGGTGTCTTTTCAGTTGAAAGAAATTCCTAGATTAGCGTTGCTTCTCACAACATCCTGACCTGGACGGATCACATGAACACAAATACACGAGAGTGAAAACCACACACACACACACACACACACACACACACACACACACACACACACACACACACACACAGCGCAAAGAGACAGACAGACAGGCAGACAGAAAGACAAACAGATAGACCGACAGACAGACTGATAGACAGAGCAATCATAATCCTTGTATGGCCATTCGCCTCCCACAAAGCAGTTGTCAGGAAGACAGCTCTAAGACTGAGGGTCCCCAGGTGAGGAGGGTTGTAAGGACCAGCCAGGAGTGGCTTAAGCCTTGCACAGCCGTTGTGACCCAGGTTAGTCCACTTCAGACACCAACCACGGTAAGCTGCACTGCCAGTCCTCTGTGTCTCTCCTTCCTTTGATCAGCACTGTTCTGGGCTTCAGGAGACTGGCTGGAGGGAATGATTAGGGGCTTAATGTCCCGCTGTGCTATGAATAGAACCAACGATTGTGGACGCACGTGGCTTAGATCGTGTGCTAGTGGTCATTTATCGTCAAGGCATGAAGGATACATTGATTGACGCATCTGGGGGTGTTCTCTTATATATGTATCATTTGCAAAGTGATGTTTTTCCACTTAGGTCCAAGCAGACTGATTTAAATGGTTGGCACAAGACGGTCTGAGAGACATCTGTTAGTGACAACATGCGACTGGATGTGGATAAAGATCACTGGTGTTGGTGAGGTGAGGAAATGGAGGGAGTGGGGGTGAGGTGGGGATATGTTGCCAGAGGAAGAGGTGCTGTTTCGTGGATTTTAAAGATCTTGAGTGATTAAATCATTTCCATTGCCTGAAAAAAGAATGGCAAAGTAGGATATGTGGGGTGAAGGGCTTGGCAATGGAACAGCAAAGTACAATATTGTGGATTCTCAGTGGGGGGTGATGTCTGGTAAATGAATGACAAGGTAGAATGCAGTGGTCATTCTGTGGGTTTGGTAGTGGAATGACAAAGTAGAATGTGATGCTTATTCTGTGAAGGATGGTGGTAACACTCCTTTGTTGATTAAAAACGATTTCCGTTCATATTTCATAGCCAGCCGAAGCTGAAATGTGACTCACAGATTGCCTACAACAGGTATAAGGCCCCAAGCATTATTACAGGTGGTTCTGCTGCTTCAAGTCAGGCTGAAAATAACCACTGTCTGGAAGTAAAGTGCAAACCACTTCACATAACAGCACTCACAGTTCTTTGATCTCAGCATCCTTTAAGTATATAGTCCGTAACATGAATGGCCTATCTCACTGCTGGGGATTCAGTTCCTGGTTTGGAAAGGTTTTCTCTTCTTCTGTGTGTTTTTTTCCTTTGTCTATCTTTGCTTTAATTTGTTTTCAATCTTTTGATGAAAGTCTTTCCTTCTTTAATGGCAGGCGCATGGCAAGGGTTAGGGGGCTTATCATGACTGTTAAATGATTGTGATGTTAGTAGTGAGTGTTTTCTTCTTATTTTATTAATCTGCGATGAGCTCGCGTCACACAGGCAAACGGACTGGCGTGTGGGTATGCTGCCGTGCACAGACACTTTGGCTGGCCAAGCGTGGAACCTCCTGCAGGAGCTGACTATGAGCTAGAGTGTGGAAGTGAATCACCGGCTTATGTGGCATCGATCAGTGTTGAATAAGAAAGAGAGAGCGAGGGAGGAAGTGAGGAAGAGTGAGGGGGATGAGCAACGTGAAAAGAGGGAGCAGACGAGAGAAAGGTGGGTAGAGGAGGGGAAGGGAGGGGGAGGGGATGACAGGCAACTCGTTAGTCCCTGACTGCTTTCAGTCTGATCCTATTAATGCCCCAGTTCATTCTCTCCAAGATTCCATCCAAGGGAAGCTGGGATGACGACTGTGAAGCAGGATGCTGGCACCACCAGGATGGCAGTGGCACGAGGGTAGGTAGAGGTGCCTGCCACGGCCCTGACTGACCCTCGTGACGGAGGTCTTCACATCCACTGATACCCCCTGTCTGACCACATTAATGTTGACTACATTCTCTGTGTAGCGTAAAATACACGAACACGGAAGGGAGTCTGTACCACACTGACTGATGTAAAATGATTAAAGGGTTAAGATTCCATTCAGTTCCCTATCTTTCATGTCTGGTTGTAGACGTACCGACATTATGCGTGGACGGAAGGTGTGGTGAAACATCTATGCATGTATTTCAAACCAGGATTTTAAAAAAATCAATAACGATCGATTTTGAAACTTTAAAGACCGAAATACCAGTACTACCAGTTTTCTGCAACTTGTAGATATTCCGACTGAGATACCTAACCCTACACTGTCCCGCGAGGTTTCTTTGAGTGTTGATGCTTAGAGCCAGGAAGGACACAGATGTCTGTCTGTCACTGTCTGTCTGCTAAGGGTCGATCAAGATGAGAAGTTAATATGAGATCTAGTTTCATCGATCTCGGCCACATCTCCCAAAGATACGAGAATGGAAACCTCACACACGCACACACACACACACACACACACACACACACACACACACACACACACACACACACACACACACACACACACACACAAAGAGAGAGAGAGG
>CM065730.1:30971365-30973865 GCA_033310375.1 Conus canariensis | reverse complement strand
CACACACACACACACACACACACACATTGACACAAGAAATTCAACACGTACATCTCACTGTGAACTTTGGCTAACACGCATACTCTCTCTCTCTCTCTCTCTCTCTCTCTCTCTCTCTCTCTCTCTCTCTCTCTCTCTCTCTCTAACCGCGCCCATGCAGACACAGACATACATCTTCTCTATTCGAGTAGCTATTGATTGTGTTCCGTGGTACCCACGTGCTGTTGGAAAGCCATTGCGTTTAGCGGTATCTACATACTATTGAAGCCATTGTGTTAAGCGGTATCTACCTACTATTGAAGCCATTGTGTTAAGCAGTATCTTCATACTATTGAAGCTATTGTGTTAAGCGGCACCTACATACTATTGAAGCCATTGTGTTAAGCGGTATCTACATACTATTGAAGCTATTGTGTTAAGCGGTATCTATATACTGTTGAAGCTATTGTGTTAAGCAGTATCTATATACTGTTGAAGCTATTGTGTTAAGCGGTATCTATATACTGTTGAAGCCATTGTGTTTAGCGGTATCTACATACTATTGAAGCTATTGTGTTTAGCTGTATCTACATACTATTGAAGCCATCGCGTTTAGCGGTATCTACATACTATTGAAGCCATCGCGTTTAGCGGTATCTACATACTATTGAAGCCATTGTGTTAAGCGGTATCTACATACTATTGAAGCTATTGTGTTAAGCGGTATCTATATACTGTTGAAGCTATTGTGTTAAACGGCACCTACATACTATTGAAGCCATTGTGTTTAGCGGTATCTACATACTATTGAAGCTATTGTGTTAAGCGGTATCTACATACTATTGAAGCTCTTGTGTTAAGCGGTATCTATATACTGTTGAAGCTATTGTGTTAAGCGGTATCTATATACTGTTGAAACCATTGTCTTAGGTGGCACCTACATACTATTGAAGTCATTATGTAAAGCGGTATCTACATACTATTGAAGCCATCGCGTTTAGCGGTATCTACATACTATTGAAGCCATTGTGTTAAGCGGTATCTACATACTATTGAAGCTCTTGTGTTAAGCGGTATCTATATACTGTTGAAGCTATTGTGTTAAGCGGTATCTATATACTGTTGAAGCCATTGTCTTAGGCGGCACCTACATACTATTGAAGTCATTATGTAAAGCGGTATCTACATACTATTGAAGCCATCGCGTTTAGCGGTATCTACATACTATTGAAGCCATCGCGTTTAGCGCTATCTACATACTATTGAAGCCATCGCGTTTAGCGCTATCTACATACTATTGAAGCCATCGCGTTTAGCGCTATCTACATACTATTGAAGCCATCGCGTTTAGCGCTATCTACATACTATTGAAGCCATCGCGTTTAGCGGTATCTACATACTATTGAAGCCATCGCGTTTAGCGGTATCTACATACTATTGAAGCCATCGCGTTTAGCGGTATCTACATACTATTGAAGCCATCGCGTTTAGCGGTATCTACATACTATTGAAGCCATCGCGTTTAGCGCTATCTACATACTATTGAAGCCATCGCGTTTAGCTAATTAGCGGTATCTACATACTATTGAAGCCCTTGGGTTAAGCGGTATTTACATACTATTAAAGCCACTGCTTTTAGGGGTCTCTACATACTATTGAAGCCAATATGTTTAGCCGCATTTACATACTATTTAAGCCAGTGTGTTAAACTGTATCTACATACTATTAAAACAAATGTGTTCAGCGGTATCCACATCTATCGAAACCATTGTGTTCCGTGATACCGTCATGCTGTTCAAGCTGTTATATTCCCGGACTGATGCATTATTCAACCCATTGTGTTAAGCATTACCGACATGCTATTCATAAAATAGAATTAGCGATATTCATACGCTGTTGAATCCATTATGTTCCATCGTACTAACATGCTATTGAAGCCTTTGTGTTCCGCAGTATAATCATGCTATTGAAGTCATTGTATTATGCAATACCAGTATGCTATCGAAGCCATTGTGTTCCATGGTACCAACATGCCATTGAAGCCATTGTGTTGCATGGTACCGACATGCTATTGAAGCCATTGTGTTCCATGGTACCAACATGCCATTGAAGCCATTGTGTTCCATGGTGCCGACATGCTATTGAAGCCATTGTGTTCCATGTACCAACATGCCATTGAAGCCATTGTGTTCCATGGTACCGACATGCTATTGAAGCCATTGTATTCCATGGTACAAATATGCTATGCAAGGCATTCTGTTCGGCAGTACCAACATGCCATTGAAGCCTTTTGTATTCCACAGTACACTCGTGCTATGAAATCATTGTGTTCTGCGGTACCAACATGCTATTGAAGTCATTGTATTTCGCGGTCCCAAATATGCTATTGAATCATTGTATTCTGCGATACCAACACGATATTGAATTCATTGTATTTCGCAGTGCTAGTATGCTGTTGAAGCCTTTGTATTCCATGGTACCAGCATGCTGTTGAACTCGTTGTATTTCGCGGTAACAACAT
>CM065730.1:30946365-30963865 GCA_033310375.1 Conus canariensis | reverse complement strand
TCTCTCTCTCTCTCTCTCTCTCAACCTCTCTCTCTTTGTCTCTGCCTCTGTTTCGTCCCTCACATAAGAACAACAACATTCTACTTTGTCATTCCGTTACTAAACACCATGCTCACACAGAATAACCACCAAACTCTGCTTTGTCATTCTATTACCAAAGACCATCGTTCGCAGAATAACCATCACATACTATTTGTCATTCCATTACCAAACATATTCCTTCACAGAATAACAATGACATTCTATGTGTCATTCCGTTACCAAAGCATCACTCCCCACAGAATGATCATCACAATCTACTTTGTCATTCTATTAAGTACCATCATTACCCACAGAATAACCATCACTAATTTGTCATTCCGTTACCAACCATCATTACCCACAGAATAACCATCACTAATTTGTCATTCTACTACCAACCATCATTACCCACATAATAACCATCACTAATTTGTCATTCTACTACCAACCATCATTACCCACAGAATAACCATCACTAATTTGTCATTCTACTACCAACCATCATTACCCACAGAATAACCATCACTAATTTGTCATTCTACTACCAACCATCATTACCCACAGAATAACCATCACTAATTTGTCATTCTACTACCAACCATCATTACCCACAGAATAACCATCACAAATTTGTCATTCTACTACCAACCATCATTACCCACAGAATAACCATGTCTACTGTGTCCTTTACCAAACCGCCCCCTCCCCCCCCCCTCCCCCCCCCCCCCCCCCCCCCCCCCCCGAGAGAATCCTCAACACTTTACTTTGCCGTTCCTTTACCAAGCAGTACACCCCACATTTCCTACTTTTCCTTTTTTCCTACTTTTCCTTTTTTTTTCAGGGAACTGAAATGATGCAATCACTCAAGATCAATTGAATCCACGAAACAGCACCTCCTCCTCCTCTGGCGTCATATCCCCACCTCACTCCCCCCCCCCCCCACTCCATTTCTTCCCCTTACCAACACCAGTGATCTTTATCCACATCCAATGGCATGCTGTCACTAACAGATGTCTCTCAGACCGTCTTGTGCCATCCATTTAAATCAGTCTGCTTGGACATAAGTGGAAAAAAAATCGCCTCGCAAATAGGATTCACCGAAAGGGGAGAGAATGATGAATCCATCGGTGCTCAACCAATCATGACTGCAAATCCCAAACGGACTATGAACATGGACCAAATGGAATATCCATGTGTCTGTGGAAAGCGTTTCGCTACCACCCGTGGCATGAAGATCCACAGAACAAAGATGGGATGTGTGAAGACTCATCTGAATGAGCAGCAGCGCACTGCATCAGCAGATAAGACGTCGGAAGACCAAGGCCAGGATTTAAACCACAGTGCCAAGGACATCCACGCTGTTGGTTCGGATGAGGAATTTGCACAGGCCCTCGATGCCAGGCGCCTGAAACTCAACCTGCCACGAGCAAACGAAACTGAAGATTGGGAGAAACTGGATGCAAAAATCGTCCAAAGACTCGATGCACTGATAGGGAAAAGCACCCTGGAACACAAACTAGCCACATATGGGGACATTGTGTATGCCACATGTAGAGACGCCTATGGAGCAAAACTACCCAAAGAGAAAACACCTCCAAAGAAATCCAGACGCCAAGAAAAGATGGACAAGATCAGGGTCCAAAAGAAAAACCTCAAGATGCAAATGAAGACCGCACTGCCAGCTGAAAAACAAGGCTTGGAAAAACTGTGGAAAGACCTGAAAGAAAAACACAGTGCCCTCAGCAAAGCGGAATCTGCGAGGAAGAGGAAGAGCAAAAAGAAGAAGACACAAGAGCGCTTCTTCAGAGACCCCTTCCAGTTTGCCAGAACACTGTTTGAGCAGCCAAAATCTGGGACCCTAAGTGTGGACAAAGGAGTTCTTGAGCAGCATCTGAGGAAAACATACTCTGACCCACAGAGCAAAACACCACTCGACATTCAAGGTCTGGTGTGGCCAACCAACCCTGAGGAACAGTTCAATGGCAAGCCTCCAACGTTGGCGGAAATCAAGAAGGTGGTCGACAAAGCGAGAGCCAAATCATCACCAGGGCCAAACGGAATACCTTACCAGCTTTACAAGAAATGTCCCAAGGTGCTGGAGTGGCTCCACAGGCTGCTGCGATCGGCTTGGAGAAACCAGAAGATCAGCAGCCAGTGGATGACGGCAGATGGTGTGTACATCCCCAAAGAGCAAAACTCAAGTGACATCAGCCAGTTCAGGCCAATATCACTACTGAACGTCGAAGGGAAAATCTTCTTCTCTGTCATGGCAGCAAGGCTGACCAAGTACCTGATGGAAAACAAGTACTTGGATGTGTCAGTCCAGAAAGGTGGCATCCCAGGCGTGGCGGGCTGTGTAGAACACGCCACAATGATCTGGGACGCAATCCAAAAAGCAAAAACAGAAAAGAGAGACCTGGACGTAGTGTGGCTTGATGTGGCAAACGCATATGGATCTGTGCCCCATGAGATGATACAGTTGGCTCTTGAGATGTACCATGTGCCAAAGAACATCCGCGACATGCTCAAGAAGTACTTCAATGGCTTCTCAATGCGGTTCTCTACCAAGGAGTACACAACAGACTGGATCAACTTGGAAGTGGGTATTGCAATGGGCTGTGCAATTTCCCCAATACTGTTCGTGCTGGCAATGGAACTCATCTTGAAAGCGCAACAAACAACGCGAGACAAACAGACCTTGGCGATGGATACAAGATGCCCCCTCTCAAGGCCTTCATGGATGACACTACAGTGATTTCATCCAGAGAAGA
The DNA here is from genome assembly GCA_033310375.1 of Conus canariensis. Taxonomy (NCBI): domain Eukaryota; kingdom Metazoa; phylum Mollusca; class Gastropoda; order Neogastropoda; family Conidae; genus Conus; species Conus canariensis. Next base: position 30,961,073 of record CM065730.1, on the reverse strand, counting down.
CGAGACACGTCATGTGCTGGAGAGGCTGGACGACATAGTTGCCTCATCCAGAATGAAGTTCAAGCCAAAGAAATCACGGAGTCTCTCACTGAGGAAAGGAAAAGTGGCCGGATCTGTGGTCTTCAGTGTTGCCAACCAGGCCATTCCAACAGTCACAGAAGAACCAGTCAAGAGCCTTGGAAGATGGTATGATGATACGCTGAAAGACACACAAAGAGCAAAAGAAACCAAGCAGATGGCGGAGGAAGGCTTGGAGACCATTGACCAGTGTGGGCTCCCTGGCAAATACAAGGTCTGGTGTCTGCAGTTCATGCTGATACCAAAGCTGCTATGGCCTCTGATGATATACGACATCTGCACCAGCATAGTGGAGGCAATGGAAGCCAAAATCAACAAGTTCACAAGGAAATGGCTTGGTGTCCCACCCTGTCTGACTGACATAGCGCTGTACTGTCGCCAAGCAAAGCTGAAACTACCCCTGAAATCCATCCTGGAGGAATACAAAGCAGGGAAGATCAGACTTCAAAGCATGCTGGAGGACTCAGGAGACAAGGTGGTAGAAGCAATTAAGCCCCAGCTGAAGACAGGCAGAAAATGGAAAGTTCAAGAGGCAATGGATTCTGCAAAAGAAAGTCTCAAGATCAGAGAAATAACAGGACACACACAGACCAACTGACAGGGACTGGGGGTGACCAAAACTGAATGGTGGTCAAAGGCCAAAGGAAAAGCCAAAAGAGACATGATGATTCAGGAGATGAGAAAAGAAGAAGACCAAAAAAGACTCCCAAAAGCAGTCCAGCAGAGCCAGCAAGGGCAATGGACAACGTGGGAGAATGCACTCCAAAGAAGTCTCACTTGGAATGACATTTGGCACATGGCCCCTCTCAGGATCAGCTTCATTCTCAGATCTGCATATGACCTTCTGCCCTCAAATGCAAACCTGGTGAAGTGGGGGAAAACAGACGATCCTGCATGCCCCCTCTGCCATGAAAAACAAACAGTGGAGCATGTCCTAAGCTCATGTAAAGTAGCCCTGGCTCAAGGAAGGTACACATGGAGGCACAACCAAGTGCTCAAAGAAATTGTACAAGTAGTCTGGGCTAGTACCAACACCACAAAAGGGAAAATCAGGACTCCAAAAGCACCCGCAACATTCTTCACGGCAGGAGGCAGCAATTCATGGCCAAGAACAACAGTGCCACTCGAAACATGCAGGCAGAGTCTGCTGGACGGGGCAGATGACTGGGAGTGCACTGCAGACCTCCCAGAATGGAAGAGTCACCCAGAGATCATCAGCAAGAGTGGCATGAGACCAGACATAGTAGTCCACTCTAAGTCAACCAAGCAGCTGATCATGATCGAGCTCACGGTGCCATATGAGAACAGAATGGAGGCAGCTCAAATCTACAAGACTGAAAAGTATGCTGATCTGGCAAACAGCCTGAGGAGAGAAGGCTATCAGGTCAAAGTCCTCACTGCAGAAATTGGAGCTAGGGGGTTTGTAGGACGTCTGCATACAGCCTCATGAAACAGCTCTCAGTTGCAGGGAAGGAAAAAACCAGAGCCCTGAAAGCAATGGCAGAAGCGGCAGAGAGGTGTTCAAGCTGGATCTGGTCAAGGAGGAACAAAAGTGAACTTCATAAGGCTTAATTTCCCTACAAATATCAGGTGTCCCTGTGGCTCAGTGGTTAAAGCGCGAGTCATTAAGTGGAAAATGAGCATGTCCAGAGGGTCATGGGTTCGAATCCCAGCCATGGCTCGTCCCAAGATGGGAAAAAAAGGGGCAGCAGAGGGACATCCGGAGTCATGAACCGGGTGTGGCCCAACCCCCCTAGAGTGTCAGGAGATAAGGGCCGAAACACTTGCTTGAAGGGGGCTTCTCTTCTGAGGACTCTCTGCTGCCACGCTCTCCACGAGTTTCTTTCTACTATCTAAGAGAACACCCCCAGACGCGTCAATCGATGTATTCTTCATGCCTTGACGATAAATGACCACTAGCGCACGACCTAAGCCACGCGCGTCCACGATCTTTGGTTCTGTTCATGGCAGCATTGGGACATTAATAAGACCCTAATCATTCCCTCCAGCCAGTCTCCTGAAGCCCAGAACAGTGCTGATCAAAGGAAGGAGAGACACAGAGGATTGGCAGTGCAGCTGACCATGGTTGGTGTCTGAACTGGACTAACCTGGGTCACAACGGCTGTGCAAGGCTTAAGCCCCTCCTGGCTGGTCCTTACAACCCTCCTCACCTGGGGACCCTCAGTCTTAGGGCTGTCTTCCTAACACCTGTCTTGTGGGAGGCGAATAGCCATACAAGGATTGCTATGTCTGTCCGTCTGTCTGTCTGTCTGTTTGGCTTTCTGTCTGTCTGTCTGTCTGTTCTGTCTCTCTCTCTCTCTCTGCCTCTGTTTCTGTCTCTGTCTCCATCTCTCTGTCTCTGTCTGTCTCTGTCTCTGTCTCTCTGTCTCTCTGTCTCTGTCTCTGTGTCTCTGTCGGTCTCTCTCTCTCACTCACTCTGTGTGTGTGTGTGTGTGTGTGTGTGTGCGTGCGTGCGTGCGTGCGTGCGGTGTGTGTGTGTGTGTGTGTGTGTGTGTGTGTGTGTGTGTGTGTGTGTGTGTGTGTGTTTCTCTCCTGTGGCACACTTCATTCTTTTAGTTTTGTTTTACATGTCCTGACGCATTAGGTGTTGTATTGTTCTTGACATTTTCTTTTTTTCCCCTTGCTTTCTTTATTCTTTTCGCCGGCGGTCTGGGTGTAAAAAGGTATTCATGCTGAATCCATTACCCCCCAAACTCTCTCTCTCTCTCTTCTCTCCTCTCTCTCTCTCTGTCAGTCTCTCTCTGTCAGTCTCTCTCTCTCTCTCTCTCTCTCTCTCTCTCTCTCATTCTCTCTCTCTTATTACATTGTTAGAAGAACGATATGGTTACAAAAACAAGGCGTGGAACGTTAATGTGGACGGAAGCTCAGCCGTCTGAGAATAACAGAGTTTTAACCACCGTCGGCAATACGTTTAGGGCCCATAATATGTGGCCATGAATGATAATAGTTGAGGCAGAATGTCTGTTGCAACAAGGCTTTTGGATGGAACCTCGTAGCCAAAATACTCTCGTTTGACATTCTGTTAGAAGCTTCAGAATTCGACGACTCCATTTCAAAACAGAAAGCTTGTGCAAAACTAATAAGTAGTTCAAAATTGATTTTAAACATAGGCACTTCTTTAATTAGTGTGTCATTGAAAGCAGTTATGAATGTTCATTTCATTTAAACTCTCGAAAATGCTTCACGGGGAACATCTACACAAAAATACTCAATAATTCAGTAGTGTGATTGTCGCGTTCCCTGTCACAGAAAGTATTCTTAGAGGAACATCTCTTTGAAATGTGTTACGTCATGCCACAGGCTTCATCGAGGTGTACGATCAAATCAGAAGAATACACGTAGAAAAACCCGTATGTTTGCTGCCAAGTGCTTTCTTGGATTCTTCAGTTGCACGGAAACCCGTCAGTTCTGAAAGAGTCTGGAATAGTCGATTATCTTTCCTGGTATTTCTTTGGGATTCCAGACTGACGGAAGACCCGGCCACTAGTCAGAGTGTTTGCATCCAGCCGTTAGCGGGGCTGCTTATCTCCAATTATCTCCCTGTCTGGCGGAAAATGTCAAAGCTCTGGACAGCTCGTTGACAAGACCTTCACAACTGTTGTTCTGCTTTAAAATGGCAAATGGTTCCAGCCAAATGACAAGTCTGATCCTGTGTGATATATATTCTTTAGCTCTTCCTGGTGGTGGGAACATGACTTGCTCTCTTAAGGCGTACTTTCGTGGATTTTTCTTGTCCCTGACAGATTGTGGATATGTGTGTGTGTGTGTGTGTGTGTGTGTGTGTGTGTGTGTGTGTGTGTGTGTGTGTGTGTGTGTGTGTGTGTCCGTCTTATTTATGAAACATCATTGGTAAGAGCAGAAAGCTGTCAATCGACACACTTTAAGAATTCGCTTTACATGCAAACCGCAGGTTTATTCTTTGTATCTTTTTTTAAAAACTAGATCTTGGACTACACGATGAGATCCCTTCAACACTGTGGCGACGTTTGCATAGTATACGCTACACTCATCGGCAACTGCCTATATTACATGACTCACTCATCGACGATTGGTGATATAGGCCACGTTCATCGATGATTGTCTTGTATAGGCCACACTCATCGATGATTGTCTAGTATAGGCCACACTCATCGATGATTGTCTTGTATAGGCCACACTCATCAATGATTGTCTAGTATAGGCCACACTCATCGATGATTGTCTTGTGTAGGCCACACTCATCGATGATTGTCTAGTATAGGCCACACTCATCGATGATTGTCTTGTATAGGCCACACTCACCGATGATTGTCTAATGTTGGCCACACTCATCCACGATTGCCTATCTATAAGCCCACCTCTCGACGATTGGCTGATATAGGCCACACTTATCGATGATTGTCTAGTATGGGCCACACTCATCGACGATTGCCTATTATAAGCCCACCTCCCGACGATTGGCTGATATAGGCCACACTGTCGACGAGTGCCTACTATAAGACACACTCACCGACGATTGTCTAGTATAGGCCACACTTATCGACGATCGTCTAATACAGGCCTTACTCATTGAGGATTGCCTGATACAGGCCACACCATGGACGATTGACTAATGCAGGCCACATTTCTCATGGGCTGTCTATGGGGAGAGGGCAGAAGGGAGTTTGGTTCAATGAATTCTTGTCTTAGTAGAATTATTGCCGTCAGCCTCATTTATCGTGTCTGAATCGTTTCTTTTTTTTTTGGGGGGGGGGGGGATCGGGGGGGGAAGCAGTCAAAGACTTGCAGACAGGAGATGGGAGAAGATGAGAGCACTCGGCCCATCCTGTCTTCACTTCACCTAATCAATATTAGACGTCTGTTTCTATATCACTTGTACTACATGTGAAGTGGTGGGAAAGTGCCTCCTTGAGCTCTGTTCTCACAAATCAGAACTAAATGGGTCTTCACTGACTGGAGTGAAGTCTGGTGGAGCGAAGTCTTCGTGGAACCGGAGTGAGAGTACAGATGACTCTGCCCCTGAACATCAGATGACGTCATCTAACGGATCCAGGTCAAGTTTGAACCCTCATCAGCCATTAAGTTTCAGTTTCATCAAAAAGGTGTCGTAGTGGCGTCCACCAGACTAGTCCTTACACGCAACACCACATCTGCTAAACTACAAGACAACACCGCGCAGAATTTACAGTTAATGGCTTAACAAAGATAACTATGGAGAAAGAAAATCGGAAATGAGGCAGGAACAGTAAACGATAAACAGTAAACAAGTGGGGTATTTTTTGCTCCCATAAGAAAACCTAACACAGAGTAACTTTTATTCAAGACTGGCATAGCCTTTTAAACTTGAATAAAGTCAGACAAATACATAGACGAACAATCTAACAGTGGGGGGAAAAAAAACAAGCGCAGGCCAACAACTGAACTATCTTCATAGTAATGACTTGGCAAAGATTTGGACTTAAGGGGGGGGGGGGGGGTTGAAGATGGAGAAACTGGGAACATGAATTTAAGAAAATATGTTACAGATATGAAAACTCTTCGCTAGCTGCATAAGGGAACCATTGCAATCCCTTTTGAAGACAGATATATTTGTATTGCCTGCTCCGAGGCCCCTCGTCCGCCGGGTCGGACCCACCAGGGAGACACGGCTGGTTGTGTCTGCGCTCCTGGCGTCAAATAGAGACACACCACAGTCCATAATACTGTGGTGTTCTCACCACCAAGGGTGCAAAAAAGAATCCAATAGCACCCCCAAAGCAGCCAACAAAGAGTAGTAAATGAAACCAAACGAAAGTGTGGGGAGGAAAAAAGTTGCTGAAAAACTAAAGACATTATGCAAATAGTATAAAATGTAGGGGACTATCTTTGAGCCTACGCTTGAGGATCCACCCAAAGATGCAAGGGAGATCAAAAGACAAACACACAGACGGACAGAAACAAATACAAATAACCTCAATTTAATCAAAACAAAATCGGAAATGAAATGAGGCAGGGAACAGTAAACGATAAACAGTAAACAAGTGGGGTATTTTTTGCTCCCATAAAAAAACCTAACACAGAGTAACTTTTATTCAAGACTGGCACAGCCTTTTAAACTTTTGTTTTTTTTTTCCCCTACTGTTAGATTGTTCGTCTATGTATTTGTCTGACTTTATTCAAGTTTAAAAGGCTGTGCCAGTCTTGAATAAAAGTTACTCTGTGTTAGGTTTTCTTATGGGAGCAAAAAATACCCCACTTGTTTACTGTTTATCGTTTACTGTTCCCTGCCTCATTTCATTTCCGATTTTGTTTTGATTAAATTGAGGTTATTTGTATTTGTTTCTGTCCGTCTGTGTGTTTGTCTTTTGATCTCCCTTGCATCTTTGGGTGGATCCTCAAGCGTAGGCTCAAAGATTGTCCCCTACATTTTATACTATTTGCATAATGTCTTTAGTTTTTCAGCAACTTTTTTCCTCCCCACACTTTCGTTTGGTTTCATTTACTACTCTTTGTTGGCTGCTTTGGGGTGCTATTGGATTCTTTTTTGCACCCTTGGTGGTGAGAACACCACAGTATTATGGACTGTGGTGTGTCTCTATTTGACGCCAGGAGCGCAGACACAACCAGCCGTGTCTTCCTGGTGGGTCCGACCCGGCGGACGAGGGCCTCGGAGTAGGCAATACAAATATATCTGTCTTCAAAAGGGATTGCGATGGTTCCCTTATACAGCTCGCGAAGAGTTTTCATATCTGTACCATATTTTCTTAAATTCATGTTCCCAGTTTCTCCATCTTCAACCCCCCCCCCCCCCCCCCCAAGTCCAAATCTTTGCCAAGTCATTACTATGAAGATAGTTCAGTTGTTGGCCTGCGCTTGTTCCCCCCCCCCCCCCCCCCCCCCCGACTGTTAGATTGTTCATGTATGTATTTGTCTGATTTTTTTTTTTCAAGTTTAAAAGGCTGTGCCAGTCTTGAATAAAAGTTACTCTGTGTTAGGTTTTCTTATGGGAGCAAAAAATACCCCACTTGTTTACTGTTTATGGAGAAAGAGTTTAAGACGAGACTCTCATGTTTAGAAAAAAAAAAAAGGAAAGACACATACATACAATTCAGCTTTTCAATGGACAGTGCAGAGATGTCACCACCCTTAAACCCCCTCCTCCTTCCCTACATTACAGCACGTGCAACACGTGACACGCAATCACACATCCAAGCTACTACCACAGCCACCTCGATCCCACACGAACACGTGCCTGTAGATCACGTACAAGTGAACCACCGCATTCTCTCCATCCGTCCAGTTCTGAAAACCCAGAGGCATCAAAGGTCCACGGCTGCCAAGCTTAGGTCTGTGATGTACTTCAGTATGTGTGTGTCTTTCATGGCACACCACCAACGCATCAGCTGTTAATCATAAGTAAATAAACAGGTAAAGTAAAAGATCCATCAATCAATGCTTAAATGCAATTAGATGCTCACACACACACACACACACACACACACACACACCACATATATATATATATATATATATATGCGCGCGCACGCACGCACACACATACACACACACACGCCACGCCATACACACACACACACACACACACACACACACACACACACACTGACGTATACACATTCACATCCATAGACACGTCACATTACTTACTTTTATTCTTTCATTAGTGAACAATTACCATTTTTTCCCATTCCACATCCATTTTGCGCCCAGTGTGAGGTGATAAGTGACTGTTCGTCTTTCGTGCTCATTGTCCTGAATGTTGTTTATTTTTCCTGAACAAGACCAAAGAGGTCGAAACGCGTGGGTTTGTTTTGTAATTTGTTCGTTCGTTTGGCAGCACTCTAATTCCTTTTTTTCTAATCAGTGCATATATGTATGCTGTAAATCAAATAGGGGATCTTGAGAGATTCCAAGACTGTTATTTCAGTTGACGTGTGTTGTGTTCAGTTATTTGCCATTGGAAAGGCCCAGTATGATCTACTCTATTCTCTGTGGGTCTTGGCAGTGTTGGTCTTGAGAGAATTCCAGTCTTTGGTTGGTGACATTTCTCGTTGTTTTGTTTTTTTAGAGGTGGATGTGCAGCCTTTTCCTCTCTTATTTGAATTCTGCAAGAAGGTCTATGGTAGGGTGGTTTTGATCTTGTTTGTTGAGGTGATTCTTTGGGGTATCTTATCACGTCAGATCGACCAACCTGTAATCCAGTTTTTATTGTGGCTTTGCCTTCTACTGAGTCTGCTTCCTTCATTTCCTTTGGCACCTGCATAATCTGGGTAGTATATCCATAATATCCTTTTATGAGATTTTCCAACAGAAGGCAAAACAATAGTGCATGCCAAGCAGGCCTTTCCATTCCATTTTCAACGTTTCGAAGCAGTCAGTCAGTATCAAGGCTTGTTGAGTTCGAAGCTTGTCTGTAGACGAGAGCCAGTGGAGCGTATATGTCACTGCTTTTATCTACATTGTTAGACTTGAAGTTGTCAGGCCGTTTGCACCACTCTTTTCCTGGATTGTTTGGCCATTTTGCGTCATTGTGTATCCCCAGCCTGACATTTTACCTATGGAGACTGAACAGTCAGTGTGTGTAACAATGTTTTCTTTTTTTGTCGAGTTTTTCCACCCGTTTCTAAATTTCTTTGTGGGTTTTGCCCTCTGGCAATTCTCAGCAAATCTTCCAAGCTCTGGTGCGACAACAATTCGGTAGAGGTGTTTGAAGTAATCAGGATACTTCTTACATTCATTCGTTTCTTTGAGTTATGACAACTGGCATACAAGCTGCGTGTTGTCTTCTGCCTCTCCTATCCTAGACGAGAACTTTTTGTTTCCTTGACTGCCTCATCTAATGGGTTTTGGGGGATTTCCAAGTGCTCTAAAATATGCCTTCACCTGTTCTAGCTTGTGTCTTATCTGCATTGAAGGAAGGTCAAGCAGGTAACGCATGTTTTAATTCGTGTGTCCTTTTTATTTCTCAAGATCAGTCTCATTACCTCATCTTGAATACTTTCGAATTTGAGACGACTGCTTGGGGACAGTGCCATAAGCCCTGATCTTTAGTTTCAAAACGGAGTGACTGAGGGCGGAAAATGAAGCAAAATTTAGAAAGAGAGGGGGTTAGTTACCGCCAAGGACATAGACAAAGCACAGGACAAGACACAATGCATTTCGTCCTCTTGGGTCTTCCTCAGGCAAAAAAATAAAATAAAATTTAGGACAGTGAAAACGAAGAACGAGAAGCCACTTATCTTTTCATATTCGGCACACGACCTTCATTTTCGGTCGTGTGCCGAATATGAAAAGATAAGTGGTTTCTCGTTCTTCGTTTTCACTGTCCTTAATGTTATTAAATAACATTTTGTTTTTGCCTGAAGAAGATCCAAGAGGTCGAAACGCATTGTGTCTTGTCCTGTACCTTTTTTGTGTATGTCCTTGGCGGTAACTAACCCCCTCTCTAAATTTTCCCTAATCTATAATCAAGCACACAGAATAAAACTGCCTAATACCGCTGGTAGATATGGCGCTGTTCAATGCCTTTAGCTGCCATTGCTTTCTTGGCAGACAGGCCCTTTTCGCAATTAAGTATGACCTTCTCAACATGTTTTCTAAAGGTCAGCATTCTATCAAAGCCAATCCCAAATGGCGTAGGCTGTCAGGTGATTCGATTTGAGTTCAATCGAAGGAAACTGGTGTGGGTAATTTCTTTTCCTGATATCTCGTAGCTTAGAGTGCAGACAGATATCCGGGCTGTTGCAGGATTTATGGACGATCCAGTTGTTTCGAACCACTTCACAATGTTACTTTGTGATATTTCCTTATTGCTTGTCATGCTGAAAATGGTCCTTTTCTTTCATTGGTTTTCCTTTTGTTTGGTTTCTGTTCAAGTGAAAACGACATGGAAATGATCTCCTCTGTGATGAAGTGGTTCCGCACCCATGTCTGCTGTGGATGTTGGTGCTGCGTATGCAGAGTCAGTGACACTGTCCATGTTACCCTGCCGCCCCGTCGTCTATGTTGGAGATGATTTTGTCACTGCACTGAGAAATGGTTCATACATTTTTTCCAGTGCAGTTTCTAGAGGGTTTCAGTAGTCATCGTTACAAAGAAGATTAAATCACCTTCAGCCACAGGCTGTTTACGTGTCTGTTTGAAATTCCCATTCAAAGGCCTTGTGTTGCTGTTCTGTTTTCTCTTTGCTGGCTCTTCTGTTGCAATCCCTTGCAATCCATGCAATCAAATCTGCTGCTAACCGTGTTATGCATGGATGAATTATGCACGTGCTTCTTGTTGATCAGAATGTCTCGTTTATCTTGTGACTCTAAGGTTTTATTGGATGTAAAAGCCATTCTTGTCTGACTCTCTCTCTCTCTCTTCTCTCTCTCTCTCTCTCTCTCTCTCACACACTCTCTCTCTCTCTCTCTCATTGCCTGTCAGTCAGTCTGTCTGTCTGTCTGTCTGTCTGTCTCTCTCTCTCTCTCTCTCTCTCTCTCTCTCTCTCTCTCTCTCTCTCTCTCTCTCTCTCTCTCCTGTATCTCAAAGTTATCGATTTCTTTCCTCCTGCCCTTCTATTTCCCACGTGACAGCTTAAATGACATTACTGGGAGTCTTCTTCAAAGGTCCAGCCAGAGCAGTGGCTCTCAGATTCATTATGCCATTCCAGGCTCCAGCAGACCAGAAAGGATTACCAAGGATCCATTCTCGTGGGCTCTCTGCACTGCTGCCGACACTTAGTCATGCTAGGTTATGTCAGCCTTCATACAAATCTAATAGGGAGGCACAAAAGATCCTGGAGACGTCCCAGATGATGAAACTGTCGTGCAGACGACTGTGTAGAGTGTAAAGATCGGGAAGTTGTTTGGTGTGGTGCATCAGGTTGCTGTGTGACACCACACGGACAGCCTATGGATGAAGTGAAGAGTTTGATTTGTCTCTGTTCTGTGGTCTCTCTGTAGTCGCCTTCTTTGGTATCAATGAGATGCCTTTGTATGTTAAGCAGCTGCCTCAGTAATGCTTTTTTTCCTCATCTGTGTTATACGAAGGGAGTGTTGCATTTACTTTGCTAGTTCGTTCTCATACGCGCATGATCACACGCAGTCTCAAACTGGCACACATATACACACGTGCACGCACATACGCACTTATGCTTGCAGATGCATACATACATTCATGCAAAGTTGCAGGGGATCGTGTCAAAGCTGTTATCATGTCAAATAAGTTACATACCTGCCTATATACACATGTCCATCCATACATACATACGTATGTCCATACGCTCGCCTGTTTGTCTACATAATACGCAATGTTTCTTGTTCCAGCTTTCTTTCTGTCAGCTCTTTCAGCTCTTGTTCTCCTTTGCCCCACATATACACACACGTGAGATGGGGTGGGAACTGTACGTGACGATTGGGGTTAGGCTTAGGTCGGTGTGAGATGAGACCACATAGCAGTAACCGACGACAGGAGATGAGGTAGGAGGGGTAGGGGTCCAATCAGCCGTACCTGACGACCAGAGGTGGGATGGGATGGGTGGGGTACCTGACACCCAAGGATGGGATGGATAGCATCTCTTCGTCCAGAAGTACATGAAGACCAGAGCTAGAATGGGATGGGTGGAGGATGGACCAGCTGTACATGACGATCAGAGGATCAGAGATAAAGACGCTGCTGCCTTCAAAACAGTCACTTCAACCTTTTCTCTGTTCATTCATTCACCGTGTTAACTACTCGTCTGCCTGTTCGTCTGCCATGGTCTGATTTTCGTGCCATTTCTTACTGTTCAATACAATGCGGATCAAGCGCGTGTCTGTCCGTGTGTATGGTGTTGTCATATTTTGCTGACAACGATACACGTTTATATGTTTCTATCATTTATAATTTTAGTAGTAGTAGTAGTAGTAGTATAGTAGTAGTAGTAGTAGTAGTAGTAGTAGTAGTAGTAGTAGTAACAGTAATAAAAAATAGCATTTTTCAAGCGCCTTGGCAAAAGTTCTAGGCCCAGACAATCCACACTGCCGTGTACACAACGGGCTGCCTACCTGGGTAGTGCCGAAGCCTGCCGGCGCTTCATTCAGTCGTTTCCCGTGTCATCCAGTCAATATCCTTCACTCATTTTCTTTATTTCCTTCATTCTTTCAATTCCCCAGGCAGGATGCATGCTATGTGTAACGTGTCATCCATACCAACGGCCAAACTGGCCTTCTCTTCCTAAAGTTGGTGATGGGATTTTACGTGTGTGCAAGATGTTATGCGTGCGTTTACACACGGAACCTCGGTTTATAGTCTCATTCAAAGGACTCTTTGGGAAACATACAGAGTCAGAACCAATGTTAACTCCGAGGGAAAAATCCCCCTGTTCCGAAACGGCCCGGTGGAGATTCGAACCCGCAACCCCAGGATTCCGAGTCCGGCGCTCTACCAACTGAGCTATTCCGATCTCTGATCACTTTGTATAGTGTTTACGTGCCTCTTTATATGTTAATATGTAGTATGGAAAGCGATATGCGCAAGGTGACTCTTCTGGATATGGCGCAGTATAATTTTGGCCTTTGTTATATTCGTTATCATAACCCTTCCTCCCCCCCCCCCACTCTCTCTCTCGCTCTCTCTCTCTCTCTCTCTCTCTCTCTCTCTCTCTCTCCTATTCTTAATCTCTCTCTCCCTCCCTCCCTCGCCCCCTCTATCTCTTTCTCTTTCTGTCTGTCTCTCTGTCTTCCTCTCTCTCTTCTCTCTCTCTCTCTCTCTCTCTCTCTGTCTCTCTCTCTCTCTCTGTGCGTGCGTGCGTGCGTGCGTGCGTGCATGTGTGTGTGTGTGTGTGTGTGTGTGTGTGTGTGTGTGTGTGTGTGTGTGTGTGTGTATGTGTATGAGTGTGTGTGTGTGTGTGTGTGTGTGTGTGTGTGTGTGTGAGTGTGTGTGTGTGTGTGTGTGTGTGTGTGTGTGTGTGTGTGTGTGTGTGTCATGTGTGTGTGTGTGTGTGTGTGTGTGTGTGTGTGTGTGTGTGTGTGTGTGTGTGTGTGTGTGTAATACCCTCATGAAAGCAACCATCTTGTGTGACCTCAAAGAGGGACGTTCTTGGCCGTGCAGGCGTATTTCCCATTTCAATAAAACCTTATGTCAAGTAATAATGATTTGTGGGGGCTTTGGGTGTTAGTAATGATCAACATTTTATTTGATGTTTGATGGAGCTCTATGATGTTAGGCTATCTGTTATTCTTTTGACAAATAAGATTTATTGTTGATGTTGTTTTCCCAACGAATAATTTGACAAGTGGAAATGCCCACAAAAAAGACATTTTCGTTTTTTTTTGGTAAATGTTCTCTCTCTCTCTCTCTCCTCTCTCTCTCTCTCTCTCTCTCTCTCTCTCTCTCTCTCTCCCATCTCCTCCACACACACACACACACACACACAAACATACACACACACATACGTCCCTTCTTTTTGGGGGTGGAGTGTTTGAAAATCTGAGTTTATCATTCCCTCATTTTCCCGTTCACTGTTGTATTGTTTCGTTATTTTCCCGTTCACTGTTGTATTGTTTCGTTATTTTCCCGTTCACTGTTGTATTGTTTCGTTATTTTCCCGTTCACTGTTGTATTGTTTCGTTATTTTCCCGCTCTCTGTTGTTTTATTTCCATACCACTCCCGCTCACTATTGTATTCTTTTCTCATTTGTCCGCTCACTTTTACATTATCCCCTTATTTTCCCGCTCACTATTGTTTTATCCCCCTGTTTTCCCGCTCACCAGCATGTCATTTGCTCACTCTCTTCCGCTCACTATTGCATTATTCCCTTATTTTCCCGCTCACCATCGCATTATTCCCTTATTTTCCCATTCAGTATTGTATTATTCCCTTATTTTTCCGCTCAGTATTGTGTCATTCCCTTATTTTCCCGCTCAGTATTGTATTATTCCTTTATTTTCCCGCTCAGTATTGTATTATTCCTTTATTTTCCCGCTCAGTATTGTATTATTCCCTTATTTTCCCGCTCAGTATTGTATTATTCCCTTATTTTCCCGCTCAGTATTGTAGTATTCCCTTATTTTCCCGCTCAGTATTGTATTATTTCCCTTATTTTCCCGCTCAGTATTGTAGTATTCCCTTATTTTCCCGCTCAGTATTGTATTATTCCCTTATTTTCCCGCTCAGTATTGTAGTATTCCTTATTTTCCGCTCAGTATTGTAGTATTCCCTTATTTTCCCGCTCAGTATTGTGTTATTCCCTTATTTTCCCGATCAATATTGTATTACTCCCCTATTTTCCCAGTCAGTATTGATCATTCCCTTATTTTCCCCATTCCATTCAGTATGTAAAGAACGAGAACTAATTGTTTGAAGGACTGTCCTGTAACTGTTCAGCCCTGACAGCATGATGACCTACAAAAGCTGAAGAACTGGACAAAGAGAGGTGAGACAATAATCCTCTTCCCTGCTTATCTCTGACGTAGCGCCGTCTCTTGCTGCCGACGATCGTGATGCCGTGTGACGCTGACAGTCGGCCCGATCCCAAAGGGAGGGGGTCTGGCCTGGAAGCGACATGGGGACCTTGGCAACAGGCCGTTCCTGTCCTGGTGGTCCTGGCACCACCTTCTCCTGGGACCCGTCACGTTGCAATCTGCCGTGCAGTTATCCCGCAGGGAAGTTA
>CM065730.1:30941365-30943865 GCA_033310375.1 Conus canariensis | reverse complement strand
AAGCCAGATAGGGAACTGGCTTACAATGCAGACTGGATTGTGCGTTCTGAAAATGCCACACGCCATAGTCTATATACTTGGCATTTGATGCTCCAGATCTTACTCGGGACATGCACGGTGATGCGAGACAGTTGAAGGGTTCTACGTCGGAACTGTGGAATGGGTGTGTTATTGCGTTTGAATCTCCTAGACATGAAAGTTCTCTCTCTGTGTGTGTGTGTGTGTGTGTGTGTGTGTGTGTGTGTGTGTGTGTGTGTGTGTGTGGGGTGTGGTGCGTGCGTGCGTGCGTGCGTGCCTGCGTGCCTGCGTGCGTGCGTGAGTGAGTGCGTGCGTGCAAGTAATCTATCTTAGGAATGTGAAACAAAAGGGGAAAAAGGAAGTTCTCTTCACTACCACATAGGACATGAGAGAGAGATTTGCAACACACACATAAGCCATTATCGCAAAGTATCCTAATTCTCTAGTTACACTCAACAATCATTCATCCGCTCACGCTCTACAAACTATTTTCATTCACCGAGTGTTTGAATTACTATTATGGAAGACCCTGTAGCTATAATTATTGTGCGGCGAATTAAGTTATGTCTTTGACTTCTTGTGAAATCAGAGACTGCCGAACTAATTAACTATCCACCCACGACGTGGAACTAGACATTTTTTGTGACTGGGAATTGATATAAGTGTATATTATCCCCGTGTGAAACGTATGTTGTTGTTTTTTCACTTTAGCTTTGAGAACCATACTGGATGATATAAACATAGAATCCTGTTTAAAGACTTTTAAGTTATAGTACGCTAGATGCTTTGTCGGGAAACAAAGACTGTGCAATGCGAGTGGACATAGAATGTCTAGTTAATTGTCTGTGGCTCAACAGCCCGAATGGACACAGATGTTTAATTGTCTATCTGTGGCTATACACCACAAGTTGCCACAGACTGGATAATTCAGTGTCTTTGGCTTCAAATGACGAGTGGACACAGACTGGTCGATTCACAAAATAAAAAAAAATGGGTTTTTTTTCGCTTCTAGTGCCACAGTGGGTAATTTACTACTCTCTTTGGACCTAAAGGAAAAAACAGCACAATCAACATCTTCAGATCGGCAATAATTGTCCAGCCCTCGCAACCGTACAGGGGAATGGAGACAAGGCTTTTAGAGTTTTTTTTTAACTGGAAAGCTGATATTTTTGCTCCTGCAGATCATCATGGTCGATGCAGTCAAGCTAGTCTTGTTTTGACCTCTTTCATTGAGCTGCCGCCTTCGCTGAGTGTGGACCCAAGCTATTTGAAAATGTTCACTTCTACATATCTCCTGTCCATTCGGGATTATTGAAGTTGCTTTTAGTTCACTTCAGCTGTTCACCATCATTTCACTTTTTCCCCGAGTTCATTTTATAGTAAATGCGGAATTCAGAGCTGATATTTAAAGAATACTTTTCCGAAACACTTTTTAACAGTAATTAGCAGGGATTCCTAGAGTTCCACCCGAGTGGTAATGAAGTAAAAGGCACATAGAATTTTGAAACCGAATACCTAACATAAACAATATGCTGAAGGCACCAAATCATGCACCATTTATTCCCTGAGCTGCAGTCTTCCTGGCAAAGACAACAGAGAAGATCGGGACTGAAGTGCGAAGAGGCCGCACATTCCCTACTGTGCCTCAGCAGTAGCAATCAGCAGCAATGGAAATATTTCCCACAAGTGAACAGCTGTCAATGAAAATTGCACGGGCGGTAAAAATCCTCTAACGGAGCAAGGAATTTTGAACGTGACTTGAATTTGAAACGACGTTAGGGCCAGAAAGAAAAGCACCCTTCCAAATAATGTCGCAACTGGAAAATGACAACCAGAATTCTAACCAGGATACATCAACTGCGGTTCTGACAACCAAATCACATTGTGGTGTGAGCAGAATAGAAAACAAAATTCAGTTATCTTGACATGCAGGATTTGAAAGAATAAAGCAGAAAATTAGTGACGTTAAGAGCTGAAAAAATTGCAGGATTTTTAATGACATCAAAAGCAAGATGAGTGGCCGATGGCGAAAAGATGACAAAACATTTATTGCAATATCGAAAAGAGGCACTTTGTTAATATGTAGATGTCTAAACTAGCGGCAAGTGACGAAAAATTATATGATACGCCGATGAAATATTGATTGAAATTAAAGAAGTTTATGAAAACCTGTACAAGAAAGATAAGTGTATAAAAAGATGCGAGATCTCGGACTTGGTAGAGGAAATGCCTAAATTAATAGACGAAGAGCAAAAATCGCTTGAAGACAAACTAACACTTGAAAAAGCAGGTTAAGCTCTTTCAAAATGCAAAATAAAAAGTCCAGGTTCGTACGGATTCACATTGAAATTCTTTATAAAGTATTTGCCGACAGCTGCGTATTTTTGTAGTCAGAGCTTTAAAGCAGTCATTTCTGAATGACGATGTATTCTATACACAAAATGAAGGAATAACTACATTTATCCCAAATGGAAACAAACCA
>CM065730.1:30916365-30918865 GCA_033310375.1 Conus canariensis | reverse complement strand
ACACACACACACACACACACACACACACACACACACACACAAGAAATGGTAAACATCATTATGGTATAGCCTCCATGATCAAAATACAAACAGGTATGCCCGGTTTTGCTTGCCTAACCGGGTGTTGGTCTCAAAACGTAAAAAAAAAAAAAAAGCAGATCAGTTTCGGTCAAATCTGACAGGCCTTAACTTATGCGTCACAATATCGGACACAAATCAGTGGATGAAATGAACGACTATGACTTATATACATCTTCCTCTGTCGTTTGACACAACACACACACACACACACACACACACACACACACACACACACACACACACACACACACACACGCACACACACGCGCACACACACACACACACACACACACACACCACACACACACACACACACACACACACACACACACACACACACACACACACACACACAGAGAGAGAGAGAGAGAGAGAGAGAGAGAGAGAGAGAGAGAGAGAGAGTCTACGCTGACAACTAAATATACACATTGGATGTTTGTTAGACAGGGCCAGCAGAACGATGTCTGTCTTAATGTTTTTCTTTTTAATAAGAAAGGTCAACGACAGTAACTCAACAACAACAGTAACTATTACAAATAGTTAGAAAAAAAAAGGAAAAAAAAAGAAAAGAAAAAGAAGGAAGTTATTTTCCAGATCAAGAGATGCAGTCGATCACCTGTGTCTACTTGTCTGCCGGCAAAACAAACAACAACAACACACACACAAAAAAAAGCCATGCTTACCCATCAGACATCTAAATGTCATCCATTTGTATGCCTACTGAAGTATCACATGCCACTTATATGAAAGTTTGAATATGTGTATGTGAGTACATATGTGGGTAAAGGTACATTCATTTGTGCTTCATACACAGGAGAGAGAGAGGAGAGAGAGAGAGAGAAGAGAGAGAGAGAGAGAGAGTGTGTGTGTGTGTGTGTCTGTCTGTCTGTCTGTCTGTCTGTGTCTATGTCTGTCTGTGTGTCTATATGTATGTAAGTGCGTGCGCGCGTGCATACATGACCATGCCATCTCGTGTGCTGTCCATTTTCTACTTGTGAGGAAAAAGCAAGACGAGCGGTGATAAAATGATAAAACAAAGCAAGAACACACGTGGATAAACAATCTCATAATACGAGCGACGAGCTAACGGGCCGTGGCTCCTTTGTGCTAGCGACGGAGGGTGAACAGCAGGTGCGCGTTCTATTTCCCTCCTGTTTCTGTGCGGAGGACTGAAGGGATGAGGCTGGGGATCAGATGCCGTGAAACACAAAATCAAAGTATGCTAGACGGCATATTCTGGCTTTGTAGTTTATCCGCGAAACAAACAAACAAACAAAAACAAAAAAACAAAAAAAAGGGGGGGGGGGGGGGGGGGGGGGAGGGGAAGAAGAAAAATCAGAGTAATCTAGACAGCATATCTTCGCTTTGTGGTTTATCCGTGGAACAAAAAAAAAAAAATCAAAGTGTACTAGACAGCATATTTTAGCTGTATGGTTTATCTGTGATACCAAAAAAAAAAAAAAAAAAAAAAAATCAAACTATACTGGACGGTATCTTTCTGGCTTTGGTGGTTGATCCGTGGAACAAAAACAAAAAAAATCAAAGTATACTAGTTGGTATATTTTTGCATAGTAGTTTATCCGTGAAAAAAAAAATCAAAGCGTGCTAGACAGCATATTTTGGCTTTGTGCTTTATCCGTGAAAGAAAAAATCCAAATACGTTAGACAGCAGATTTTTGGATTTGTTGTGGTTTTCTCTGAGGGGTGGAAATGGAGGGCGAGAAACTCTAGTGAAGCAGTTAACTTGTCGATCAGTGTCGTGATTCGTGCGAGCGGTTTGGTTTGGCTGGGGGGCGAAAAAAGGAACTTCACACCGGTAGAGGAGAAATTAGTTGGGGTCTTGTCGAGGTCAGCTCTCCGAGCCTCTTTCCTTTTTGTCCTCCTACTCTGCTTCACTCTGCTAATAGCCGCATGCTCCCTCTGCCACTGAGCGTGACTCGTCTCCTGTCATCATTCTCTCTTCTCTTCTCTCTCTCTCTGTCTCTCTGTCTCTCTCTCTCTCTCATGTCTCTGTCCTCTCTCCCTACACCCATCTGCCTCTCTCTCCACACACACATACACATACACACACACACACACACACACACACATACAAAACGCGCGCGCGCCGCGCACCACGCACACACCACACACACCACACATACTATACACACCACATAAACATCAACCGCGTGCGTCGCCCACTCGCACGCACGCACGCACGCACCGCACGCACACAATTACTATTACTGCTAGTGCTGCTGCTGCTGCTACTGCTGCTCTCCTGTTGCTGTTGTGCTGCCCCACCCACCAATACACACGCACGCACGCACGCACGCACGCACACACACACACACACACACACACACACACACACACACACACACCCACATGCACACACACACACACACACACACACACACACACACACACACACACA
>CM065730.1:30818865-30906365 GCA_033310375.1 Conus canariensis | reverse complement strand
CTTGATTTGGCTTTTGGCAACAAAACTACAGTCATAATCTATGAGAACGCCTGCAAAGGTGTACTTCTCTCTCTCTCTCTCTCTCTCTCTCTCTCTCTCTCTCTCTCTCTCTCTCTCTCTCTCTCTCTCTCTCTCTCTCTCTCTCTCTGGTGGACATGTAATTGTACAGGAAGCAACATTCCGAGTTGAATGGATTGTCTGACTTTCTCGCTCATCCCCACAATTGCAGTTCGGAAAATATAGCATCCTTGTTTCCATGTTCCTCGCAGGAATATTTTAAATTGGTCAAATCACAAAAACTTTTTTTATAATGATCATCGCCACGATGTTTCTATCACAGGTTTGTTTGTACACTCTAAGAATGATTAAGGGTCCAATTATATATTTTTTTACTTTAATGGGCTCATGTAACTAGGTAGGAATTCGTTGACATAGTCATGCATCAGGAAGTTATTCCCTCGTGCGCAGAAAATGTGTATTTGTGACCTTGAATATTTATTGTTACTCGTAATGCGGCTATACTGTTTGTTTTATCTTGAATGAAGTTCAGGCTCTTTATATTCATGAGTCATGACCTGTTTCTGCATTTAGACCCATTGTTATCATGTAGTTTATGAGGTTAGACTGTGAGCACTGCTGGAAAATCCTGATGCTGACACAGTAAGTTACTGTCCATTTTTCTGTCCCTTTCTTCCTGTGTATGTGTAGAAGGGGAGGGAGGGAGGGCGGAGAAGGGGGTCGGGGAGGGGGGTCTGTCTGAGGATATTGCATCCGGTACTTTCACAGTTACTGAGGCTTTTGTATCTAAGAATTGGAATCAAGCGTGCTCTGACACTGGGCCGACATGTTAGATGGTAAACCCGTGTTGTTTGCAAGTCAGCCAGATACCTAGGTCACCAGTTGGTTTTTCATTTCCAGAAGAATGTTGTAGTCTATTCGTCATCTGGCCCCTGAGTCTGCTTCTTCGCTCCCCCCCCTCCCCCCCCCCCCCCCCTCCCCCCCTCCCCCCATCAGTCACCCTCTCCCTCTTCTGAAAGAAGCAACCCAGAGGTTTCAGGAGAGCAGAACACGTTTTGACTGCTTCTATGACCCATTTTCCGCGTCTGGGGCCGAGACAGTACATGGACAACCTGCTTAGCTAGCCTTAATGCAGCTCGGACAGTGAGAATGCATGACTGAAGGGAGAGAATCCAGCCTGTCAGACGAGCGTTTCTGAAATTTCCAGACTGCAGATATGTCAGAGGTCTATGGTCTGTCTAGGACAAATGGTTGGCCTGGCAAGGTTTGGGAGAATTACGTCACCGTCCACACAATGACAGGGCATTCCCTTCTGTATCCCTTCTGTGCTGTATTTCCTCCCTCTCCAACATTTTCTTCCTGATGTACACAACAAGATCCAAGGTGTCTCCAACTCACTGTAACAATACACCAGCTCATTGCTGCTGGCATCTGTTCCCATTACAAAGAAAAAGATGAAAAGAAAGTGCTCTCTGAACCCATGCTTTGAAATAGGACCGGAGGCACAAAGAAAAAATACAAAGAAAGTGCTCTTTGAACTCACCCTATGAGATAAGACCGGAAGCACAACAACAATGGTATAAAGTGCTCTTGTGATTTATTCTTTGAAATAGGAGCTGAGACACAAAGGCAAACATACAAGGAAAGTACTCTTTTGTCTCATCTATGACACAGGACCTGAGCCACAAAGAGAAAGATAAGAAGAAAAAATGTGCCCATTGGGTCTCTCTCCCATTAACATTAAGTTGCAAGATCTTCATGTCGAAAAATGTAGACATCAATCTCATCTGTTGTCTTTTCAAAAATATGAAAACTGGGATTTGTATTTGATCAAGCGGAATTGTCAGGAAGAGCTTGAAGGCTTGTTTGCACTGTCTGCGACAGCTGCTCGAGTTTGAGTTTAAAGTTGTAGGGTTTGTTTTCAAATTTCTAAATTCCTGTTTTTCTCTTTCTTTTGTGGCTGGAATCTTTCTCTCTTCCACTTTGTTTTTGTTCTGTTCGTTTGCTTTCAACCTTTCTTTTTCTTTTTTTTTTCTTTTTTTTTTCTTCTTTGCTGTCCAATCTTCTGTGCCACTTCAGTGGTTGTGCAGCCATGCTGTTCATTTGGACATCCCGTTCACAGCCACAGCCCGGTCAGTCCCGCCGCAACCCCGGCACCGGCTATCCATAGGGAGCAAGCAGTCAATGTCGAGTCAAGAGGCAACCAACCTGAGGAGACACTGCACTGCTGCCGAGTCACTTCGGTGTTGTTCAGTGGCGCCTGTTCTGATCCAAAAATGCATGACACCACGTACTAAGTCCCCTACTGACGACCATAATTGCTTGGCGTGAGTGAGCTCTCCCTCTGGAGGGCGCCACTACGTCCGTCCAACAACAGCCCCCATGGACTCGCCGATACCGGTGACCCCGACGGAATCAAACCAAGGCCATAGACGTGTAGAGGACATCGATACTGAGGTCACCATGAGAGCAGGGCGTGAAGGGCCACAGAATTTGAGACCTTTTTTGCTGATCGATGAGAATGAGGATGATAAAGATGATGCTACGGATTTCCATTCCGGTCTGAGACTGCATGACAGGGCTGTACTCTACGCTTCCTTTCGTGATGTATCCCGGCGTCAACCATGCCTGACAGAGACAGACACCTGCAGTGTTGGTCAGGAAACTTGACCAACACTCTCAGAGACGCAACCTTTAAGTGGATGAAACTGGACTGAGTGGTCCCAGTCTTCCCAACTGAGCCCGTCGCAAACTCAACTCTGGGTAGGAGCCGGTCGGGGCAGAAAAATCCCCATGACTCTCATGGGAATCGAACCCATGACCTTTCAACCGGGAATCCGCGACGCTAACCACTTCGCCACGGTGGCTGGTGCTTTTCACATTTCTACCTTGTTCTAGTTTTATCGCTGCAGTCTTTTCTGTGCTGTACTAACTTAGTGTCTGCTTTGTTTTCGCCGCTGCTGACTCAGCGGGTTCTGCCCCTTGCTCTGCTGCTGACTTAGCATCTACTTCTCTTATACTCTGCTGCTGACTTAGCATCTACTTCTCTATACTCTGCTGCTGACTTAGCATCTATTCTCTTATACTCTGCTGCTGACTTAGCATCTACTTCTCTTATACTCTGCTGCTGACTTAGCATCTACTTCTCTTATACTCTGCTGCTGACTTAGCATCTACTTCTCTTATACTCTGCTGCTCACTTAGCATCTACTTCTCTTATACTCTGCTGCTGACTTAGCATCTACTTCTCTTATACTCTGCTGCTGACTTAGCATCTACTTCTCTTATACTCTGCTGCTGACTTAGCATCTACTTCTCTTATACTCTGCTGCTGACTTAGCATCTACTTCTCTTATACTCTGCTGCTGACTTAGCATCTACTTCTCTTATACTCTGCTGCTAACTTAGCATCTACTTCTCTTATACTCTGCTGCTGACTTAGCATCTACTTCTCTTATACTCTGCTGCTAACTTAGCATCTACTTCTCTTATACTCTGCTGCTGACTTGCATCTACTTCTCTTATACTCTGCTGCTGACTTAGCATCTACTTCTTTATACTCTGCTGCTAACTTAGCATCTACTTCTCTTAACTCTGCTGCTAACTTAGCATCTACTTCTCTTTACTCTGCTGCTGATTTTGCCGTTTGCTCCTTGCTCTGTTGTAAACCTAGCATCTGCTTCTCTTTTGTCTGCTGCTAATTTAGCCGGCTCTGCACTTTGCTCTGCTGCTAATTTAGCCGGCTCGCACTTTGCTCCGCTAATTTAGCCGGCTCGCACTTTGCTCTACTGCTAATTTAGCCGGCTCTGCACTTTGCTCCGCTAATTTAGCCGGCTCTGCTCTTTGCTCTGCTGCTAATTTAGCCGGCTCTGCACTTTGCTCTGCTGCTAATTTAGCCGGCTCTGCACTTTGCTCTGCTGCTAATTTAGCCGGCTCTGCACTTTGCTCTGCTGCTAAATTAGCCGGCTCTGCACTTTGCTCTGCTGCTAATTTAGCCGGCTCTGCACTTTGCTCTGCTGCTAATTTAACATCTGCTTCTGTTTTCTCTGCTACTTTGCATCTGCTATCGCCCTATCCGCTTCCAGTTCAGCTGTTCTTTCTTCAAGTCTTTGATATCTCCCAATGGCCCTATTAGCAGAACATTGGATGCCGCGGGAAATTCAATCCTTTTTCATTTGAACCAGATTAATCCATCGATCAATTTTTTTTTGTCAGAGGTATTCATAGTGGCAGCATCACAAGAGCACCAAGCCACAACAAGAAACAGAAAACTGACGTGTAACGTTCAGTTTCTTCCACTATCCACTGTGTTCTAAAAGTCAATCCGAAACCACACAATTGAAAAAATAAATCAAATTATATTACACCAACAAAAATTGAGTTTCAGTTGCCACTCTAATAATATTATCTCAGCACAAGTTTGAAATTTTGTATGATATCTCATGAAATATTTGAACGTTGTATTCCTTAGAAAGACAGAAACATGTCTGAATATACCCTAGAAAAAAAAGCATAATTCAAAATTATCAGGAATGTGGAAGTATGCAAAAGCTCAACCTTGAAAATCACAGAGCAGGAGGCGACATGAGGCTATTCAAACGAAGCTCCCAAACCACAGAGCTGGAGGCGACATGAGGCTATTCAAACGAAGCTCCCAAACCACAGAGCTGGAGGCGACTTGATGCTATTCAAACGAAGCTCCCAAACCACAGAGCTGGAGGCGACTTGATGCTATTCAAACGAAGCTCCCAAACCACAGAGCTGGAGGCGACTTGATGCTATTCAAACGAAGCTCCCAAACCACAGAGCTGGAGGCGACTTGATGCTATTCAAACGAAGCTCCCAAACCACAGAGCTGGAGGCGACTTGATGCTATTCAAACGAAGCTCCCAAACCACAGAGCTGGAGGCGACTTGATGCTATTCAAACGAAGCTCCCAAACCACAGAGCTGGAGGCGACTTGATGCTATTCAAACGAAGCTCCCAAACCACAGAGCTGGAGGCGACTTGATGCTATTCAAACGAAGCTCCCAAACCACAGAGCTGGAGGCGACTTGATGCTATTCAAACGAAGCTCCCAAACCACAGAGCTGGAGGCGACTTGATGCTATTCAAACGAAGCTCCCAAACCACAGAGCTGGAGGCGACTTGATGCTATTCAAACGAAGCTCCCAAATCACCGGGCAGGAAGTGACGAGAGGATGTCCAGACCCTTCTTCCCTCCACACATCCCCCCACCCCAAATCCCAACTGAGCAAGTAATGCTACGATATACATATGAACCCTCCAGATCACAAATCAAGAAAGTGTTTCAGGAAATGTCGAATTATTGGGAGTGCAGCCCCTCTCTATTCGCAAGTCAACGTAATATCCTGAACAAGACAAAATACTTGACGCAAATGTATGTGAAATATACTGAAAATACAAGACACCCAAGACAGACGAAAGAGGACAAACACACCAGACAGCTTTGGGTTTTTTACATGTGGAAGGTCCCTGTCCAGGGACAGACAGGGGCAGACGCTGAGTCAACAGAAGGAAAGAAACCAGTCTCTGGGTACTTCTGGAACTATTTACGAGAGATACCTCCGAGTGCTGGAAGCGGGAAGGAAAAAGACAAGACAAAACACGACAAGCCGTCGACCAGTGCGTCTGAATGAGTGCGCTATAGAGGTGTGTGTGTGTGTGTGTGTGTGTGTGTGTGTGTGTGTGTGTGTGTGTGTGTGTGTGGTGTGTGTGTGTGTGTGTCCCGATCAAGTACAAGTAGAGAGTAAATGAAATTTCAGATCGGGATCGCCAGATTGTCACATGTAATTGGTTTAAGTCTATGTGTGTCTGCTTTTCTTAGCAGGCAGACGAGGTCGAACACAGATTCACCAAGGAACGTCTCTTCCTCTCAAGAAATATCATCAGGAAAGATTATGCCCTTTGTCCATACAAGACATTTGGAGGGGGGGGGGGGGGAGCAGCCAGCCTGCATATGGCCGACATAGCCCAGCCAGCAGAGTCTCCGTTCCCTAAGCAAAGGTGCACATGATGGGGGAGCAGCGCAAGACCCCAGTGTTGGGCAGTTTGTCTTGCCAGGATATACCAGAGTATAGCGGATGCTTCTAGGGTGGAAGATGTCGAGTCTTTTTTTCTTCTCTGGTATATGCAGTCCATGTCTTGCTGCCATGCAACAGTGTGCGAGAACACAGGCGTCGTGCACTGCCATCTTTGTATTGACCGTCGGTTTGAGTTTGTCCACACTCGTGTCATGAGGCAAGCGAAGGTTGTAGCTGCCATCCTGATCTTCAAGTCGCATTGTGCGAAGAGATATTACGAGTTACGATGCAGCAAAGGTATATTTACAGACGGACGACATCGAACTCATAGTCGTCGATAGTGATGAGCGGCGGTGTTTCAGTGTTCTGTCCCAGACCGTTGTCTCTTTTACACTGAGGTCAGCCTGGAGTCCACACAAGCTGGGAGAAGCAGTGCATCGTTGACGGCGGTTCCTGCGGAATGTTGGTCGCTATGTGGCATGGTCAGCAAACATGTATCTTTCGAGAGTCTTCCGTACTCTGGTGTTTGGTTGGCTCTGAGGCTGATGAGGTTGAACAACCTTTCGTCTGATCTGGTGCACAGTTAAATCCCCACTGTTGCGGTGTTGAATGTGTTTTTTTTTCGGGAGCAGAGCAAATGAAACCCCGGAGAGTTTGGGAACGATCCGGCAGATCTGTGCCTCGGAAGATAAAGGGCTCCGGTGAGCTGCTGTTGAACTGTGCTGTCCCCTTCATGCCGGTGTGCAAAGTTTCACTCAAGCTGTGCAGTTTTAATGAGAAGCAATTTTTTTTCTGGAGGATCTGGAAGAGTCCTTTTGTGCTGACCAAATCAAACGCCTTGGTGAGCTTGATAAAGGCGACGCACAAAGGAGTTTGCTGTACTCTACCCTTCTCCTGAAGCTATGTCTGCTACTGTGGACCTTTCAGCCCGGAAGCGGTACTTTGGTTCTGAGTAGGTACTTTCTGCCAGTATCTGCATGCCGACCAGGATGACTTGAGCAGCGATGCTGAGGAGGGAGATGCCTCTGTGGTTGTTGCAGTTGTTTCTTTCACCCGTGATCTTGTTCATGATCTTGGCGTCTCTTGTGTCCTGTGATAATTTATTTCTGTCGGCACCGACAAAAGACACTGCAGCGGATCTATGAATCTTGCACCGAACACACGTTTGTTATGATAATAGAAACCAGCCTCTGGACTAGTCATGATCAAACACACACACACACACACACACACACACACACACACAACACACACACACACACACACACACACACACACACACACACACACACAAACACACACACACATGCACACACATGCACACACACACACACTCTCTCTCTCTCTTTCTCTCTGTCTGTCTGTCTGTCTGTCTGTCTTCTCTCTCTCTCTCTCTCTCTCTCTCTCTCTCTCTCTCTCTCTCTCTAAACCATATACGCATTGTAAACCTTCCCTTGATTCAGTTTCAGATTCTTTCTTGTATTTAATTCCTAGACCCTTTCTACTTTCATTGAAAAATCAGCTAAGCTCAAGGAAAGTGCTGATGACATAACGAAAAATGTTTTCTCCTTCGAAAGGGTTCGGATGTAACCTTTCACTGGGTCCTATCTCACGCCAGTGTTCCAATACATGACTAGGCAGACAGATAGCCAAAAGAGATGCAAATGGCTGTGTAAATGTGAAGATCCCCTTGTCTGTAGAAGAATGATGCTTATTATAGACTTTTAGACACAGTCTGTAAACTCATTAGAAGATCACAACCTCTAACACGAAAGACTTTTCGTCACGTAACATTTTCAGTTATGACTCACGAGAAACGACGACTCTATGCTACAGATCGAAACTTAATGCGTAAAGATGTAAACATGATACAGTAAGTCTACAAACATTAGGTGTTCCTGAGGAGAGAGAATGTTTACACATTCTTTGTTTCAGTGTCCCTTCACATAGCAGTTTTTACCTAATTCACTGGTAATCACCAGCTATTCTGAAAAATGCTTTCAAAGCAGTTATTGATAACCATTCACTTCTTTTCACGACAGCAATTTTTTTCTGTCCAATTCCGTTCGGATGGTTATGTAATCTGTTTATTTATTGTAAGTTCTAGAAGTAGAAATCGGTTATTTTTTTCTGATGAGAAGAGATGGGTGGATATGGACGTGTCCGTTGTAGGCCTATATGAACATTATATGAACATTATATGAACATTATCTGAACATTATATGAACAGTGTTATATCAATGACGATGTCAAACAATTCTAAGATCCGTCTGAAAACACTTTTTGGTGAAGAGACGTTCGATCAAGTAAAGCGAAGCGAAGAACACACACACACACACACACACACACACACACACACACACACACACACACACACACACACGCGCGCGCGCGCGCGCGGCATATATATATATATATATATATATATATAGAGAAGAGAGAGAGAGAGAGAGAGAGAGAGGATTATCAATGGGAAAGGAGAAAGGTGTCATTATTATTGATTTCCTCATGTTACACTCTGACATTCCATCGTCTCTCTATTTTAGGAGTTCATTTGAAGGAAGGTGAATGGCAGTTTCCATTAACTGCCCTGCTCCAAATAGAAGGGAATGGTCGAAGAGAATCACTATGGTCTATATCAAGAATCAAACATGCTATGGTCTGTATCAATATGTAAGCACACTTTGATGTAACACAAGATGAAAACAGAATATGGTTAAGATCAAGATAAAAACGGTGTGGTCTATATCAAGATTAAAACACGCTATGATCTATAGTAAGATAATACACTGTGATTTATATAAAAAATAAAACATAGTGTGGTCTATGTTAAGGTTAAAACACGTTGTGGTCTATGAGGAGATTACAGTACGCTGCGGCCCATATTACGATTGAGCAGACTGTGTTTATATTGAGATTAAAATACACATGGTCCATTTTGAGATTCAGCACACTGTGGTTCGTGGTTCATACAATAAAGATGAAACAGTCTGTCATTCATGTGAGATTGAAAA
Source organism: Conus canariensis (assembly GCA_033310375.1). NCBI lineage: Eukaryota > Metazoa > Mollusca > Gastropoda > Neogastropoda > Conidae > Conus > Conus canariensis. The sequence continues at coordinate 30,897,289 of CM065730.1, read as the reverse complement.
CACTATGGTCTGTCTTTAAATTAAAATCACTGTGATGTATGTTAAGAAGAAAACACTCTAAGGTCAATCTTAAGATGAAGCACTCTAAGGTGTGTATGAAGATTAAAATCTCATAGCGTTTTAGTTGAAAAGAAAAGAAACGTCAATGCAGGGAAGTATGTATAAAGGTTAAAAGACACCGTTGTCTATCTTAAGATTCAAACACACAATGCTGTGTATTTAACAGTAAATACTTCATTATGTATATCAGGTGTGTGTGTGTGTGTGTGTGTGTGTGTGTGTGTGTGTGTGTGTGTGTGTGTGTGTGTGTGTGTGTGTGTGTGTGCGTGCGTGCGTGCGTGCGAGCGTGCGTGCGTGCATGTGTGTGTGCGCGCGTGCGTGCGTTCATGCATGTGTGCTTGCGCACGCATGTTTTCCTTTTTTTACGTGTGTGTGTGTGTGCGCGCGCGCGCGCGCGCGCGCGCGCGAGCGAGCGAGCGAGACAGACAGACAGACAGACGGACAGAGACTGAGAAAGAGGAGACGGAAAAAGAGAGACTCGGCAATAGTGATTATGCTCCATTCAGTTGTAATTCACACTTTAACCTGTGATTACTTCCTCAGCAATTTTGCCATCGCCTATTATCTGGCCTCTTTTTGTCTCGGGGGAAAAATGGAAGAGGATAATCGTTCTCTGACGTGAACCTGGTCCCCCGTGACAAGCCTGTTTGCGTGTGCATTCTTGGAGTCCAATGACGTTCTTGCTCTGACTTCAGGACTCCTCACGATGCTTGTCCATCACACGACATGACGCTGTCTTCCCCAATTGCCTGACACGGTCACAGAGGCATAGATCTTTGCTCGGCCGCTCCTCCGACTCCCTCTGACATTGCCAGAGTGGCGGCGAGGGAAGGCCATTGATCAAAGTGACAGTAAGGTTTCATTATCGTCTGGATGGCGGTGTAGTGATACAGCCGGCCGCCTCCCCCCTCGGCGGCCGTAATGAGAACAGAAAGTCCTTCCCCTTGCTCTGAAAGTCTCCGATAATCATGGCGATGATGGACGGGGGACGCAGTCATTGGAAACGTCTGACGACTGCAGCGACTCCCATCCATTAGTGGGACACGGCAACGAAAGCTGACAGGCAGAACAGTATGAGGAATGCCCAGTCCACAGCGTTCCCCAATAAACCGCTAATTCACGCCGCCGGTCTGTAGACTGTGTCTACTGACTCGACCCGACATGCTGAATTTGCTTCGGGTTCTTGACTGCTCTCGTCTTCCTATCCTGGTGGTGGAAACATGGATTCCTTCCTTTCTCGGTCGCACATGCGCTGTGCGGTCTTCCGGTCGGTCGGTAAGGTACCTTTCCTTTTGGGGTGAGCATGGAAAAGAGATTTATCTGATGTGTGTTGATGCACAAGGCTGTGAGGTCCTCAGGTCTACCATGAGGTCTCCTCGAGTGTCCCAGTTGACTGGAAGTCAAACAAAGGGAAGACTGCCAGGCCTGATGTGTGTTTGATATCTAAAGCTGTGAGGTCCTCAGGTCTACCATGGAGGTCTCCTCGAGTGTCCCAGTTGACTGGAAGTCAGATAAAGGGGAGACTGCCAGGCCTGATGTGTGTTGATACACAAGGCTGTGAGGTCCTCAGGTCTACCATGAGGTCTCCTCGAGTGTCCCAGTTGACTGGAAGTCAGACAAAGGGGAGACTGCCAGGCCTGATGTGTGTTGATACACAAGGCTGTGAGGTCCTCAGGTCTACCATGAGGTCTCCTCGAGTGTCCCAGTTGACTGGAAGTCAGACAAAGGGGAGACTGCCAGGCCGGGTCATTGTGGGAACGGGTCAGAGGCATGACCTGCCTCAGGGAGCTCCCCTCGTTCTTCGCCCCAGTTCTGTCACTGTCGCCATGACGCTGGCACCACCCACGTCGTGTTTGCCTGTCATGTCTTCGGTAGCTGCGGTTCTGAAATTAGATCCAAATGACAATCTTCAGTCACAGAATGCGCGTGTATGTTTGAGTGCACGCGCGTGTACGTGTGTGTGTGTGTGTGTGTGTGTGTGTGTGTGTGTGTGTGTGTGTGTGTGTGTGTGTGTGTGTGTGTGTACGCGTGCATTCTAGTGTGCGTGAGTGCATGTTGATGATCATTAAAAGTAACTCTATTTCTTTAAGAGAAGGAAGCATTGCAGTAGTGTGCTTAAAGAGTTCTTCATTGTACACATGTTTGGTCTTGAGTGAAAGGATCCCTACTTGTTTGCAATCAGAGTGTAATTTACTAAAAAGGATTCGTCAGTTGTTACGTTGACAGCTCTTGTATAAAATTCCTATCAGTTGTTTAAATAGCTATTCCTAGCTAAATCTCAGAGTGTGCAGGCATAGTTCGTATTTCGTTGAATGCAGGAATGAAAACAAAGGTTTTCTGGCGTGATCATTTAAAAAGCTATATTTGTTTCTGACCTCTTGTAGCTTTGTGGCAAGACATGGATAGAATTTCTAAATGTTTCAATCAGGATAGATTGAAGCCGACTGTTTCACCTCTGCTTTAGGATTGGGAACCTCTTCATTTTCTTCGCTAGCAATATAAGGGGTTTGCAAATCTTGGGTCCAGTTTTGACATTTTTGCCTTGTAATCAAAATGAATTCAGTGTTCTGATGAAGGAGGGCCACATGACTGAGTTGTGTCTAACTGACAAGAAGAATGACGTTTTCTTGCATGTTAGGGCAAACCCGCTGAATGTAAGCGTTATTTGTGTCAATAGTTGTGTCATCAGCAAACATTTCACAATGAGTTCTTGAGGTTGAAGGTAGGCCACCGATATGGAATCAGAACCGCAGAGGACATAGTACCAAGTCTTGTGGTATCGTGGTACACCAGAGAGAGAGAGAGAGAGAGAGAGAGAGAGAGAGAGAGAGAGAGAGAGAGAGAGAGAGAGAGAGTTACCATCTTCTTTGAAAGTTCGACTCAACAAAATTTGGCTCAGCAGTGTGTCGCCTTAAAAGACTTAAGGGTCGACCCACCGGATTACCTTCACTCGGGCAGTGACTCACCAGAATGACACCACTGTACCACCCACCACACGCCTTTCCCAATCCCGCGCTGTAATTATCACGAGCATTAATTTGAACCCAGTTTCGCCCGATCTGTGACCCGCTCATGCACACTCCCCTCTTAACCCTCCACCCGCTCCCCCCCCCCCACCTCACCCTCCCTCCTGTGTCTCTCTGTTTGTCTGTCTCTATCCACAGCCCTGCCAAAGATTATCCTGGTGATCACAGGAAGGGAAGGGGGAGGGTATGAGAGCTAGGTGAGTGGGGGTAAACTGTGAAAAAATGCCCTCGCTCACGACTGACTGAAAGAGAGAGAGAGAGAGAGAGAGAGAGAGAGAGAGAGAGAGAGACAGACAGAAGACAGACAGACAGACAGACAGACAGAGAGAGAGATGATGATGATGATGATAACCTTTGATGATGATAATCTTTATTTCCAGGGTAACAGATAAGCAAACAGAGAGAGAGAGAGAGAGAGAGAGAGAGAGAGAGAGAGGACATGACGAAATTCCTTATGTACGGGATAATAGACAAGCTCTGTTGTGCCCTCTTGACGTCCGGTAGACGCCCTGAGTAGGCATGCGAAATAAGAAGATTTATTTAAAAACGCGCTAAGACAGAGAGACGGACAGACAGAGAGTAGGGGGGGGGGGGGGGCGCAACAAGTTACCCATCTTTTAGGGAAAACCCTGAAGAATACACGAAGCAACCCAGAAAATATAAACACAATTCATGCTACAAACGCGAATGTTAGAAAACAGAAAATTAAGTTTTAAAAAATCAATGACTTACACTGCTGACAGACCAAGCTGTCAAGGGAGCCATTTGATGCTGCTAACAAAGTCCACTTCGTTCAAGTGGAAAAGAACAACTCAAAGTTGGTAAAAAGACGGCAAGTGGAGAGGAGAGAGGAGAGGAGAGAGAGAGAGAGAGGAGAGAGAGGAGAGAGAGAGAGAGAGAGAGACAGACAGACAGACAGACAGACAGACAGACAGACACAGACAGCCAAACAGCCAGACAGACAGACAGAGATGTATATTATGGATAAAATGTGATAAAACAAGAAGACATCAGATGAAAAGAAGAAACAAAACAAATCTCACACTCACACCACTACCGCCACAATTCCGCTCCTTCCCTCCCCACCCACCCACCCCCCACCCCCCTTTTGAAAAAAAAAATCAGCAAAGCAGCAACAACAATAACTGCACACATACAAAGAAAACAAACAAGAAATCAAGCAAATTAACCGTATGAACAATATTAGCATTTCAGTCTGTACCAAAAAAAAAACTTTTGTAATTGACGCGGTTAATAAATATGGCAAGAGAAGTGAGAATGAGGAACAGTGGACTTGGGGCTGGGGGTGGTTTGTAAACTTTAGCATACACCCGACATGCAACAAAATTGAAGATGAATTTCACTTCCTTGATGAAAGTACTTTATAAGATGATCTGCAAAGAACGTTTTCATATCAGGTTAAAGGCAAGGGCAAAAGTTTTGAGAAGGAAAGTGACAGAGTGAACAGAGTTGCAAATAATGGAGATACACTAACCCTTGTTAAGAACTATGTTTACGAATGTTTGCTAGAAGACTGTGGATGAACAAGAAATACAACGTGTTTCTCAATGTACAATTTTCAACCGCTTTCTGTTATTGTGTTAGTATGTGTTAAATAAGTGTTTGCGATTTTTATGGCCATAAATTTCTTCTTCTTCTTCTTCTTCTTCTTCTTCTTCTTCTTCTTTACACACACACACACACACACACACACACGCGCGCGCGCGCGCGCGCGCGTGCGCACATGTGCTTGCGAGCATTTGAATACAAACCACATCCACACACACACACACACACACACACACACCACACACACACACACACACACGCACGCACGCACGCACGCACGCACACACACACACACACACACACACACACACACATGCATGCATGCATACATGCATGCATGCATGCATGTATATATACACACGCAAAGAGGAACTCCAAGAACAGGCACGGTGGAGGCACTGTGTGTTGAGGTGGCCTGACCACAGTGGTCACTGCCACGGACAGTGTGGAGGAGGCAATATCTAACGATAGTAACTACAGGATGAAGGAGCTGGTAGGGTGGAGGTGGAACAGGTCTGCTGTACCAAGGTGCTAGAGGAAGGACACACTGGCCTGCTGGCACACGTTGCTGGGGGTCACTTTGCGGTGTGTTGGTTGACTGGCCGGCCGAGGGACAGCCCACCAGAACATTGGTGCTTTCACTCCCTGTACACACACGTGAGCTGAGTGCCCTTGGTGGGATTCCACGAGGGTGGAAGGTGCAGCAGAGCGAGCTGTTTTCAGAACAGCATCGCTGATACTCCCAGTATGTGCGTGTACAAACATGGGGACTGACTGATCATTCTGAGGAGGTGATTGCTCACTCTGGGGAGATGATTGCTCATATTGGGGGAATGACTGCTGACATGGGGGAGATGACTGGTCACACTGAAGAGACGATTGCTCACGTTAGGGAAACGAGTACTGACATGGAGGAGATGACTGCTCTTGTGAGGGAGATGATCATTCATAAGGTGGAAATGATGGCTCACACTAGGGAGATGACTGCTCCCGATAACTGCTCACATGTGTGAAATGATTGCTCACACTAGGTAGAGATGACTGATTGCATGATTGGGAGGATGATTGCTCTCCCTCACATTGGGGGGATGATCGACCACATTGGGGAGACGATAGCTCATATAGACTAGATGAATTATCCTGTACATTGTCTCTTTCAACTGGACTAGAAGAGGCAAAGCCGAATTAGTTTCTCCAGTACACAGGCACTGTCAGCAGTGGTTTCTCCAGTACACAGGCACTGTCAGCAGTGGTTTCTCCAGTACACAGGCACTGTCAGCAGTGGTTTCTCCAGTACACAGGCACTGTCAGCAGTGGGGGAAAGGGAGAGCTGTCTGAGAGAGGAGGACAAGAGAGCTGCTGTTGTGAGGTAGCAGAGGTGGTGGAGAGGAGGACAAGAGAGCTGCTGTTGTGAGGTAGCAGAGGTGGTGGGATATTTATATTTCATTTTTGTTTGTTGTTAGTTGCTGTGCTGCAACTGACGGTTGGTTTGTCATCTGCGACTGAAGACACATGCATTGTGTTAACAGGGCGACTGAAGACACATGCATTGTGTTAACAGGGCGACTGAAGACACATGCATTGTGTTAATAGGGCGGTCCATTTCTCTTTAAAAGACTGAAGACACATTCATTGTGTTAATAGGGCGGAAGACACATGCATTGTGTTAATAGGGCGGTCCATTTCTCTTTAAAAGACTGAAGACACATGCATTGTGTTAACAGGGCGGTCCATTTCTCTTTAAAAGACTGAAGACACATGCATTGTGTTAATAGGGCGGTCCATTTCTCTTTAAAAGACTGAAGACACATGCATTGTGTTAATAGGGCGGAAGACATATGCATTGTGTTAACAGGGCGGTCCATTTCTCTTTAAAAGACTGAAGACACATGCATTGTGTTAATAGGGCGGTCCATTTCTCTTTAAAAGACTGAAGACACATGCATTGTGTTAATAGGGCGGAAGACATATGCATTGTGTTAATAGGGCGGTCTATTTCTCTTTAAAAGACTGAAGACACATGCATTGTGTTAATAGGGCGGAAGACATATGCATTGTGTTAATAGGGCGGTCCATTTCTCTTTAAAAGACTGAAGACACATGCATTGTGTCCACAGGGCGGTCCATTTCTCTTTAAAAGACTGAAGACATATGCATTGTGTTAATAGGGCGGTCCATTTCTCTTTAAAAGACTGAAGACATATGCATTGTGTTAATAGGGCGGTCCATTTCTCTTTAAAAGACTGAAGACACATGCATTGTGTTAATAGGGCGGTCCATTTCTCTTTAAAAGACTGAAGACACATGCATTGTGTTAATAGGGCGGAAGACATATGCATTGTGTTAACAGGGCGGTCCATTTCTCTTTAAAAGACTGAAGACATATGCATTGTGTTAATAGGGCGGTCCATTTCTCTTTAAAAGACTGAAGACATATGCATTGTGTTAATAGGGCGGAAGACATATGCATTGTGTTAATAGGGCGGAAGACATATGCATTGTGTTAATAGGGCGGAAGACATATGCATTGTGTTAATAGGGCGGAAGACATATGCATTGTGTTAATAGGGCGGAAGACATATGCATTGTGTTAATAGGGCGGTCCATTTCTCTTTAAAAGACTGAAGACATATGCATTGTGTTAATAGGGCGGTCCATTTCTCTTTAAAAGACTGAAGACACATGCATTGTGTTAATAGGGCGGTCCATTTCTCTTTAAAAGACTGAAGACACATGCATTGTGTTAATAGGGCGGTCCATTTCTCTTTAAAAGACTGAAGACACATGCATTGTGTCCACAGGGCGGTCCATTTCTCTTTAAAAGACTGAAGACACATGCATTGTGTTAATAGGGCGGTCCATTTCTCTTTAAAAGACTGAAGACACATGCATTGTGTTAATAGGGCGGTCCATTTCTCTTTAAAAGACTGAAGACACATGCATTGTGTTAATAGGGCGGAAGACATATGCATTGTGTTAATAGGGCGGTCCATTTCTCTTTAAAAGACTGAAGACACATGCATTGTGTTAATAGGGCGGTCCATTTCTCTTTAAAAGACTGAAGACACATGCATTGTGTTAACAGGGCGGTCCATTTCTCTTTAAAAGACTGTCTGGTTTCTCGTACCGCTGATGTAAAGGGCATAAATATAATCTCGTTGGGATTGAGCAATCTTCAAGAATTCTGTCACAGGCACTTATCGTGGCAATAGCTACGGTAGAAAGAAACTCGTGGAGAGCGTGGCAGCAGAGAGTCCTCAGAAGAGAAGCCCCCTTCAAGCAAGTGTTTCGGCCCTTATCTCCTGACACTCTAGGGGGGTTGGGCCACACCCGGTTCATGACTCCGGATGTCCCTCTGCTGCCCCTTTTTTTTCCCATCTTGGGACGAGCCATGGCTGGGATTCGAACCCATGACCCTCTGGACATGCTCATTTTCCACTTAATGACTCGCGCTTTAACCACTGAGCCACAGGGACACCTGATATTTGTAGGGAAATTAAGCCTTATGAAGTTCACTTTTGTTCCTCCTTGACCAGATCCAGCTTGAACACCTCTCTGCCGCTTCTGCCATTGCTTTCAGGGCTCTGTTTTTTTCCTTCCCTGCAACTGAGAGCTGTTTCATGAGGCTGTATGCAGACGTTCCTACAAACCCCCTAGCTCCAATTTCTGCAGTGAGGACTTTGACCTGATAGCCTTCTCTCCTCAGGCTGTTTGCCAGATCAGCATACTTTTCAGTCTTGTAGATTTGAGCTGCCTCCATTCTGTTCTCATATGGCACCGTGAGCTCGATCATGATCAGCTGCTTGGTTGACTGAGAGTGGACTACTATGTCTGGTCTCATGCCACTCTTGCTGATGATCTCTGGGTGACTCTTCCATTCTGGGAGGTCTGCAGTGCACTCCCAGTCATCTGCCCCATCCAGCAGACTCTGCCTGCATGTTTCGAGTGGCACTGTTGTTCTTGGCCATGATTTGCTGCCTCCTGCCGTGAAGAATGTTGCGGGTGCTTTTGGAGTCCTGATTTTCCCTTTTGTGGTGTTGGTACTAGCCCAGACTACTTGTACAATCTCTTTGAGCACTTGGTTGTGCCTCCATGTGTACCTTCCTTGAGCCAGGGCTACTTTACATGAGCTTAGGACATGCTCCACTGTTTGTTTTTCATGGCAGAGGGGGCATGCAGGATCGTCTGTTTTCCCCCACTTCACCAGGTTTGCATTTGAGGGCAGAAGGTCATATGCAGATCTGAGAATGAAGCTGATCCTGAGAGGGGCCATGTGCCAAATGTCATTCCAAGTGAGACTTCTTTGGAGTGCATTCTCTATTAGAGGGAGTGCATCCCATTGTGATGTCAGTTCCTTTCTCTGATCTGCTAATTTTAAACGAATCGTCAATGCTGTCTGCCATTGTAGCATCGTCTGTGAAGATGGCATTACGGGTTGTAATACTGGCATTCTCTAACGCTGGACTGTCGTTATCGTTGGAAATGGGGATGGTGCTGTCATTCTCTGTCACTAGAATGGAGCTTGTTGTGGGCCGTGCTATAGACTGAAGGAAAAGAAAGGAGGAAATGGGCATGGGAGCTGGATGGGGTGTATATGGCACAGGATCTTGAAGAACCACGTGGAACGGAGAGGGATGGAGACACTTCAACGTCCTCTGAAGAGGGCAGCTCACGCTCTTGCTTTCCTGGGTGCTTTGTTGTAATGAGTCTACTTGAGCCAGGATTCCAGCACTGGCCTTTTGCCGGCATTCTGTACATACTGCGCTGTCTGTGGCTGGCTGTCGGTGTTCAGAGGTCGGCACCATGGTCAGCATGAGTGCAACTGCACGTAATCTGTTTACCTCTTTGTTTACCTTGTCTTTGCATGCCCAGTCCAGAAGCAAGAATTTTGGATTGTGTGCATGACATGGACCCGCAGAATATTTTTTCTTTAGTTTGGGTTGGTTCCAGACTGTAAGTCTAGGCTAGGCAGGAAAAAGGTCTGGAGGTACTCTTGAACAGTCACTCTGTGCCGTTTATCGGTCTACTTCATGGATGAATACATGATCACTGACAAAATGATGATAATTTTTGTGTGTGTGTGTTGTCACCAACGTAAGGATGGAATAAAGCACACATCCACAGGGGCTTGCACCGCGGCGTCGTTTCAAATGTTGAGTTTAGTGTTGATAATATGTTTGAGTTTAGTGTATGACTAATATGTTTGAGTTTAGTGTATGACTAATATGTTTGAGTTTAGTGTATGACTAATATGTTTGAGTTTAGTGTATGACTAATATGTTTGAGTTTAGTGTATGACTAATATGCTAAAAACAACTGTTCCCCAAGCAACATACAGATAGAGAGAGAGAGAGACAGAGAAAGACAGAGACACAGACACAGACAGGCAGACAGGCAGACAGACAGAGTGAAAATGAATTGTCTTGGTTCTTCCTGTGATGACCATTTCAGGCTAGTCCACGACATTGTGATGACAACATACAATCACAAAGATGGAGAAGTGGGTGGTGGTGGGGTGGCAAGCCCTGGCAGCAAATGTGGCTTGGCGCTGCAGGTGAATGAGTTTTGAAGTCCATCTCCACACAAACTGAAAATATCGCAGCACAGAAACAGCCTGCTCTGACCATTAATTCTTCCAGGAGTTCGACCCATTAATAAAGGCTAGCTGCTCTAGTTTAAAAAGTTCAAATTCAACCTATTCTGAGAACCGAAAAGAACCTTACTTATTTCCAGGCCGCCGTTTTGAAGTCATGCCGTCACCCCACCCACCCACCCCCATCTCCTCCTCCGTACATAATGGACACCTCTGAAAAGGATGGCATTCAAAATGTACAAGCTGCTGTTCCCATTACGTTGTTATTTTGGGCATTTGCTTTCAAGCACACGCTCTCTGCCATGACAGTCTCCACGTCGTCTGAGCTATAGTCAGTGCAAACTGATTCATCCTTGACGCTGTCCTTTTTAAATCGTCAATCCTCAAAATCAGTACATGACTCACATCTCTCCTCCTTCGTATGCAGCACGGTTATGCCCGAATCTCTCTCTCTCTCTCTCTCTCTCTCTCTCTCTCTCTCTCTCTCTCTCTCTCTCTCTCTCCTTTCCCTCATTCACCCTCCCTAACGCAGTATTTGTTTGTTTGTGTGTGTGTTCAGAACGGCAAGAGCAAGCTCTTGGACAAGCCTCCGCCGCCGGACGAAATGATGAGCAGCTCCTCCAGGGAGACGAACGGCACGGACAGTGGGCGGGGCCTCAGCGAGGACGACAGTCAGGCCCTCGATTCGGTCCGCTCTGAAACTGGTAAGGTCGGGGTCGTCCCGTAGAAGGGTAATGGATAGGTCACCCTGTGGTGGGGATGATTTGGGATACCACCCGAAAATAGTCACTGTAACATGTTTTAAAGAATCAGATAATCCTACCACAATGGACTCAATATCACGCTACAATGGACTCAATATCATACCACAATGGACTCAATATCATACCACAATGGACTCAATATCATACCACAATGGACTCAATATCATACCACAATGGACTCAATATCATACCACAATGGACTCAGTATCATACCATAAACGGGACTATACAAAACTTCACTGGAATGAAACTAAGAACTGAGGTTTTGTGTGCGAATGCATGCACAATGTCATGCACGCACGTAAAATCCCGTCACCAACTTTCAGAAGAGAAGCCCAGGTTTTCGCCGTTTGGTTTGGATGACACCTGTGCATGTAGCACGCACGATACGTTAAAAAGTCGCAGGTATAAATGTAATTATAAACAACACAAAAAAAAGCTCATGAACTAATCGTGGACAGAATGACACGAGAAATGAATTGGCGCCGGCAGGCAGCTTTTCAGTCGGCCCTTCAAAGGTACGAGATGCGTTGAGTAAAGGAGAGCATGGATTATAAAGCGTTTTGAGCTTGATCTTCAACCAAGGATGGGCGCTACAGAAGTACCCTGAAGTGATGATTATGATGATGATGATGATGATGATAATAATAATGATAATAACAATAATGATAAATGATAGTAATAATGATGGTGATGACCAATAATAATAATGATGATAAAAGTAATGACAATAATGATAATTATTATCATTGTTATCATATGATAATAATAATAATAATAATAGTAAGAATAATATCATTATTACTACAATTATTATTATCATCGTTGTTGTTGTTGCTGTTGTTATTGTTATTTTTCTTCTTCTTCTTTCTTCTTCTTCTTCTTCTTCTTCTTCTTCTTCTTATCATCATCATCATTATCATCATCATCATCATCATCATCATCACCGTTATCATTATTATCATTATCATCATTATTGTTATCACTATTATTATTCTTATTCTTATCAATATTATTATCTTTCATCATCATCATCGTCATCATTACAATTATAATTACTATACTGGACCAAGTTTTATAGAATGGTTTTTAAATTCTTTTTCTTCCATTTTTATTGACCGTTTTAACAACACAACATTCAAACAAGAGAGGTAGGGGTCTATATGCATCGTGACATCACCCTCTATGACGTCATGTTGCAGAATCCGGCTTCTCCAGCTTCTTGGCCATGCCGTTGAAGGACGGATGGCGTCACGTGGGGAACCACGAGTACGTCAACTCACCGCAGACGTCACTGAAGACGGTGGTGGACGCAGGGTCGCCGACCAGCAAGACCACCTGCAACCTCCCGCCTGGCCATCCCGATCGCCACTGCCGCGGCAGCCAAGGTGACCTGGACCTGGAGAAATCGCGCCTGTATGAGAACACGGGTTCCCAACCTGAGGGAGCCTTGAGGTCGTTTCGGACCTACACGCCCAAGAAACCCACCAAGAGTGTGCATTTCAAACCCCACGGTAGTCCGGACTCCACTTTTCGCAAGAACCTACCTTCGCCTTCCTCTACTACTACCACCACCACCTCCTCCTCCTCCTCCCTCAAGTCCCTCAAGTCTCGTTTTCAGCCTCAGTACCAGTCGGCACGGCCTCGGGGTAACGCAGCCCAGCCGGCCAAGGCGCTGAGTGACTATGTCAACTCGGCGTCCCCGAAGGATGGGGACCGCAGTCACCACGGAGAGTTAGGGTACTACGGCGTTGGTGGGCGGGGGGACTTGGCGGGAGACAGTCTGACTGATAGCGGTGACACCGCAGATGACGGCAACACCACCACGTCTGGCAGTTACACCATGGACCACGAGGACAACGTTCAAGACTTGCAGAGTGACATGTTTGTCTGAGGCACTCGGTGTCATTTAAAAGGAAAATGATTGGCTTTGAACCTCACTATGAGAACGCTGGCACTATGACAGTGATGTCAGGACTTAACGCGCGGCGCACTCAAGTGTGTGTGTGTGTGTGTGTGTGTGTGTGTGTGTGTGTGTGTGTGTGTGTGTGTGTGTGTGTGTGAGTGTGTGTGTGTGTGTGTGTGTGAGTGTGTGAGGACTTACGCGCTTTCGCACGTATCTGTGTGTGTGTGTGGGGGGGGGGAGGGTTGAGGGGGGAGGATTGTGTGTTCAAAGGATGCTTTATAGTTTAGTATTTAGCCTCGGTGATACGATTTCAAAGTTTTCGTTTTGATTATTTTTACGGCTATTTTATGTCGGTGTAGTGTGTGTGTGTGTGTGTGTGTGTGTGTGTGTGTGTGTGTGTGTGTGTGTGTGTGTGTGTGTGTGTGTGCGTGCGTGCGTGCGTGCGTGCGTGCGAGCGTGCGTGCGTGCGTACGTGCGTGCGTGCGTGCAGTGTGTGTGTGTGTGTGTGTGTGTGTGTGTGTGTGTGTGTGTGTGTGTGTGTGTGTGTGTGTGCATGCGTGCATGCGTGCTTGGTTTGTTTGCTTTTATTTTTCTTTTAACATTTTTCATGTTTGGCTTTCCTACACAGTGAGTTGAAATGTCATGTATAAATGAAAAAAAGGTCCGGATATGCTTGATAACCAGGCTAAAGAAGGCCTCTTGGCTCGTTGGATTTCATATCATGATTCTTCCAAACTTCGCGTTCCATGATGATTTTTATGTTGCTTTTTTAGGGGGTTGGTTGTTTGTTGCCCAAGTTGTCGTTCCTGCTGTTGTCGTAGTTGCTGTTGGTACGTTTCTTTTGAGTTTTCCTATTTACTTTATTGCATATAGCGAGAGTGGGCATTTGCTTTTTTTTTTTTGTTTGTTAAATGATGGTAAGTGGTCCAGCAAAAAGTCTTCAACTCTGAAACAAATACACCAGAAAATAATTCAGGACTCTTGTAGTGATTTTTTGTTTGTTTGTTTGTTTTATTTCAAATGGTTTACATCATCCTGAATTGATATCCATGTATCTTGTCTGATTTAATGTGAATTGACTAAAGTGTGCATACAGGTCTATCAGTTTGTGCTTCTTATATCATGTCCAACGATTTGCCCAACTTCACCATTTATGTTCCAGTGTGTTAAACGATAAACAGGTAGTATGCATCAAGGCTGCAGCAGTACCAAGTGTTTTCCGTTCAGTGAATTAAGTATACACTATTAGGAACTCAGCTGTCCTTACCTTCTCGTGTTTTTTCAACCACTTCAGTGGTACAATAATATGCCTATACCTTTACATTTACTTATATATTTGATGTTTTGACATGTATTTTTTTAACACAAGAAGTTTCCCGGGCCTATAGCAGTCTATGGTCTTATTTTCAGTACCAGCTGATTTTTTTTTATTGTTTAGTCGTATCATGAGCTTTAACGGTTTGAATCGGACTGTGTGATAATGATAACATAACTGGGTCATTCATTTTTGCATATTTACTTGTCATGTTTACTTTTTGCCTGTTTACGAATTACATTTTTGTCAGAATTTTTGTGAAGAAGAGAAGAGGCTGATTTGAAAGGTTTCCTGTAGTAGTTACGTACTTTTTACTCCATACAATTACGGCAGTCGGTTTTTACCGTTCACGATAGGTTTTTACCGTTCACGATAGAATTGAGAATGTTCTCGTGGATGACCATCTGGCACTATGCAGAACGATGGAGCTGAGTGGCTGAGTCTTAAAAACCAAGGAAGATTTGTGATGCCTCACAGTTGTGATGGCAGTCACGTCCACCTTCCGCGTGTTTCTGTAGAGATACCTCGAAACCTGTTTTAATTCACAAATATTTGTCGTCACGCTCATTCGATAGTCTGTCAGTCTTCATTTGGTTATTTGTCGGGGGTTTGTACGTGTGTATGTGACTGTGCAATGTGAACTTTAGCATTGACCTATACTTAGCCATTGCAAATAGCACACATAACCAGCCTAGTAGGGTAACACTTTTTTTTTTACATCTTTTTCTTTTGCAGGAGCGTGGGCTGACGGCAAAAAAAGAAATCGTCTGTTTTTAGAGAACTCATTGTGATGTGTTCGTTCTTCAGTATGGTACTAGACATGATGTGATTTTAGGCGGGTATGACGCGTTATTTGGTCAAGGTCCAGTCAGATTGGTCTGACGGTTTTTCTGCCAAGAAAGAGACAGGGCGGTTTCCATATGCCTTAACATAAACCTGACACAATCTGTTCACTGTCATGTCCCCGTTGTATGTCCCAAGTCATAACGTCTTTTTTTTAACTGCAGCATCAGAGTGGTATTATGAAAGCTGTCTGAAAATTGGGCCTATTACAATATTTTTTTCAAATGGGGGCGGGATTTCATTCGGCTGACGGTGACACGAACAGAAGCCTTCTGCCCAATACAGGGGTCCACTTGACGTTCTTAGTGTCAACGCTTGCCGGAAAAACAGTCACTAATGTCTTCTGACCCCAGAATTTATATCTTTTGCTTTTTTTCTTGCCCAGCGTCTTATTCTTTTGACTGACTGTCTTCTTACGTCTTTCCATCTGTTGCCTGCTGTCACTGTTCCTTTGACCCCTTACGTTCTTTTTCACCTCATCTGTTGCCTGCTGTCACTGTTCCTTTGACCCCTTACGTTCTTTTTTCACCTCATCTGTTGCTGCTGTCACTGTTCCTTTGACCCTTACGTTCTTTTCACTCATCTGTTGCCTGCTGTATGTTCCTTGACCTTACGTTCTTTTTTCACCTCATCTGTTGCCTGCTGTCACTGTTCCTTTGATCCCCTTACGTTCTTTTTCACCTCATCTGTTGCCTGCTGTCACTGTTCCTTTGACGCAATATGTTCTTTTTCACCTCATGTTGCCTGAAGTCCTCGTTCTTTTGAGTCGGTATGTTCTTTGAGGCGTTTCTGTTGTCTGACGTCACCGTTCTTTTAACTAAGTGTTCTGTTTTCTTTGAAATTTTTTTCTTTGTTTTCTTTCTTCTTTCCTTATTCTTTATCTGTTACCTTTTGTCGCTGTTCTTTGGAACCAGTTGTTCTTTTTTTTTACCTTCTGCCGTTGTGTGCGGTCACTGTTAACCGGCCCAGTATGTTCTTTTCTCAATCTGTTGCCTCCAGTCACTCTTCTGTTCACCCAGTCTGTTCTTGTTTTTTGTTTTTTTCTGTGGCCTTCAGTCTCTCGCCTTTTAACCCAATGTCTTGCCAAACTTTGAAAACAGTTAGCAGCATATCTATATAGGACCCTTTGATTTTAAAGTTGGACACAGCTTTGGTATCTTCTGATCAGTGACATATAGAGCGTTTTCTTGCGTGGTAATGATATGAAAGACATGATACTTCAAGAACTTTTTACAGTGTGTGGACACAGCTTTGGTATCTTCTGATCAGTGACATATAGAGCGTTTTCTTGCGTGGTAATGATATGAAAGAAATGATACTTCAAGAACTTTTTATAGTGTGTATCGAGCATATTAAATACACTGTTTGTTTACAATATATTTTCCCATCAGTGAATTCTAGAATAATATTGATGCATCCCCATCTTGGGGAGATGACGGAGGGATGAGGATGGTGGTTGTGGAGGGGATGTGAGCTATGACTTAGCACAGAAAATCTCTCTCTCTCTCTCTCTCTCTCTCTCTCTTCTCTCTCTCTCTCTCTCTCTCTCTCCCCCTCTCTCTCTCTCTGTATTCCATAACAAATACCCTGGACATAAGGATCAGGAAGTGAGACAGTCAGCCCTCTCCCCTCCCCCAATCATCATCCATGTCCCTTTGGACTCCGTTATTTAGAAACAGAATCACTACAAATATTGCCACTGTTACTAGCCCCCTGTAATTCTTTCCCTTGATTTTCGATCACCGATGATCGAAAAATTTGTTGTTATTCTTGTTGTTGAAAATGTTCATATCTATAAACATATTTTTGATATAATTTGAATAACAGTAAACAAGTGGGGTATTTTTTGCTCCCATAAGAAAACCTAACACAGAGTAACTTTTATTCAAGACTGGCACAGCCTTTTAAACTTGAATAAAGTCAGACAAATACATAGACGAACAATCTAATAGTGGGGGAAAAACAAGCGCAGGCCAACAACTGAACTGTCTTCATAGTAATGACTTGGCAAAGATTTGGACTTTAAGGAGGGGGGGGGGGGGGGAGTTTGAAGATGGAGAAACTGGGAACATGAAATTAAGAAAATATGTTACAGATATGAAAACTCTTCACTAGCTGCATAAGGGAACCATCGCAATCCCTTTTGAAGGCAGATATATTTGTATTACTGTTTATCGTTTACTGTTCCCTGCCTCATTTCATTTCCGATATAATTTGAATAGTTCACTCAAACAAACCTGAACAAACGCAGTCACAAATAAACCAGGTGAGAAAAGAAAAGTAAAAATACCTGTGAAGTGTTAATATTGTTGCAAAGTTGTTGCTAAAAACAATGAAAAAAAAACCCCCGCAAAAACCGTTGAAAGTTAAAAAAAGAAAAGCAAGCAAAAGAAAGAAAAGAAATGGACATAATTGATAAATCAAATTGACGCAAAATGACACATAATTGATAAATCAGATTGACGCAAAATGACACATAATTAATAAATCAGATTGACGCAAAATGACATACGATCGTTCAGATGCACAGTACATTAACACTATATACACATTATCAAGAAGGGTCAATACATTGATACAGTAAGATACCTTATCATTATGGTACAGTACACTGACAGGGAAAGACATGTCATCATCATGGTACAACACATGTATATCATCATTATGGTACAGTACACTGACAGGGCAAGACATGTCATCATCATGGTACAACACATGTATATCATCATTATGGTACAGTACACTGACAGGGCAAGACATGTCATCATCATGGTACAACACATGTATATCATCATTATGGTACAGTACACTGACAGGGAAAGACATGTCATCATCATGGTACAACACATGTATATCATCATTATGGTACAGTACACTGACAGGGCAAGACATGTCATCATCATGGTACAACACATGTATATCATCATTATGGTACAGTACACTGACAGGGAAAGACATGTCATCATCATGGTACAACACATGTATATCATCATTATGGTACAGTACACTGACAGGGAAAGACATGTCATCATCATGGTACAACACATGTATATCATCATTATGGTACAACACATGTATATCATCATTATGGTACAGTACACTGACAGGGAAAGACATGTCATCATCATGGTACAACACATGTATATCATCATCATGGTACAACACATGTATATCATCATCATGGTACAACACATGTATATCATCATCATGGTACAACACATGTATATCATCATTATGGTACAGTACACTGACAGGGAAAGACATGTCATCATCATGGTACAACACATGTATATCATCATTATGGTACAGTCCACTGACAGGGAAAGACATGTCATCATCATGGTACAACACATGTATATCATCATTATGGTACAGTACACTGACAGGGCAAGACATGTCATCATCATGGTACAACACATGTATATCATCAGATACTTTATGACGATCGTATGGCACACTCTCACAACGAAACACGTTGTTTTCATACAAAACATTGACATCATAATACACTGTCACAAGAAAAACACATTACATTTTGGGACAACACATTGACACTACAAGACAGATGATCGTCAAGGTACTTACACTACAAGACACGTTACAGTCATAGCATAGCGCAAATATACCATAACAAGATACTTTATCTTCAGAGCACAAAACACTGGCATAACATGAAAAATTAATGTCATGTCATGGTACAGTGCATATCGTAAGAAGACGTATTGTTATCATGGCACAATACATTGATACAACAAGTCACATTAACGTACAATACATTAATACTATAAAGCACATTAAGGTACGCAACATTGACCCCCATGAGACTCATCATCATCATAATACAAAATATTGACACCACAAGACACATTATTATCATGGAACAAAACATTGACACCATAAGACACATCATCATTATGAAACAACACAATAACACCATAAAACATAATATCAGCATGGAAGAAAACATTGATACAACACAACTGAAAACATAAGACACACATAAGACATTGTATCAGCATGGAAGAAAACATTGATACAACACAATTGAAAACATAAGACACACATAAAACATAATATCAGCATGGAAGAAAACATTGATACAACACAATTGAAAACATAAGACACACTATCATCAAGAAACAAAAACCGAACTGGCATCATAAGATACAATATCATAATAGAACAAAACATTGACACTATAAGACATTAATAATATTATGATCATGGGACAAAACATTGACACTATAAGACATAATAATATTATGATCATGGGACGAAACATTGACACTCTAAGACATAATAATATTATGGACATGGAACAAAACATTGACACTATAAGACATAACAATATTATGATCATGGGACAAAACATTGACACTATAAGGCACAATATCATCGTGGAATAAAACATTGACACAATGAGGCACATTATCATCGTAGAACAAAACACTGATACCATAACATAGAACAAAACGTTGACACCAAAAGACACATTATTGTTGCTTTGGTTTTGTTTTTGTTGGTATTTTTAAAGAAAGGGAACACGAGAGAAAGGAATGATGGTCCAATGTTTTCTGCGACAAAACATGGGCATTTCAACGAAGCCAGATGTCTACTGCTAAGGACCATATAACAGTATGCACCTGGTATGAACGTTTTTTGTTTTTGCAAAATTCATCCATTAAAAAAGGATAACATCGTTAAAAAGAGACGCAGTACGAAACATTATTATGACAGTGTGTGTGACAGAGTACTGTTTGCAAAAGCACAACCTTTTTGTCTCATTGTTGTGTCATATGGTAATATGGAAATTTCGTTTTTGATATACTTTTAATATGGTAAAATTGAATTCTTCTCTGCTTCCGTTGACTGCTGCAACTCGGAGTAATTTTTTGCATCGATAAGTAAGGAAGGAACACCAAGCTGTAAAGCATCTCCTGTTCTAGCAGTCAACCTGAACAATCAGTGTAAGCTACAGATCGTGTATTACGTGTTTTCCTTTCTTTCTATTCTGATTCGAATTTACCATTCTGAAAAATATCACGCTTTTTTTCCCTCCTGTATTGCATCGTTGATATGTACATGTATATGAAATAACTTCATGGTAGAGAGGAAAACATGTGTAGGCGCATACACACACACACACACACACACACACACACACACACACACACACACACACACACACACACACACACACAGTGCGCGCGCGCACATACACACACACACACACACACACACAACACACACACACACACACACACAGAGAGAGAGAGAGAGTGCGCGCGCGCATACACACACAACACACACACACACACACACATATATATATATATATATATATATTATATTATGTGTGTGTGTGTGTGTGTGTGTGTGTGTGTGTGTGTGTGTGTGTGTGTGTGTGTGTGTACGTATGTACATACATATTTCTGTCTGTCTGTCTGTCTGTCTCTGTCTGTGTTTGTGTTTGTGTCCACGAATGATTAAAGATACAACTAAAATGGTGCACAATTGAATGTTGCATTCCTGACTCACCTGAGTCACTTGGTAGTCATCGATCATGTCAGTGTCTTTGATGCACTGCTGGCAGTGAACCAGAAATTGTTTGAATTCTTGTTTTCTTTTTGCTAAAACGCTGAGCATGGAAAAAGGCGGACATTGTGGACATTGTGGCTTGTGTTATCAGTGAAAACTAAGGGTTGAAAAACAAAACACATGTCAGGATTTGTTCGAGGGAAGAAAAAAGTGTTTCCATGAGCAGATATGTGGCACCATATTATGGAACAATTGTACGCGTTTAGAAGCATACTTATACCTTGTTTCACACACACACACACACACACACACACACACACACACACACACACACACACACACACACACTCACACACACACACACACTCACACACACACACACACACACACACACACACACACACCACACACACACACACACACACACACACTTTCTGTTTTAAGATAGGTGCTGTCATCATATATACACTGGAGAGCATCCATTCTGCTAACTCCTCATGACAGTTCTGAAGAAAATTGTGTAGTCTCCACAGTCCATGTAAGGCAAACCAAAATAGCCTGTAGAACAACCACCACAGCTTTCAGCAAACCACATGTGACTGACTCAGAAAGAGATTTGGAGAAACTCCGTGACCTGATATTGATTAGAGGAGGTTCTTGCTTCCCTCGGATGCAAGCTGGCATGGGAGATGGTGATTCAGTGGTAGGTGGTTGGTAAGTCAGTGGTAGATGGTAAGTCAGAATAGACTTCCGTCGAGAACAAGACCTCGACTATTTGTCGCATCCATAGATATGACTGAACGATGCTGTACAATCGTCTTTGATGTTCATTGTTAGGAAGATATATACATCAAAACGATTTTCGGTGGAGTCTATTGTTAGGAATATATAGCATGAAACAATCGTCGAAATATATAGCATGAAACAATCGTCGAAATATATAGCATGAAACAATCGTCGAATATATAGCATGAAACAATCGTCGAAATATATAGCATGAAACAATCGTCGATGATGTCTATTGTTAGGGGTGTGTAGAACGAAACAGTCGTCGATGGTGTCTATTGTTAAGAATGTGTAGAACGAAACAATTGTCGATGGTGTCTATTGTTAGGAATGTGTAGAACGAAACAATTGTCGATGGTGTCTACTGTGAGGAATGTATAGAATTAAACAATCGTTGATGGCGTCTCTTGCTAGGAATATATAGCACGAAACAATCGTCGATGATGTCTATTATTTGGAATGTATAGAACGAAACAATCGTCGATGGTGTCTATTGTTAGGAATGTTTGGAAGGAAACAGTCGTCGATGGTGTCTATTGTTAGGAATGTATAGAACGAAACAATCGTCGATGGTGTCTATTGTTAGGAATGTTTGGAAGGAAACAATCGTCGATGGTTTCTATTGTTAGGAATGTATAGAACGAAACAATCGTCGATGGTATCTATTGTTAGGAATGTATAGAACGAAACAATCGTCGATGGTGTCTATTGTTTGGAAAATATAGAACTAAACAGTCATCTATGGTGTCCGTCGCTATAACCGTATAGTGCTAAACAGTCGTCCGTTGTGTCCGTTACTACGACCATTGAACGATAAAGTCGTGTGGTGTGACTGAATAACGCTCTACAGACATCCTGTCCGTCCTTTGCGGTGACTACACCCCCCGGTAGACAGCCAGAGACCTGTAGCGGCCATTGATAGGGCTGTGCTGCAATAACTTTCCCTTTGGCGTCCCTTGCTGTACGTTGTACTGATGTTTTACGGAGCAGTACTCAGAACTGCCCGCAGATTCTTTTACCTCCAATGGAAGAACGATTACAGAAAGGTCATGGTGATCTATGGTCTATTTACACTACCTTTTTTGGATCGCTCGAATTATGGTTGACTTGTGTACATATGATTATCGAAATGATAAAATATCGCTCAAAGCGACCACCACATTTTCCACGCTGCTTTTACATAGCAAACAAGAGTTGAATGGATCTGAAATATCGTGTGCATTTATTTTTTCTTTATATTGTTTTTTTTTTTTTAGATCAGGAACACATTAATAATAAATTTAAAGTCAAGACAAAAAATAACATAGGAGTGGTAATCCAGAAGTCTTGTCGCTGTCCTGCCTTATTTCTGGCCACAATTCAATCTGTACGCAATCTGTTTTCACAAAATTGGAATGACGTCCTAGGTAGATATTTTGTATGACTTTTGTTTTAAAAAAAAATGCCATGCAACAAACAAATGACTAAAAGCATCGAGGAGCTAAGAAGCTGCTTCAAGACAGTTCAATGAAAATTAATTCATGCCTGTTCAACAGCAGTCGTTGGGACCAGTGTGTGTCTTAATGGACAACGAACCGAGGGAATAATCACTGCAAGGGAAAGAAAAGTGGCATGAAACACCATCTCTGTTCTGAGTGTGCATATGTGGACAGAAACGAGCAAACCGAGCTGTTTGTAAAAAGAAAAAGCATCAAAGCGTAAAAAGATTATGACGTAACTGAAAGTGATTGTCTCTCATAATTATGGCGCGGTTGAACTAGAGTCATGGTGATTCAAAATGGGGAAATAGTGGATACATCGTCTTCTGGTAGAGGACTGAAAGAGACAGTCGTCTGCTTCTTCAAAAAGATTGCTTGAAAAGCGGGGGCGCGGAGACTCTAGAGAAGTGTGTGTCATGGTCACAGTGGATTAATGTTTCATATCATAAGACAGTGTCACAAAGTAACGGTAACATCAGACACATGTTGGCGCTGAGGCTGAAAGACTTGCTGTGTGGCCGTCTGGATTCCAGACCAGAAAATATACTCTTCTCAGTTCTGTTCCGTGTTATAGTGAACGTCTTTTTTTCCCCTGAAAGGTCTAACCACAGTGTACAAGTCAGGTCCATAGTCTTGCCACCCATCTACGAGCAACGCCAGACCATTGGAACGAATAAGATCGCCGTCTTGAGTGACAGTGCTTATCCCCACGAAGCCACGATCATTGTAGCCTGTTTAGATTCTCCCTCTCTGACCATGCATCCTGATTGCTGTGACTCTTACCATGTGATTATTGGCTGTTCCCTCTCCTAATCTGTTTGGGAGGAACTTTTTTTTTCTTACCCATCTCAGGACCTGGAAAAAGCTGTGAGAGCTCAGCACCACAGCAGAATCAGAGAAGGAAGCAAGCAGCTGTTGGCAGAGGCGGCTAAAGCGTTATCAGCAAATTAGAGCAGAGTACTTCCAGACACTAGGAAAGGGCAGACTGGACTATTAACACCCGGTCTTCAGAGCAGTTGACAAGACTTCAAATTACGCATTATAGTTTCAGACTTCCTCAATTGAGAACCATTTTACAACCAGGGCATTTTCAGCCGCGTTTTCTTTGACAGCAAAGTACATACACATATTATTTTCTGATGACAGATAACAACACAGGCAATGTAATACCGTCAGTGTCACATGTGATGGCCGACGCTTCATAGGAAACGAGTACAGACAGTGCTTTATGCTTTTTTTAATTATCTGTTTGATTTGCTTGTGTTCAATTTTAGAACGTACTTTGGGCCGATTTTAGTTGGTTTTTTTTTTTTTTTTTTTTTTTTTTTGCAATATTTTATTTTCATTTCTATTTATTTATCTATTTTTGCCTTATTGAAAAAATCAAACATGTCTACGTTCAAACAATATCAAAGGAGTGTTAATGAAAATGAACGCAAAGTATTTTCTGTTACCAGCTGTCTTTGAAGACATCAACTCAATGTGAGCAAGACGAAGTGCCAGATGGTGACGGTCAGACCCTGCCTGCTGGGCCTGACCGTCACAGCACCTGAGAGCGAACTGTGTCATCATTGTCAAAGAAACGAATGGCATTAATACTGCGTTATAGTGATCAGAAAAAAAAGCAAACACAAAAAAGACACAACCAATGTTAGGTAGGCACTCAAGGTCTGACCAGCGCGTTGGGCTAATGCGTAGGTCAGACATCTGCTAAGTCGTAGCCACGAGACCCTCTTCTTCAATTCTCTCATCTTAATTGTTAGTTCATTTATCCATCAGCTTAAAATCATGCGCAGCGTGGTCTCAAAACTTGGCGGGTGTGGTGTAGCGTATATGGACAAGTCCGCACGCAGTGATGCCTCCTTGATGAAACTGAAACCGAATCTGAAACTGATCAGGGGAGTGTAGTTGGCGATTTCTATTTCACAGTTTATGGTGATGGAGGAAAACATGAAATTCCAAACCTCTATTTCTTGCCCCATGTTCATGCTATTTTCAATGTATGAGTGTTCATCGGTCAACATATCACATATGTACGATCGCTGCTCGCATGCTTTCCTCCATATCCTCCCCCAGTATCCTCACTCACCCTTCTCGCTCACTGCACCAACGCCAGTAACTTGTCTATGTTGTTGGAATTGCGTTCTTTGTTATCATGAAGTAATGTGCATATATTAAGCGCTGACACATGATGTGTGTGTGTGTGTGTGTGTGTGTGTGTGTGTGTGTGTGTGTGTGTGTGTGTGTGTGTGTGTGTGCACGAGCGCGTGCATATGTGTGTCTCAGTATGTTTAAATAGGTTGCTCAACATAGATTTTTCTCACCTAATTTTTGAAATGTGCCAATTGATTAGAAAGAAAACATAGGGAGGGTCAGTCATTGGCGAGAATCTCTCGAGCTGGTAACTCTGTGCCTTTCTATGATCAGTGTTATGTTGTCCTGTCTTTGCCAGGGTTGTGTCTCATTGTTACCTTGCCAACCTTCCTGGAAACACTGTGTTGTTGATGTGTTCACGTTACTTGGAAGTTAGGACGGACCACAGAAGAAACGTCTCTTATTGTTGAGTTTCACTTTCTTCCGAACGACTGGTTTCGATTTGATAGTTCTGATTCTTCTTAAAAATTTGAATCCCCACCCGAATCTTTTGCATTCAAGTAACATGATTGCTTATTGTCCTTTGTACGTTTGTCGGATTACGCAGAAGACATCGTTTATCTCCATAGCTTTAATTACACATATGTCTTTGTGCATTGGCCCTGTTACAAAAGATGGAAGCGTAAACTCGCGGAACCTCTTAACAGGTGATGTGAACATTATTTTATTCCCGTGTTTTTTTTTTTTTTTGTTTTGTTTTGTTTTGTTTTTTTTTTTTTTGCGGTAGGGTGGTGGGGGCTATTTTTCTGTTGGTTGAATGTTTCATTCCGCTTTTAATACAGCTTCTTCTTGGCTGTTAGTGTTTTGATTTTTTTGCCAGCAAAACGAAGTTTCCAAGAAAAAAATGTTCCATGTTCCCAGACTGGAACTAATACATAGCTGTGTGGACAGTTGGGGAAGAGACTGGTTATAGTCTCCTCTGCTTCCTCGGACAAACTGACGAAAAAGTAAATGTAGACAGAATGGTTTGTGACTGCTATTTTAAATAAATGTTTTATTATTGTTTAACAACAGGTCCTTCCTGTGCACTGGCCTACAATACACCGTTCATCAAACGATCGAAAAACGCATTTTTACAAGATCTGTCGAAACGTTTTGACTCTCGAAAGATGTTTATTTTATGCTGAGGACTTCCTATATACTAACTGTCCCTTTGCCTGTCAGTTTGATGTGTGTGTTGGTGCAGTTGTGTAATAAGTGAAGGAATCGATGGGTCATTGATGAAATGGGTCAGTGATGTCTTCAATCCTTTTCTTTTTCGTGTCCTTCCTTTTACCTCCGCGATGGCTGTCGTGTCAGCCGCGCTGTCGGTGTGTCTGTCTGTCTGTCTGTCTGTCTGTCTATCTGTCAGGCAGGCAGATCAGGCCTAAACTAAGGAATCAATCTGAATAGAGTGTGGTGGCAGGGGGGAATGGGGGCCCCACAGGAAGCTATTGGCTTTAGTGTGGGTCCAGTCCACGGGGAATGACGGACGAAAGGAGTCTGCAAGAGGATTGTTGGAACTGTGCGTTTCTCAACGCTCTCTCTGCTGCTGTTGTTGTTGTTTGTTTGTTTCTGTCTGTGTTCATGACGTGACACTCCGTTTGTCTTGGAAAACTTGTCGCTGCCTGACAAAACCACAGCCACGTCACTCCCCAGAGCAGAACAGCCGGTGTCCTTCATCAGACATTAGTCACAGAACTTGGGTAAGTGGTTGGATACAATTACGTCCCCCTTACACGCACTTTTTTTTTTGGTGCTTCATCCAAAACACTTTACTTGGAATCACAAACATTGTGGTGCCATCGAAGTGTGTCGGTAGCCTTGGTGTTACCCTGGATAGGACACTGTCAAAGCAGCAGCGCATCTCCTTTATCTGTCTTCTGTGTGTTCCCTGGAATCCCATCATGCTTATTCTGTTCGGGTTCTTCTTCCAGAGGATGAGACTAAAGTCTGCGCTTTTCTTCCTTCCTGGTGGGATTAGTGCTAGATGTCCGAAACATTGGACATCAATTACAGGAAGCATGCGACAAGTTTTCAGCTGTTCTAATCCACTCGTATCGCTTCGAGCCTTCATTCTCTTTACTGCCTTCCTGTTCAAAATGTTTGTGAATTTTCTTAGAGCGGATTCCAACCCGTGAACAGTCAAGCATTTTCCTATCTTCCTCATCTTCCCAAGCCGCCTCTTCCTGTTCGGCCTGTTCGTTCCGCTGCTGATACTCATTTCATTCAAATTTCTCGTGTTCATAGCAAGAGCTGCGGACAGCGTTCATTCTCTGTTCAGGCGCCCTTTGCATGAAACACTCGTCCTTTCTCTCAGAACAGTTCCAGTTCTGTCTGTTCCTTCAATTAGGACAACGTTTGTTATAGATCCCAGCCTTCTTCTTTTTTGCCTTACAGACAGAAGAGAAGAGAGAGAGAGAGAGAGAGAGAGAGAGAGAGAGAGAGAGAGAGAGAGAGTCAGCCCCTTCTGATGCCTTCAATGTCCAGACAGAAAATGACGCAAGCACCAGAAATCCAGAAATCCCTCTGGCATACTCTTGTATTTCCATCTTTTCCTGATCTAAGGAGTAATTACACGCAGTGTCTTGTTTTATTCTAATTCCAAACTGTTTACCTTACCGACTGACCGCGCATGCGTGTGTGTGTGTGTGTGTGTGTGTGTGTGTGTGTGTGTGTGTGTGTGTGTGTGTGTGTGTGTGTGTGCATGTATGCGTGCGTGCGTGTATGTGTGTGTGTGTGTGCGTGTGTGTGCGTGCGTGTGTGTGTGTACGTGTGTGTGTGTGTGTGTGTGTGTGTGTGTGTGTGTGTGTGTGTGTGTGTGTGTGTGTTTTCTGATAGGGTCCTCAAGGACTAGGAGATCTACCCGAATTGAAAAATTCCTGTCGTACTTCTCTGAAAGAGCTTTGTATGCAACAGGCAGAGTTTATTGTTATTAAATGTCGTTAGAAAAAGTGCAATGCTTTTAAAGCTTGTTAGGACAGGTACAATGTTTTTTTAAAGGCTGTAAGAACATGTTTATTTTCTTCTAGTTTACAGACAAACAAGTAATAGATCTGCTTGCCAAGATCTTTCCAACAAAGCGATAACACAGACCCCTTAAAATGTATGTCAAATTCCGAAATAAGTTTGTGCCTTTTTTTCTTTCATTGTTCTTTGCTCTTCCATTTATGTCTCCTCTTTCTTTCCGTTCCATGTTCCTTTTCTTCCGTTTCCTTCTTTTTTCTCTCTCTCTTCCCTTTAGCGTCTTCTCTCTCTTCCTTTTAGCGTCTTCTCTCTCTCTTTTAGCGTCTGTTCATTTATATGCGTCTCTGTCTGTTGTCGGAGTTTGTGCTTGTGTGTGTGTGTGCGTGTGTATGTGTGTGTGTGTGTGTGTGTGTGTGTGTGTGTGGCGTGCGTGCGTGCGTGCGTGCGTGCGTGCGTGCGTGCGTGCGTGCGTGCTTGCGTGCGTGCATGCGTGCGTGCGCGCGTTCGTGTCCTAGAGCTAAACGACAAACGGTGGCTTCCAACTGTTTTCTTTAACGTTAAGAGAGGGTCCACAGGATCCAAAGCAAAACAGTTCTGTTCGGTTTGTGGGACCTGCACCGTACACTGTGCACGTGTGGACACTGTCACAGCACTCACTGATCCTTCATGCGTCCGTGTATGCAGTGTACACACAAGATCTCGTCTCAGGATTTGCCTGCCAGATGAGCGTTATTAACGTGTACAAGTCCAAACAGTGAAATGTACATGCTAGTGACGACTTGAAATTTCTCCTCACCCATTTTTTTCGCTTCTCCGTCCATACATCAGTTGTTATGTATGCTCCATAGAGGATGAAAACTAACAATGCTATTCATGAACTAGAGTCATTAAAAGCTAAAAATGCTATTCATGAACTAGTCATTAAAAGCTAAGAATGCTATTCATTAACTAAGGATGTTAAACGCTAACAATGCTCTTTATCAACCAGAGCCAAAGCATAGAGTAGCCGTGCTATTCATGAACCACATACGTTTAGATCATAGTCTTACAATGCTATTCGCGAGCCATAAACGCTGGAAGCTAAGTACATCAGTGCTATTCATGACCCAGTCACATTGAAAGCATGGCGCATAGTATGAGAGTGTCGTGTGTGAACCAGTAACGTTAAAAGCATAGCATGACAGTACTGCGTATGAACTAGTGACGTTGAAAGCATAGTATGACATGTGCTGCGCATGAACCAGTGACGTTGAAAGCAAAGTATGACAGTGTTGTGTATGAACTAGTGACGCTGAAAGCAAAGTATGACAGTGCTGCGCATGAACCAGTGACGTTGAAAGCAAAGTATGACAGTGCTGCGCATGAACCAGTGACGTTGAAAGCATAGTTTGATAGTGCTATTCATGAATCAGTGACGTTGAAAGCTGTGTATATATGTGCTGTTCGTAAACCAGAAACTTACAAAGCAAAGTGTGTCAGTGCTATTTGTGAACCAGGGACACTGAAAACATGGTATGTCATTGCCATATGTGAACCAGAAACGTTGAAAGCAAAGAGTCTCAGTGCTCTTCATGAGTCATGATGTTAGATTATTGTGTTATTTATCAATGCTACTTACGAGCCAGAGACGTAGAAGAACTCTGAAGAACATCAGTGCTCTTCCGGAGTTAGAAATATGGAGAATTAATATTAGTATTATACATCAGCCAGATGTATTCAAGAAACTACATGGTACATCAGTGCCATAAAATGATCAAGATATGTCAAAAGTACTGCATAGTATATCAGTGCTTTTTGTCCATGTGGACATTATAGAAGCTGCATAGTATAGCGGTGCTTTTCATGAGCCACGGATATTCAAAATACCCCATAACTTAGCTACCTGTGATTTGAGACTTTGGGGGAACTGCATGATATATGCTATAAATGAGTAAAAGACATGGAGCAAACTCCATGGTGTAACAACGTCATTTATCAGCTGGAGACACTGGAGAAAGTGCATAGTACAACAACTCTATTTGTGACTGATAGACATGGAAAAACTGCTCGGATATCTTTTTGCACCGTGAGCCAGAGACTATGAAAATACCGCATAGTATACTGTTGCAATTCATAAGCCATAGACGTTGAAGAAAGTATACAGTACACCAGTAATATCCATGAGTCAGAGACACTGAAATACTGCATATTATAGCAATGTTGTTCATGATCCAGAGACATTGGAGAAACTGCGTAGGTACAAGTGCTATTCTTAAACTAGACATGTTCAAGAAAGTACGTTGCATAGTAATACTATTCATGAGCCAGAGATCTTGAAGAAACTGCTTCATATATCAGTGCTATTCATTAGCCAAAGATCTCGAAGAAACTGTGTATATATATATATATATATATATATATATATATATATAATAAATTCCAAGGATAAGTACCGAGCACCATTCCAGCAACAGACAAACAGATAAGCATTCATATCTGCAGTGGTAGATAATTCTGCCTAACTAACAGTATGTGCTTGAGTGGGTGAATGGGGAAAAATAAAATAAATGCTTCTCAAAATGAGCCTTCAGCAAGCTTATAGTCTCCAAGGGGTTTTCTTAGGCGGCACCTTTGGCTGGTTTTTTGAAAACTCAACAAACACACTACGGTATTGCACACCAGCCTTTTTCTGGGATAGCATTCTTCTTAAAACCGAAAAGGCAGAGGAGTCAAATTACCACTTTCCGCGGTCACTGAGGAGAAACAATCAGGTTTCGAAATATCGGTATCTGACCAGGAGTTATATGTTAGTGAGTTTCCTCCCCATTGGAGATTGTCTCCCCCTTGGAGACTACAAGCTTGCTGAAGGCTCATTTTGAGAAGCATTTATTTTATTTTTCCCCATTCACCCACTCAAGCACATACTGTTAGTTAGGCAGAATTATCTACCACTGCAGATATGAATGCTTATCTCCCCCTATTTCTTCAATCTAAGACATAAGAGCAAGCTTTGTTTATAATTGAATATATATATTATATATATGTATGTATCAGTGCTATTCATGAGCCAAAGATCCTGAAGAAACTGCATAGTATAGCAGTACAATTCATACTCCAGAGATGCTGAAGGAACTGCTTAGTATATGAGTGCTGTTCATGAGCCAGAATTCTTGAAGAAAATGCACAGTATAGCAGTGTGATTTTTCAACCAGAGATCTGGACGAAATTGTATAGGATAACAGTATAGCATAATCAGAAATCTTAAAGAAACTGCACAGCAGTGCTTTTCACGAGCCAGAGGTCCAAAGAAACTGTATAGTACACCAACGTTATTCATTAACAGAAATTTTCAAGAAAAGACATGTACACTGTGCTCTTCATGACCCAATGGTCTTGAAGGAACTGTATATTATAGTTGTGCTGTTCATAACCCAGAAATGTTCGAGAAACATTTTAAGCATTAGTTTTATATGTGGGCCAGAAATGTGTTTTTTTTTTTAAAAAGCTTCATGGTGTAACAGCATTGTTTATGATCCGGAGACTTTGGAAAAAAAAACTGCATAGGCTAGCAGCCCCATTCATAAACCACAGACCTTAAAATGTTGCATAAGTATAGTGCTATTCATGGACCATAGATGTTGAATTAACAGCGTAGTATAGCATAGTTATATATCAGCCAGGCTCGGTGAAAATACCACACAGTATTTCAGTGTTGTCCACGAGTAGACACACGGGAGGAACTAAACAGTACGTCATTGGTATTCATCAGGGACGTCACAGAAAGTTCAAAGTACTACAGAGTTACCCTTGTCAGTGTGTGAGGGTGCGTGTGTGTACTAGGATGTGTGTTTATAATAGGCCTCCTCCCCCCTCCCCCACCTCCCTGTCTTCCCCCCCTCTCTCTCTCTCTCTCTCTCTCTCTCTCTCTCTCTCTCTCTTTCCTATATCCTTGTTAGTTGTGTTCACCTTCTGTGTACCTGTTTGCTTTGTGTCAGTGTGTCTGAACACTCTTCACTTTTTTCTTTTGTTGTTGC
This sequence comes from Conus canariensis, assembly GCA_033310375.1. NCBI lineage: Eukaryota > Metazoa > Mollusca > Gastropoda > Neogastropoda > Conidae > Conus > Conus canariensis. The sequence continues at coordinate 30,865,298 of CM065730.1, read as the reverse complement.
TATCTATTTCTTTCTGTCTGTCACTAACTCATTCTGCCGATGAAGACACTAAGTGTCGAAACGTCCTAACTTCATTTCCACCTGTAAGTTGACCATTTACTTTGTCTGCTGTTTCACCTGTTGTGTCAACATGCTGCAGTGAACCTCCAATTCTTTTTGCAAGTACGACAGAGTTATTACAAAATCAAGGACGTCATAGCAAATTCAAAGCTGGCAGAGCTATTTGAAAACCAGGGACGTCATGAAAAGTTCAAAGTTGGCAGAGCTTTTAAATAACCAGGGACGTCATTGAAAGTTCAAAGTTGGCAGAGTTTTTAAATAACCAGGGACGTCATTGGAAGTTCAAAGTTCGCAGAGTTTTAAATAACCAGGGACGTCATTGAAAGTTCAAAGTTGGCAGAGCTATTCAATAACCAGGGACGTCATTAGTAAGGCAAGATTTAGTCATAAGCTGGCAGAGCTATTCAATAACCAGGGACGTCATTGAAAGTTCAAAGTTGGCAGAGCTATTCAATAACCAGGGACGTCATTGAAAGTTCAAAGTTGGCAGAGCTATTCAATAACCAGGGACGTCATTGAAAGTTCAAATGGGCTGGCAGAAAAGCAGTATTCAATAACCAGGGACGTCATTGAAGTTCAGCTGGCAGAGCTTTTTAAATAACCAGGACGGTACAGGATATTCAGCCTATGGCAGTTGTATCCTGACCAGATACGTTGAAGAAATTGTGTATATAGCAGTGTATTCACGAGCGAGCGCTTCAGCTCAGGGCAGGGACTACTGTGACGTCATACGAGTCAGAACCATTACAATCTTAGTCTTCACGAGTTAGAACAATTACAATCTCAGTCTTTATTTCTATTCAATTCGCGATGTTTTTTTTCAGTTCGGACTATTTGCTATACTCATAAATCTCGATAGTCTCTATCCAGCCTGCTAACCCTGCATTTCTGTTGTTATGAAGTATACGGACTACTTGCGCCTTGCTGATGTGAGATATTGTTACAGAAAAGACATTTTAGACTGACATGCTGCTCCTGTAGTTCCTTGGATATTAATATGAATTTGATCGTCAGTTTATGAGAACAGCTTATTCTCAGAATTACCACCGAGCCAGTCATGCACATTTTTAGACTTTGTTTATTTGAACGGTTTCTTAATTATGGAAGAAAAACCGGCAATTTCAACTGGTCTTGCAGCGGGGTTTTAGCTACACCTTTATCTACTATGTCAGAAGTTATATGTACAAATCTTTACCGTGGGAACGGATGTTTAAATGTTGCTTTCTTTAGATAAGTTATGATGAGTGAGTAACCAAGAGAGAGAGAGTGTGAGTGTGTGTGTGCGTGCGTGCGTGCGTGCGTGCGTGTGTGTGTGTGTGTGTGTGTGTGTGTAGGAGAGAGAGAGAGAGAGAGAGAGAGAGAGAGAGATGACAGGGAAGATATGAAAAGCCACCTGACACCCTAGCAAGATGAACATATAACATGCATTTAACATGAACGATCTGCAAGAATGCATGCCATGTAGATTGTGCGGGCATTGTCTTTTGTGAGCAAGGGGACATGCTGTGGACAGTTTTCTTCTCACTCACTTTGCTCATTTTGCTTCTAAATGAAGTGCCAGAAAATGTCTTGGTTTTCATCACGATCAAGTCTTTCTCCAATGTGTCGCTGGCTTGTTTATCGGATGGCATTTCTAAACACCGGATCATGCACAAGGGTGGTGTACAGATTTGACATGCTTTTCAATGTGAATCAAGCTTGTTTAATGTTTGTTTTATATCTGTTCAAAACACCAGAATATGTCATTTTTTTTCTCATGTCTCGATGCGGTTACTTCTACTTTTTTACTTAAATGGAGAAAACGCTGTTTTGCGTCTTGCTGATGTCGATCAGAACCAGGCCGACGTTTTATAGGACGTATAAATCGCGGTAAACTTGTTCTGTGCACATGATTTTTGCTTTGAAAGGAAGCGGCAGTTAACATTTTATAAGTTCTTTTCACATGTCGACACTGTGTGTGCAGCAGAGAGGCGCATAATCATGACTAAGGGGTTTGGGGTATTTTTTGTACACTAGGTTGTAAGGTAGCCTTTTTCAGGGTTGAAAAGGGGGATGGGGGTGGGGGAGTTCTCGTTATCCTAGTCAATAAATGTATGACAGTTTTGTTTCTTGTGCAGTACAATCCAAACCTGGCCGATTTCAAAAGCCGTCTTATCCGTTTCTGAATGGTGGACGCTCGTGTGCTTATGCACATGCATGTGTGCATGTGGGTTTTGTGTTCTTGTTCTTGATGTCCTGTTCTGGATTTTTCACATCTCATACGTTTTTCAAAGGCCGGTTTAAAGTCGGTATTTTTAGTCAAACTGCATATGATTTTATCAATTGCTTATTCATATTTGCAACATGAAATTACACTCTATGAGCTGTTTCACATGAATAATTTACTATTCAAATTTTCGATTGCAACCAATGAACACTTTTTCAGTACCTGGAATGTTGCCATATGTTTTATAATTAATCACACGATGATGCATGGGTATGGATAGGTGGTCACTTTTCTTTTTTGTTTTTTTCTTTTCTTTTCATTTTTTTGTTTTTGTTTTTTGTTTTTTGTTTCTGATTTTTTTTTAGCTTCTTTGTCTGTTTGTTGGCCTTTTAATAAGGCATTCTGATGAACACAGCTTTTTAATAAACAGCACAGTGCCATTGATACTGGCTCAGACACGACATTTCCCTTCTCTACAATGTACCATTCTGCTCTGTTGTAATATGCACTTATTTGTAGTCAGCACAGCTTGCCTTCAGAAACAGTTTATTTCACTAAAAATCACATTGTCCGGTTCGTTCCTTTTGACAGGTAAGGCTAGGGTCAATTTATTCTCCCCTTTTCCCTCATCCTCCTAATTTCTTCGCACGCACACACACACACACACACACACACACACACACACACACACACACACACACACACACCACACACACACACACACACACACGCAGGAAATCTTCCAATAATAAATTATATCCGCCTTCCCAAAATTCTCTGCTCGAAATTCCCCTCTTCCGCCTTTTATTTTCAATGCCACATCTTTTCCTCTGTGTTTATTTTACTAGCCGTTTGACCAGTGTCTTGCTCACTCAGTCCCTTCCTTGTCTGTCTCTTCCTGTTTGTTTGCTTCCTTGGTCCTGTGACCAGTGTGTTGCTCACTCAGTCCCTCACTTGTCTAATGATTCTGGCCCTGTGACCAGTGTGTTGCTCACTCAGTCCCTCACTTGTCTAATGATTCTGGCCCTGTGACCAGTGTGTTGCTCACTCAGTCCCTCACTTGTCTAATGATTCTGGCCCTGTGAACAGTGTGTTGCTCACTCAGTCCCTCACTTGTCTAATGATTCTGGCCCTGTGACCAGTGTGTTGATTACTCAGTCCCTCACTTGTCTAATGATTCTGGCCCTGTGACCAGTGTGTTGATTACTCAGTCCCTCACTTGTCTAATGATTCTGGCCCTGTGTTGTCCATTCAGTCCAGTCGCTGCCTGTATCATCTAAAACTGTGCTAATTTAACAGATCGGAATTTGTGCAACTAACTTTTTGTCTTTGTGCCGTTTCGGTATACACGCAGTTTGTGCACAATGATGTGTTTTCAATGCTGAATATTGTGTATAATTTGTTTTTAGTCCTTGATCAGTGATGAATATCTTGCGTATGCATTTGTATGTGCGAGATTGTCCGCTTTTGTGCGAGATTGTCCGCTTTTGTGCGAGATTGTCCGCTTTTGTGCGAGATTGTCCGCGTTTTATTCTCTTACTTTCAGAATTTGTTGTTGTTGTTTTTTAACGTATAGAATACAGTTTGGACATAGGTACTCTTCCCTTTCGTTTTTTTAAGTTAAATACAGTTTGGACATAGGTACTCTTCCCTTTCGTTTTTTTAACGTATAGAATACAGTTTGGACATAGGTACTCTTCCCTTTCGTTTTTTTAACGTATAGAATACAGTTTGGACATAGGTACTCTTCCCTTTCGTTTTTTTAACGTATAGAATACAGTTTGGACATAGGTACTCTTCCCTTTCGTTTTTTTAACGTATAGAATACAGTTTGGACATAGGTACTCTTCCCTTTCGTTTTTTTAACGTATAGAATACAGTTTGGACATAGGTACTCTTCCCTTTCGTTTTTTTAACGTATAGAATACAGTTTGGACATAGGTACTCTTCCCTTTCGTTTTTTTAACGTATAGAATACAGTTTGGACATAGGTACTCTTCCCTTTCCGAAAGCGCTATTGACAACGTTTCTTTAAGCGTGCCTGTTACGTTTTCTGTAAGGGATTTTAGATTACTTCTGTTAATTTAGATTACTTCTGTTAATTAAAAGGAGGAGACATGTCCTACGACTCTCGTTCTGAAGTTCTTGGCCACTCCATAACTGCTCTGACAGGCAGAGTTTGGGTCTCAAACGTTATTTGGAACATAAAACTCCCTCCCGTTCGGCCTGTTTGCTCATTTGAATTATCCGGATGTGACAGGCAAACCACTGCATTTGGATTGTCCGTTGTGTGATAAGAAAACGACCGTATTCGAACTATACGTTTGGAACAGGTAAACAGCTGCCTTTGAACTGTCCGTCACATTGTAAATAAATCACTGCTTTCGAATTCTCCGTAGTATAACAGGTAAATCACTGCATTTGAAGTATCCATTACATATGAAGCAAATCACTGTATCTGAACTCTCTGCTACATAATAAGTAAAATCACTGCTTCCTGACTGCCCATATATAAATCATTTAAACCGTTGCGTGTAACCGATCTGTCAAATAGAAAAGTAACCGCTGCATGTGAACAATTCGTCATATGAAAAATAGGGCACTGCAGTTCAGTCCGTCACAGAGTAAGTAAAAACACTCTATTTCCACTGTCAAAAGGAAAACACTGCTTGTGAGCGATCTGTGGTGTAATGAGTCAACCGCTGTGTTTGAATTATCCGTCATATGATAAGTAAATCATTGCATGTTAACTATCACGTGTTCTGAGGAAATCACTGCAAATGAATTATACGTTGTGTAATCAGTACACCAGTACATGTGAGCTATCTGTCATATGATCCACAAATCACTGAATGTGAATTATATGTCATATAATGCGTAAATCACTGCATGTGAACTATCTTCAAATGATCAGTAACTCACTGCATGCGAACTATCTGTCATATGATCTTTAAATTATTGTATTCGAACTATCTGTCATATGATCCTCAAATTATTGCTTGCGAACTGTCATATAATCCATAAAACACTGCATGTGAACTGTCTATCGTATGATCGATGAATCACTGAATGTGAATTATCTTTCACATGATCAATGATTCACGGCATGTGAACTATCTGTTATATAACCCATCAATCACTTCATGCAAATTGTCTTTCATGTGATCAATGAATCACCGAATGTGAACTATCTTCATGTGATCCATAAATCTCTGCATGTGAACTATCTTCATGTGATCCATAAATCACTGCATGTCAACTACCTTCATGTGAGCACTAAATTACTGTATGTGAACTATCTTCATGTGATCCATAGATCACTGCATGTGAATTATCTGTCATGTGATCAGTAAATTACTCCATGTGAACGATCTGTTCTATAATCACTAAATCGATGCATGTGAATTACAAGTCAAATAGTAAGTGAATTATTGCATTGCGAACTACTGGATGCCTGCTGCCTTATATAAGCGACATCAGCTGCACAAAAATGGTTTGGATGTTCCTGCATCTGGATAAAGGCTATTGACCTCGCCTCATGACGACATTCTGCTAGGAGCATAGCAAGGTTCTTGTCGTTGTCGTTGCCGTTGTTGTTGTTGTTGTTGCTGTTGTTGCTGTTATTGTTGTTGTTCATGTTATTGTATGATCTCATGAACGTCTTCTTTTACCGTTTATGCTGATTTACTGCATTCAGTCTGTTCTAGAAGCGGAAATCCCCACATCCTGGCACCAACATCTGTCGAGACGGTTGGTTATGAAGGTAGATGGGCAGGGCGATCAAGCCATCACTAATATTTCCCATGGGAAGGGATTTCTCATGCTGTGGATTGTTGCCAGACTGTTGGCTTTTGGGTTTTGTGATAGTCTGATGCCATACTTTTGTTTCACTGATTTTTACGATTCCGTTACATCTGTGATGGTGCGTGCGTGAGTGAGTGCGTGTGCGTGTGCGTGTGTGTGTGCGTGCGTGCGTGCGTGTGTGTGTGTTGAGGGAGGGGGAGGGAGCGTGGGAGAAGGCAGGGAGGTGTGATGGGTTAAGTTGCCAATTATAACAGTCACAGTGAATTGGAACTCATCAAATAATGTGAACAATTCCTCTGCACGTGCGCGCAAGGTGCGCGTGAAGGCAAACACAGTTCATTTTTAAGTTTTGGTCTTTGTTTTGAATCGTCATGATTGTTATAGTCCCTTTTTTTTCTTTTGCCCGCTTTTTGTTCTTTTTACTTTTTTTACTTTTTTTTCTTTTTTTTTCCAGTGGAAATTCGTTTGTTTTTTTTTGATGTGGATGTTTTGAATTGCTTTCGATCTACATTATTCCGTCGGAGCATTGAATATCTCACAAATTATTATCATATGGATAATATTATTCGTATTTGCATGCGGACTGAAAGTTTAGGCTTGTTTTAATGGATAGGATTATTTGTTTGGGAAGCACACGCTTACACCTCTCTTCTGTTTCACTGTCGAATGGAATGTCCCCCCCCCCCCCCCCCCCCCCCCCCCCGTGTACCGTCAGAATGGAATACCCTGTACACATTGCTGCTCTTGTGATGGCCAGCTGTGTAAAGCCTGATGTTCACTGGGCGTCTAACTGCGCTTTTTATGACTTTGGACGGCAACATAGTGTGCTTGTTATCAGCCTTCCAGTGTCCCCCCTGATGGGCTGTGCTGTACACAAAGTGGCATGGCATTTTCTGTCTCTCCTTTCCCTCTCCTTCTGTTTGTAGCCTACAGCTTCTCTCGTGTGTATCCGCTCTCTATCTTTTTCTTCCCTTTTTTCTGTCTGGGCTGTAACTATTAAGAAAATGTAATCTGTTTTGCTTAAATTTGACATTCAACGTTTTGATATGGTTCCACAGTTCTGTGGTGTCCACAAGATGGGAATTCACATCCCCCCCCCCCCTTTTTTTTTTTTTTTTTTTTTTTTGGGGGGGGGGGGGGGGTTTGTATACAGCATCTTGGTAATGTTACTACATATTTTTTTTCTTTGGTGCATTATGTATAGATATCTTGTCGGTCGACAGCAGCAGCAACAACAACAACACACACACACACACACACACACACACACACACACACACACACACACACACACACACACACACACACACTGAACTATCTTTCCTAACAAAAGTGCCCCAGTCGGACTGTGACAGACTTTCTTTCTGATTTGTCAGCGACGACTGTTTCACAGTAGAATCTGCTAAATGTCCGTTTAGAGGTGTGAGACCATGCGGCAGTCCCTCTAGTGTTCCCAAAGTAATATCTGTGCAACATGTTGTCCATTATGCCTACAGATCCTATGCTGAGAGCAGGGACGTCGGAGAGATTAATACCTTCACCTTCTAACAATTCTGATCAACTAAGTCAATGCTTCTCTGGAAATGCTATGTTTATGTGTCTAGCAATAAGAGGTGAACAGTTCCCTGCCATCCTTGAAGGAAGTTATTCTGCAGACATGCTCCTCAAATGAGCAACAATACGGTTTTTATTTCTGCCATTTCTTAAAGGAAGTTATGCTATTCTGCAGACAATACGGTTTATATTCTCCACAACCTTCTCATGGGAGTAGTGGGATGTGTTTTTCAGCTCTTGTTTGTTGTAGTACAGCACTACATATTGTTTTCTCTCAGTCTTACATCATCCACGAAGAAAGTTTGGACAAACTGCCCCTCTGATCAATGGAAGATGAGAAATAATAGAGAATGAATGTCACAGAAAGGAATGACGTCAGGGAACCTCCAGAGTCTATTGAAAGCCTACACTGCATTTCAGTTAAATTTGTTCACGAGTCCAGTCAACAATTTCTGGAATAGTGTAAAGATTTTGTCTGTTGCCGCCTTTTTTTCTCGTTTGTTTCGTTGTATTCGATAGCCCGATTAGACCATAGTTGTCGGTTTGGCTATAAACAATGTAACAATTTAAGACTTTCCCATGGCCCATGGAAAACCGAAGCTTGGTCGTTGTGTGGGCCACTGGCTGATGTGTGACATTGGTTGAAGGCGTCCAAATGGATTGGAGTTGTGTCATGTCTTCCAGGCTCCACACCATGGGAAACAGCCGTTAGGGGTAAGGCGACAGGACAATGACCACACCATGGGAAACAGCCGTTAGGGGTGAGGCGACAGACACATGACCACACCATGGGAAACAGCTGTTAGGAGTGAGGCGACAGATACATGACCACACCTTGGGAAACAGCCGTTAGGAGTAAAGCGACAGCACATGACCACACCATGGGAAACAGCCTGTTAGGGGTAAGGCGACAGCACATGACCACACCATGGGAAACAGCTGTTAGGGTAGGCGACAGTACATGACCACACCATGGGAAACAGCCGTTAGGAGTAAAGCGACAGACACATGACCACACCATGGGAAACAGCTGTTAGGGGTAAGGCGACAGACACATGACCACACCATGGGAAACAGCCGTTAGGGGTGAGGCGACAGATACATGACCACACTATGGGAAACAGCCGTTAGGAGTGAGGCGACAGATACATGACCACACTATGGGAAACAGCCGTTAGGGGTGAGGCGACAGAACATGACCACACCATGGGAAACAGCCGTTAGGGGTGAGGCGACAGATACATGACCACACTATGGGAAACAGCCGTTAGGAGTGAGGCGACAGATACATGACCACACTATGGGAAACAGCCGTTAGGAGTGAGGCGACAGACACATGACCACACCATGGGAAACAGCCGTTAGGAGTAAAGCGACAGCACATGACCACACCATGGGAAACAGCCGTTAGGAGTAAAGCGACAGCACATGACCACACCATGGGAAACAGCCGTTAGGAGTAAAGCGACAGACACATGACCACACCATGGGAAACAGCCGTTAGGAGTAAAGCGACAGACACATGACCACACCATGGGAAACAGCCGTTAGGAGTAAAGCGACAGATACATGACCACACCATGGGAAACAGCCGTTAGGGGTGAAGGCGACAGCACATGACCACACATGGGAAACAGCCGTTAGGAGTAAAGGCGACAGACACATGACCACACATGGGAAACAGCCGTTAGGGTAAGCGACAGACACATGACCACACCATGGGAAACAGCCGTTAGGAGTAAGCGACAGACACATGACCACACCATGGGAAACAGCCGTTAGGGTAAGCGACAGACACATGACCACACCATGGGAAACAGCCGTTAGGAGTAAGGCGACAGACACATGACCACACCATGGGAAACAGCCGTTAGGAGTAAAGCGACAGACACATGACCACACCATGGGAAACAGCCGTTAGGAGTAAAGCGACAGATACATGACCACACCATGGGAAACAGCCGTTAGGGGTAAGGCGACAGACACATGACCACACCATGGGAAACAGCCGTTAGGGGTAAAGCGACAGACACATGACCACACATGGGAAACAGCCGTTAGGAGTAAGGCGACAGACACATGACCACACCATGGGAAACAGCCGTTAGGGTAAGCGACAGACACATGACCACACCATGGGAAACAGCCGTTAGGAGTAAGCGACAGACACATGACCACACCATGGGAAACAGCCGTTAGGAGTAAAGCGACAGACACATGACCACACCATGGAAACAGCCGTTAGGAGTAAGGCGACAGATACATGACCACACTATGGGAAACAGCCGTTAGGAGTAAGGCGACAGACACATGACCACACCATGGGAAACAGCCGTTAGGAGTAAGGCGACAGACACATGACCACACCATGGGAAACAGCCGTTAGGAGTAAGGCGACAGACACATGACCACACCATGGGAAACAGCCGTTAGGGGTAAGGCGACAGACACATGACCACACCATGGGAAACAGCCGTTAGGAGTAAAGCGACAGACACATGACCACACCATGGGAAACAGCCGTTAGGGGTGAGGCGACAGACACATGACCACACCATGGGAAACAGCCGTTAGGAGTAAAGCGACAGACAGATGACCACACCATGGGAAACAGCCGTTAGGAGTAAAGCGACAGGCACATGACCACACTATGGGAAACAGCCGTTAGGAGTAAAGCGACAGACACATGACCACACCATGGGAAACAGCCGTTAGGAGTAAGGCGACAGGCACATGACCACACTATGGGAAACAGCCGTTAGGAGTAAAGCGACAGACACATGACCACACCATGGGAAACAGCCGTTAGGAGTAAAGCGACAGACACATGACCACACCATGGGAAACAGCCGTTAGGAGTAAGGCGACAGACACATGACCACACCATGGGAAACAGCCGTTAGGAGTAAAGCGACAGACACATGACCACACCATGGGAAACAGCCGTTAGGAGTAAAGCGACAGACACATGACCACACCATGGGAAACAGCCGTTAGGAGTAAAGCGACAGACACATGACCACACTATGGGAAACAGCCGTTAGGAGTAAAGCGACAGACACATGACCACACCATGGGAAACAGCCGTTAGGAGTAAAGCGACAGACACATGACCACACCATGGGAAACAGCCGTTAGGAGTAAAGCGACAGACACATGACCACACCATGGGAAACAGCCGTTAGGAGTAAAGCGACAGACACATGACCACACCATGGGAAACAGCCGTTAGGAGTAAAGCGACAGACACATGACCACACTATGGGAAACAGCCGTTAGGAGTAAAGCGACAGGCACATGACCACACCATGGGAAACAGCCGTTAGGAGTAAAGCGACAGACACATGACCACACCATGGGAAACAGCCGTTAGGGGTAAGGCGACAGACACATGACCACACCATGGGAAACAGCCGTTAGGAGTAAGGCGACAGACACATGACCACACCATGGGAAACAGCCGTTAGGAGTAAAGCGACAGACACATGACCACACCATGGGAAACAGCCGTTAGGAGTAAGGCGACAGACACATGACCACACCATGGGAAACAGCCGTTAGGAGTAAGGCGACAGACACATGACCACACCATGGGAAACAGCCGTTAGGAGTAAGGCGACAGACACATGACCACACCATGGGAAACAGCCGTTAGGAGTAAAGCGACAGACACATGACCACACCATGGGAAACAGCCGTTAGGGTGAGGCGACAGGCACATGACCACACCATGGGAAACAGCCGTTAGGAGTAAGGCGACAGGCACATGATCAAGTGCGCTGTTGTTACCTTTAGCGTTGCGTTCAACGCCGGTGGTGAGTCGCAGGCACATTATCAACAATGGTATTGCCATCTGAGTGTCCGTCACGCGATTGCATCGCAAACATACGACATGTATGTTATTCCTACATTGTACTGTTCGTCAAGGCATTTCGGTAGCCAATGGAGAATGCAGACTCCTGTGTCCTCTTCATGTCCCGTGTACATGCTGGGTACTGTTCCGGAGAACAGGAAGGGAAATAGTGTATGCATACAGAGGGCTGGTCCTCCAGGGGCAGAGTTGTACACTTAGTGACCAGAGAGATGGACCAAATCCTGTCCCACGCTACACACACACACCGGGAGTCGACCCACCCTGCCTCAGACTGACAGTCCGTTGTTCCAACCACACGTGTGCCGTCCCGTTTTGTTTAGTTTCAGTTTTTGTTTGTTCGTTCGTTCGTTTGTTTGTTTGTTTGTTTGTTTGTGTGGTCAGCATCCGTCTTCTGTCTGTCAGATCAGTCTGACAGTACGTTGTTGATTTTTTTTTTTATTATCACCGCAAATCTTTTTTTTCTCCTCCAATGATCTTTTGAAGGGGTACAGTACCGTGGACTACAAGTCCAGAATAGTAACCTACTCTGTCATGCTGCGATGTTGTCTTTGATTAGTAGATGCTGTATGTTTTGTACTATTCTTGTTCCAAATCTGTTGGGGGTTTTTATGATCATAGAATCTCTTTTTTTTTTTCTTTTCTTTTTCCTTTTTTTTTTTTCTTTTTTTTTTGTGTGCTCCTACCGTTAAGTCGTCCCAGATCCTTTTTCTGCATGTCTCTCATAGTCGTAAGAGAATGAAAATCAGATGAATCTTTTTTGAGCCTGAACGCGCTCCACTCAGGTTTTGGGGTTTTGTTTACTGTGTTTTTATCTTCAAGAATTCAAAAGAGAAAGTTTGCATTACACTTTTTGTGTTGCGCGATTTCTAAATTTTGTTGAATTCTGTTTTGTATGATTTTTACTACAAAGTTTTTATGTAATCTACTGGCATAATCATCAGTTGAGAAAGTACGACTGTAGAAGTTTTATGTTATATATGTCAGGTGAGCAAATGCCACTTCAGAATGTCCATGTACAAAATGTCAGGTGAGAAAGTAAGTCTTCATAATATTAATGCATACAATGTCAGAGGAGAAATACGATGGAAGAATTTTCATGTATGAAATGCCATATTATATTTCAAATGACATTCCACCCGCAACCGATACATACCCTCCCCTTCCTCCATCCCCTCACAAACACACACATACACTCCCTCTCCCTATCCTCCAGCCTTACTAAATCTTTTTACCTCTCGATTGATCAACGCACGCGTGCACACACACACACACACACACACACACACACACACACGCGCGCGCGCGCGCGCGCGCGCACACACACACACACGCATGCACGCACGCACGCACGCACGCACGCACGCACCACACACACACACACACACACACACACACACACACACACACACACACAACACTTAATACTGATATAACTATTTTTAACAGCCCAACCACTTCGCTCTCTAGAAAATAGCCCAAGTCTGGTTTCTTTGGAGAGATAGCATTGGGATGTTCAAGCTGTGTTATCAGTGTTATGCTACCAATGTTACTAGTAGTAGTAGTAGTAGTAGTAGTAGTAGTTGCAGTAGTAGTAGTAGTAGTAGTAGCAGCTGCAGCAGTAGTGGTAATGGTAGTAGTTGTTGTTGTAGCAGCAGCGGTGTGCTCACCGTCGTTATGACACAACTTTTCATCTTTCCAGGCACTCCTTAATGAGTCAACTATCTCTTCTTGATAAGCAGTACAACTGAGTTTTTTTATCGAGTGTCAAGTGCATACAATACATATGCATGGTACTGTAGTTGTCGGAAATTGTTCCGTAACAGTACTGTCACTGGGCTCGCAATGATGTGGAATCATACTGAACATGTACGTACGATTTTTCTGTATCAGATTCCGGTGGACTCATTATTGCTATTTGGTCATGTTTGCAATTCAAGAAACCTCTCTCTCTCTCTCTCTCTCTCTCTCTCTCTCTCTCTCTCTCTCTCTCTCTCTCTCTCTCTCTCTCTCTGTGCCCGTGTCTATTGTCTGTTTTTCCCAATGCATGTGTTGTACATTGTCTTGTTGATTGTCTATTTTTAGATAAGTGGAAATACTTTTAGATTTTCTATGATTTATTGTATTTGGTTTTGACATTTCTTTTCAATAACTTCTGCGCTTGTTTATTTTTCTGTACATGGTTGAGCCCCCAAGTTTAGGTTTTTCCTTCCATAATAACAATTGCGTCCTCCTCCTCTCTCTCTCTCTCTCCTCTCTCCTCTCTCTCTCTCTCTCTCTCTCTCTCTCTCTCTCTCTCTCTCTCTACCAGGAAAAGGAAAGGAGATAAAGTATGTTGAGGCTTTCTGGCGCGCTTGAAGAGGGAGAGAAGATGTAATGCCCTTAGGATTTCTGGTTCATTTGAAGGGGGAGAAAGAGAGGACAATAATTGTTGTAAAGCTTTGAGGTACTCTTGAAACGGAAGAGAACACGGTCTTGTACAGCTCAGGGGTGCTCTTGAAGAGGTAAAGAAGATAATCTTGTACATCTCTGGTGTAGTCTTGAAGATGGAGAAAAGAGAATATTGTAAAGCTTTCAAGTATTCTTGAAGAGGGAGAGAAGATAATATAGTAAAGCTTTGAACTGCTCTTGAAGAGGGAGGGAAGGCAATATTGTAAAGTTCTGGTGTACTCTTGAAGAGGGACAGGATACATTGTATCCTGTCCCTCTTCAAGAGTACACCAGAACTTTACAATATTGTATCCTCTGTGTGTGTGTGTGTGTGTGTGTGTGTGTGTGTGTGTGTGTGTGTGTGTGTGTGTGTGTGTGTGTGTGTGAAATGTGTTTTTATGTACGGAGAGAGAGAGAGACGGACAGACAGACAGACAGACAGAGAGAGAGAGAGAGAGATCAGGGCCGAAACAATTTTCTTAGGGAGGGGGTGGGGTGGGGTTCGGGGGGGGGGGGGGGGGGGGGGGGGAGGGCGTCTTCCTTGAAGACCTTCTGCTGTCAAGCTTTCCCAGTTTGTTTGTTTTTTCTTTTACCTCATTATGTATATATTCATATTGAAGGCATAGTAATGTTTTAATAGTTGTTCAATATACGCTTTTTGTGCCATTTGGAAACAAGCGCAAGGCAATGTTGTACAGAGTGGACAATACGAGTACAATAGATCACCACCCCATCTATCCACTCCATCTAAAGTCTAGGCATCCCGTTCGAATAATACCTAGACCATAACAAAACAAAACAGCTGATATGAACTTTAACAAAGGAAAGGCTGATAATACATGAGGAAACAACTCTAAAGTGGCGTGTTGTACAAGGAGCACTCTTCAGGCTGCTCGTCTGAGAGCCGCCTGCAGGCAAGAAGCAGTTCCAGAAACCCACCCTGCAATGCGTCGGAGTCGACGATGACCAACAATTTTAGAACTATGAGACTGCAGGGCCACAAGCGTCCCCTAGAAAAGCCTTTAGAGGACATCACGTGTACATAATCGCTAAGTTCATTTCAACTCTAAAAATCCTGCAACACGGCAGAGCATTTACAACCCTTTCTGTATGGTGTCTCTGTCCACAGTGTCTGTTAGAAAGGTACCTGTCCTTAGATTATTCTTAGCCAACCATCATACAGAAATTGATATCAAAGGTCACTAAAGTTGCAGGTCACGCATGAGATCAGCACAAACATTGGGCAGTGTAATGGAAGCTGATTTGATATCTAAAGCTAAAGTGATGAAAGTTTGGGGACAATAAACGTCACCAATGGAATTGAAATGGATCGAGAACAGTGAAAAATCCGAAGTCTATATGAATACTTCATTATGCATCTATCAAATGTAACTGTTAAAAGACGAAATAAAGGAGTACCCTTAAAAGCAGATTTGTCTTTTCCTGTTAAAAAGAAATTATTGCTCTATGTATGAATGCGATTTCTTATTCAAAGCAGTATATATACAAAACCCTGAAATTACGACTAGCCAGATATGTGGCATATTCAAACGAATGCTGCCGATTTCACTCACTTTGTGTTCGATTCTTATTGTCGTTATTGTTGTTACAGTATTTGAATTTCAGCTAGAAAATTTTTACTTACTATCACAGGATTTAGATAAGATTTTATTTTGTTAATTGAAATCCAACCATCCGTTTGATTATTATTACTTCTATTCATTTTTTTTCCCTTCTTTCTTTTTTTCAGAGCACATTTTGCGCTGACAAGTGGGCAAAGTTTACACGTGTTTTTCACGAAAGCAAAATGGAACATGAGTGATGTTTGTACGGAACTGAACGTACGTTTGACGACTGGAATCTTTTTTTAATGTCTAACAGGTATTTTGATAAGTTACTATGGTAAAACGATTGGGCAAAATATTATACATTGATACGTGGGCACATAACTATGTGTTTTCGATAATAAACTGCAGAATCTAATATTTGCATTGGCATTGCTGCTATGTTGTGCTTTTAATATGTTGAAATGTATATGTACAAAAGTGTAGTATGGTTCATATACCCCGTACATTTTATGGACTCTTTAACAAATACGGATACATTGTAGCGGTGGCAAGTGTGTTAGAAATGTACATGCCTTTCTTATTGTTATTCCGACCATCTTAAAGATAGAGTATTCTCAAAAGATGCTTTCTGGTTGCAGATTCCCCCCCACCCCCCACCCCCACCCCCACCCCACCAAAACCCAGTTTCTTTTAGAATAGACTAGATTGTCCTCACAATTAAATCTTCTCTATAACCATATGGGCTTAACTTTTTTTCTTACCAAGACTGGTTTGCCAATTGGTATGTAATCAAATGACTTTTTTTCCAGAGCTGGACAATGTTGTACTCTGATGTACGAGTCATAAGAACTCTGAAGATTAAAAACGAGGACAGTGCTCGGCATAGAGCATGAGTAGCCGTTGTATATTTCTTTGTTCTTTGTTTAAAGTGGACTTTCAGCGATTCATCTTTTGCTGGAATTTAGCCATTGTCTACCTTTTTCCTTTGTTTGTTTTTTCCCTGGATATATGATTTCTTCATGTTAATCTTTTTCTTTTTCCGGTCTCCAACCTCCTATTTTGCCACGTTTTTTTTAAAGGTATATTTGTTTTGTTTTTATTAGTGGGGCCTCCATCCTCTACTTTTTTCCCACTTTTCCTTTTTTCCTATTTTCCACTGATACTTAATCACCATGCAAATCTGTGTGTTCTGTTTACCAATGGACATTTGAATGTAACGTTTAATGTGTTGGCGTTTGCTACACAGCTCTGGGTTTACTTCTATACAGATGTTTGGTGTACTGATACTTTAATCCTGTTTCGTACGTGACAAAACCACACGCGCGCGCGCGCCCACAACACACACACACACACACACACACACACACACACACACACACACACACACACACACACACTGTATATACATACATACATACATACGTATATATATATATATATATATATATATATATATATATATATATATATAATGAAAACCAACACAGCAAAGAAGGGTGAAGAAAGGAAATCTTGCAATTGCACCAAAAAAGAGCAGTGTCCACTAAGCAATAAATGTCTTCACAACAATATTGTATACCAGGCTACCGTGACATCAGAAAATGAAAAAGAAACATACATAGGGATCACTGAAAACCACTTCAAAACCAGATATGCAAACCACAAACAGTCATTCAACAAAGAAAAATACAAAAACCAAACTGAATTGAGCAAATACATTTGGAAACTTAAAGACGCAAAAATAAACTATAACATATCCTGGAAAATCATAAAAAGGGCATCACCATACAGCAATATTTCAAAAAGATGCAACCTATGCCTAACTGAAAAATGGCTAATACTATGTAAATCACACTTAGCAACTCTTAATACTAAAACAGAAATAGTAAACTGCAGGCACAAATGGAAATCGTTGCTAGTGAACACACCCCGTACAACAACCTGAAAACCCCAAAAACACGTGCAACCAACACGCACGTAAAAACAGCTGCAACCGGGCCCCACACGCTATATAACACCGGCGGTGGGCAACCCAAACTCCATCCTGACGATAGCCAAGCGCTAGAAACAAATTTGTAGATAATTTTAATATTCCTCTTAACACTTGTTTTAACTATATATATATATATATATATTATATATATATTGTATTTACATATACATCCATATGCATGCATATATATATATAAATATATATATATATATATATATATATGTGTTTGTGTGTTGGGGTGCGTGCGTGCGTGCGTGCGTGGGTGTGTGTTGTGTGTGTGGTGTGTGTGTGTGTGTGTGTGTGCACACACAAATACATATACACTCACGAACACATACAGGGGAAAAAATATAACCAAAAAAAAACCAAAAAAAAAAACGGCTCATCAAAGATTGGAAACATAAATGAAAAGTGCGCCCTTGCTGTTGCTCTGGTAGTTCTGAATATTGCTCGGAAGTCATCCTTGACCAAAAAGGCGAAAAAATGCAAGGATGACGCTGGGTAAGACTGTTCATGGGTAACTGACTATGCTAAAGTATATAGATATAGTGGTATATGTGTGTACAACTTGCATATATATATATATATAAATTTAGTATATATATATATATATATATTATACCCATACATACACATGATATCCCCAAGCCCCAAGGAAAGCCCATGCCACTCTGCTTGGGGTGGCATCACTTGTTGGCATCAATAAAGGTTTGATCAAATTAAGTAAAAAGCAAAGAGACAATGCCTAATTAAAATGTTGCAAGTTTATTGGATATTCAAACATTTCGCCCACTTGCTGTGGTGGTCTTCAGGGATAGTTTGCCACATATCATTCAGGGGAAGCTGAACGGATGGATGAATTAAATACGGACCTGGTAAAAGATGTCCGTTCCTAACCCCAGTGTTTTATACTAAGCCTCGATGAATTCATTGTATTACAAATTTCTTTTACAACCCATCACAATGGTAGCATTAAAATGCACTGCATTGTAGTATAAACACTTAATCTATTCGATCATAGTACTATTATTATCATTATAATTATTATGAATACTTATATAGCGTCTGTCCTCGGCTAGAGACCAAGCTCTAAGCGCTTTACAATCCACACTCGTTTACACAATGAGCTGCCTACCTGGGTAGTGCCAACTGAAGAGCTGCCAGCTGGAGTTTCATTCAGTCGTTTCCCGTGTCATCCAGTCAATATCGTTCAATATTGTTCACTCAATTTCCTTACTTCCTTCATTCTTTCCATTTCTCACGCAGGGTGCATGCTATGTGTAACGTCTCATCCATACCAACGGCACACTGGCCTTCTCTTCCGAAAGTTGGTGATGGGATTTTACGTGTGTGCAAGATGTTATGCGTGCGTTCACACACGATACATCGGTTTATAATCTCATTCGAAGGACTGTATGGGAAATGGAGTCAGAACCAATGTTAACTCCGCGGGAAAAATCCCCCTGTACCAAAACGGCCCGGCGGAGATTCGAACCCGCAACCACAGGATCACCAAGATAACCAGTACGGCGCTCTATCACTGAGCTATTCCTCTGAGCTATAAATTGATTTAATGATATAGATTCAGACAGAGCGTGAAGAGAGAGAGAGAGAGAGAGAGAGAGAGAGAGAGAGGCGGGGTGGAGTGGGGAAGAGTTGAGATGGAGGGAGGGGGAGGAGGTGAGGGGGGAGGGGAGAAAAAAGGAGTAAGAATGGAGAGGGAGACAGAGAGTGGGGGAGGAGCAGGGAAAGGACAGATAGGGAGAGACAGGGGTGACGGGGGAATGAAGAGAGACAGACAGAACAGTTACACAGAGAGAGCATTTCAGTGTTATACTGACATACAATACAAACGAGAGAGAGAGAGAGAGAGAGAGAGAGAGAGAGAGAGAGAGAGAGAGAGAGAGAGAGAGAGAGACGCAGATATCCGCACTGACACTTTTAATAACAAATCACTCATCTATGGGTTACTATGTTAAATGGGCAAAATATAGGTACATTGGTATCTAATACGTTTGAAAAGAACGCAAGATGTTCAAAGACACCGTGTGCGCTGCTCTGCTTTGGCTGTGCAACGGGCTGAAAGTAAGGTAAAAGTATCGTATGAACTGGTGCACGCCGACAGACAAAGGATCGGATATTACATGCAACATAGATTATATGAGATTTTATCGCAGAGAAAGCATGCGTGCGAGTACAGTTACACTTATATAGTATGTGGGCACACATTTTGGTTTACATAAGCAGCATAGTTTTCGTAGTCAGGAATTACCAGCTGAATTCAGAACCGTTCATTTGGATTATGCGAACTCCCAACATCAAAGATCTGTTGTTATTAAACTGTCTTACTGAGAAGAGAAGCAAAAGAAAAATCAACGCCACCAACCTTCTTTGAGCATTGCACGTTGGCTGCTGTTGTTGTTTGGCTCAGTTAGCATCCCTCTCTGTGCTCCTTCGTCCCTTCCAGACCTATACTGTTGACTTGTTAATTCCGTCAGAATGTAGTCGTACGTTTACAGCATGATCAGATAGCTTTTACACTCTCTTTTTAAACCAAAGTTTAGACGACAAAAGGAAAGAATGAACTCTTACACGTCTGATCAAAGTGCGCGTGTCTGTCTGTCCGAGGTGTCTGTCTTCCCTGTGGAGCAGGGAGTCCCTCCAGAGACATGGGCTGTTCGGAATTCAGCGAGGAACACCGGGTGCACTATTACTTAACCATGAACGCTGACTCTTCTGCCTTGATCTCGGTCGAAAGTCGTAATGGAAGAAGCCTATGACACTGATTAGCAGACAAGATCTTATTGTCAGAATAGAATCTATGAATGCAACTTGACATTATTCTGTTGTCTTTAGTTCAAGGCCATTGGTCTAGAATTAAAGATGCAGGTAAAGAAGTTTTTCCAACGACATTGTTCAAAGAAATAGAAACTATTCTGTGGAGTACTTTTCGCTTGTGAGAGACAGTGAGACAGAATGAGAGAGAGTATGTGTGAGCATGCGTGCATGTGCGTGCGCGCGCACGTTCGCAGAACATGTGCTCATGGGTACATTTGATGTAGCCTAAAAGTTTGTTTTTGACTCTAAGAAGAGCAGTACTTGAGAATTAACATTGGGGCGGAGGGATAATGTAAGAACACGGCAATCAAAATAGAATCTTCTTTTTAATTCCTCACCTCTTCATCCTTGACCTCATGTCATTAGGGCAACTTTTGGAACTTGACTTTTTATTCACTGAAAGCAGAACATCCGCTACACGAAGAAACTCAAAACTCACTGGCGGTGTGTGTCCAGTAAAGAATTCAGAGATGGAGAATGGGCTTTTTTCTATAATGATGTTCATTGTTTCGGGAGTGGACTTTTTTCCACAATGATACTTGCCGTTTCTCGAGTGGACTTTTTTTTCCCCAAATTTTGTTTTGAGAGTGGACTCCCCCCCCCCCCCCCCCCCCCCCCCCCCCCCGCCCCAAGTGATAGTTATATTTCCGAGAGAGGACTTGTTTTTTCCTCCAGTGATAGCTATTGTTTCTCTAAAACTGATGACATTTGACTTAATGTTTCCCTTTGATGAAGGACTCCGGTATGGGAGAAGACCTCTCCATCTGTCCTTCTCTGACAGGTGGTGTCACCAGACCGTCAAACCTGTGGAACCCTGAGACCACAGCCCACGCGTTTCGACCCCTGAGTCTTCCATAAGCGTGACAAAAATAAGAGATAAGAAAAGAAGAAAAGAAAAGAAAGTGACTTTGTTGCGCTGGCAAGCATTCGTCAGCATCCGGTGAATAGGAAGTGTTATGAGAATCATTTTGTCTTGGGTGCTGAAAAAAGACTGGGTCAGAGGAGGGATGGAAAGATGCAAGTTGGCAACAAACGGGAGGTGCGTGAAGATGGAGGCAGAGGAAGGAGGAGGGGGGGGGGGGGGGGGACAACAACAGTATGGATACAGATTACAGATTGTTGTGTCGTTTGTTTCCTGTCTCCTCCTCCTCCGGGCCGCGACCACCTACCTCCATCCCTAACCCTCCCTCCATCTTCCGCCCACCCATCCACCCCCGCCCCATGGCATAACTGCCATGCCGCTCACTCCGGTTCCGTTGTACACAGCCACACTGAGGCTTGTGTCGTGGGAACGCCCGTACCGAAGGTTCACAAGGAGCAGACAGTAATAGATTGTTGTGAGGCCACTCACCATAGAAGTCACTGGACCGTGGCTGAGTTACCTAGGTGGTGAGGGTCGATGGAGCCTGTCCTGATGCAACATACGCATGACACTACCTACTAGGCTCCATGAGGATGGCAATAACTGGCCAGTCGCAGGCCCAGATGAGAGTTTACCCCTTCGGATGGTGCCCGTCACGACCATCTAGCCACAGTTCTGGTGACATCGCCAACATCAGCATGCTGTCACCACGGACACGTATGTGAAGAGGAAATCGAAACTGTGGTCCCCATAAGGCAGGGCAGGAAAGGCCATAGAATTGTTAGACTTATGTTTTAACGACGATCAGTGAGAATGAGGCTGATGAATATGATGCAAGTGAGTTGCATTCTTCTCAGAGCACAGGACAGGGCTCTCTCTGTGCTTCCTTTCACGATATCTCTCGGCGTCACTTACGCCCGAGAGATGCAAACACCTGCAGTGTTGGTCAGGAAATTTGAGTAACACTCTGGAAGCTGCATCCATTCGGCGGATGAAATTTGACTGTGTGGCTCCAGTCTTCCCCTCTGAGCCCACAACTTCCTCACCTCAGAGTAGGAGCTGGTCGGGGCCGACAAATCCCATAAACAAATACCTTTGATGCGAATCAAACCCACCACCTCCCAGGCCTCAGTTCCGCGACAGTAACCA
Organism: Conus canariensis; assembly: GCA_033310375.1. Taxonomy (NCBI): domain Eukaryota; kingdom Metazoa; phylum Mollusca; class Gastropoda; order Neogastropoda; family Conidae; genus Conus; species Conus canariensis. Next base: position 30,842,963 of record CM065730.1, on the reverse strand, counting down.
CTGCAACATGGCAGCTGATGAATTGGCAACGTTCGTGCTTCTGCTGCTGATGATAACGGAGAATCAGTTGTTATGAAGAAATGAATGGGTATGCAAATAAAGGCACAATGGGCAGAGATCAGTATATGTCGATTCAAAGACATATACATCTCAATGGGTAAATGAGCAAATGAATGAACGTATCAATACAAGATTTGTTGTGGGAGATAGGCGTGTGCTCGCCAGCGTTGTGTGTGTGTGTGTGTGTGTGTGTGTGTGTGTGTGTTGTGTGTGTGTGTGTGTGTGTGTATGCGCGCGCGCGTGTGCGTGCGTGCGTGTGTGTGTGTGTGTGTGTGTAATACGCAAGACACTTGTTATACGGTTATTTCTGGATATTGAAGTAAAGGCGCTTCTTTCTTTGTTTCTTGATTGTCGCGTTTTCGGTATCCTTACAGCCGGCACACGTCGATTCTTTATTGTGCTGCGTTTGTTCTCCACGTTTGGCGGTCTACTGACACCACTGTCATTCTCTGGTTTCGACTCACGACTAAAGTCGCTCCCACACTATACACTAAAAAAAAAACAAAAAACAATACACCCTTTAGGGATGTCGAGCCGAAACTTCAAAATATTTTATATGCGTATTCATTTGAAAACACTGAATATTGCATATGACGTGTTTGTGAGCTTGTCATTTTTGTTTAGCAAGAATCACTACTGTGGAGAGTCTTGTTTATATTTCTGCAAGTGCACCCTCTCCCCTTTACCCCTCCCTCTCCACCTGCCTTTTTTTTCTTTTTTACCCCCATTATTCTCTCTCTCTCTTTCTCTCTCTCTCCGTTTTCATTTTGTGTTTTGGCTGATATAACAGTCCGGGCAATCCATGGACTCTACTGTTTTGTTTATCTAATAATTTGTAAGGAGAAAGGAAAGACTTTTTTTGATGAAATGTGAACTGCTTGTCATGATCTGATGTAACTGGTGGTTAATGAGCCTCTGCAAACCGGTACTGATTATGAGTGAACAATATTAATCTGTACCGATTGTTTGCGAGTGTCCAGCCAGCCACCTGCACTCTTTATTAGTAACCATTTACCGATCTTGAGTGAGACTTTACCAATCGGTATTAGCTTTTATGATAATCAGTGAACCTTTACCAATCTATTGATATATTGATAGCCAATTTATTGATTATCAAGTGACGTGATTGTGCACGCTGAGCAACCGCTACTGAACGCACGTGAATATTTGTAATATCTGTTTAAATCAAAGGGTTACCCACCCTTACTGATTATGAACTAAACCGACGTCACAGCCCGTGATTACCACACATCGACCAATTGTAAACGAATATGTATAACTTTCACCACATGCAAGCGAAACTTTTTTTTTTTTTTCTTGATTCACCGAATGTGAACGAGTCTTTGCTGATTTTAAGATGACTTTTATCACTCCGTTTTGATTACAAGCAAACGTTTGGCCTCGCGCGTAAAAGAAGGCGTATCTATCAGTCCAACAACCAGCTCAGTCCAGCTCCAATCCCTGGGGTTGGGCCACCCGTTGATAGCTAGCAACCCTGATCCAACAGTCTGTCCATTGACGTTAAGAGTTTTGTTTCGTTTTTGTTGTTTTGTGTTGTTGTTTTGCTGTTGTTGTTGTTGTTGTTTTGCCTGGTGATGATGTCCTGGCTAGTTCTATCCTGGTCTATGGTTCTGTCCTCTTTGGTGGCCTTGTGAAACTGGAGCTGGACGTTTTGTTCCCATAGTCTTCTTGATCCTTTGGGGAGGGGGGAGGGAGTGGTGGGTGGACTTTTGTTCCCATAGTGTTCTTGATCCTTTGGGGGGGGGGGGGGTGGACGTTTTGTTCCCATAGTGTTCTTGATCCTTTGGGGAGGGGGAGGGGGGTGTGGTGGGTGGACGTTTTGTTCCGTGTTCTTGATCCTTTGGGGAGGGGGAGGGGTGGTGGTGTGGTGGGTGGACGTTTTGTTCCCAGTGTTCTTGATCCTTTGGGGAGGGGGAGGGGTGGTGGTGTGGTGGGTGGACGTTTTGTTCCCAGTGTTCTTGATCCTTTGGGAAGGGGGAGGGGTGATGGTGTGGTGGGTGGACGTTTTGTTCCCAGTGTTCTTGATCCTTTGGGGAGGGGGAGGGGTGGTGGTGTGGTGGGTGGATGTTTTGTTCCCAGTGTTCTTGATCCTTTGGGGAGGGGGAGGGGTGGTGTGTGTGTGGGTGGATGTTTTGTTCCCATAGTGTTCTTGATCCTTTGGGATGGGGGGAGAGGGGGATGTGGTGGGTGGACGTTTTGTTCCCATAGTGTTCTTGATCCTTTGGGAGAGGGGGGGGGGGTGTGGTGGGTGGACGCTTTGTTCCCATAGTGTTCTTGATCCTTTGGGGAGGGGGAGGGGTGGTGGTGTGGTGGGTGGACGTTTTGTTCCCATAGTGTTCTTGATCATTTGGGAGAGGGGGGGGTGTGGTGGGTGAATGTTTTGTTCCCATAGTGTTCTTGATCCTTTGGGAAGGGGGAGGGGTGGTGGTGTGGTGGGTGGACGTTTTGTTCCCATAGCGTTCTTGATCCTTTGGGAGAGGGGGGGTGTGGTGTGGTGGGTGGATGTTTTGTTCCCATAGTGTTCTTGATCCTTTGGGAAGGGGGGAGAGGGGGATGTGGTGGGTGGACGTTTTGTTCCCATAGTGTTCTTGATCCTTTGGGAGAGGGGGGGGGGGGTGGTGGGTGAATGTTTTGTTCCCATAGTGTTCTTGATCCTTTGGGAAGGGGGTGGGGTGGGTGGACGTTTTGTTCCCATAGTGTTCTGGATCCTTTTGGAGGTTTGTGGTGGTTGTTGTGAATGTATATCTTGGTCCATTATTTCATTACTCCTGTAAGCCTGTTAGTTTCCTGTTCATCATTTCTGTTGGTGTTTTTACCGATGTCATTGTTTGTTGATGGAGATCTTTTGTCACTCACATGGAGCCTAAAGTTTTCGGTACTCTTCAGTGCGCGTTGCAATGTTTGTGGAATCGATGGCGTTTTCTTTGGAATAAAATGGATGTTGGTATTTTTGTGCACGTGTGGCTGGAAACTTTGATGTTTTCAAATCAGTGCAGAATGCGTGCGTTACACATACGGTCTCCATGTGAATTCGTCATGACATCGCATGCATAAACTCTCTCAGTCTCTGTCTCTGTCTCTCTCTCACACACACACACACACACACACACGCACACAACACACACATACACTCACTCACCCCATTCCTTACCCATCTCCCGGACCTCTAGTTTCTTCGTTCTTCTCCCATTTTTCCAGACGCCCATGGAGGATAATCCAAGCCAGACTTCAGGATTATTATCCCATCCATTGGAAAAACACCTGTCACTGATATTTTGACCTCATGGGAGGCATCAAAGTAGGAAGACCTCCAAAAACTGGTGCCCATATACCAGAAAGCGTGAAGAACGTTTGGGGGGGGGGGGGGGGGGGGGGGGGGGCGCTGCATCTTCGTCATAAGACATAAAATCAGCTTCCATAGATGTCTTGACATATTCATTACATGCTGTTTGCCGTGAGTTGTACACTCTGTGCATAGTCATTGTTGTTATCATGATGATTGTCCCTGATCTGAGGTCGGGGGTGGAGCCATGACAGATAGTTGGGCAGTGCCAGATCCCCAATCATGTCGTCAGTCAAGAGCCGACAGATAGAATAAAAACATGGCAGAAACATACAAAGCGACAGACAGAGGAATGTTTCCCGCGCAGAATTTCAAGAAGGGAAATATCTAACAGGAGATCTCTGTAGACTTCAGATTTTAAGTAAGTACTAAAATTCCACCTAACCAGCGCCATGGCGATCTCCCAGCTGGGAGGTCGTGGGTTCGATTCCCATTAGAGCCATTTGCGAAATTTTTCTGTCCCGAACGGCTCCTGCCCAGAGTTGAATTAACTCTACTGGGAAGACTGGGGCCTAACAGTTGAGTTTCATCCACTTAATGAATGCGTCTCTGAGACTGCTGCTCAAATTTCATGACCAACACTGCAGGTTTGAGTATCGCTCGCGCCTGGTTTACGCCGGGATATATCATGAAAGTAAACGTAGACCACAGCCCTGTCATGCAGTCTCAGACCAGGATGGAAATCCGTGGCATCATCTTCATCATCTTCAACCTCACTGATCAGCCTTTTTAACCCGTAGAGTGCCTTTAAGCCGTCAGCTGACGCCGCATTAAAAATGCTTTCCCAGTGCCTATGGGCCGTCCACTGACGTCATGCATTTTTCTTGAATTTTCATTCGTTACTATTTCTATCAACGGACTTAAATAGAGTGTGCGTAGTAAGCCTTATATGTCTGTAGTATTAAAATGATATGTAAATGACCACACGTGAGGGGAAAGCCCATTTATTCTCATCACTGACTGGATGACCAGCCAGCACTTCGTCTCGCTTGCAAAGATGGCGGCGCAACCTTCGACAAGCACAGCGACCAAATCAACGTATTTACACAGCTGAGCAGGCTCTGCTAATGATTTTTGACAAAGACAATAATCTTTTATTCAACAACTTACTCGAGCATAAAGGTGAGATGATGATTGTGATGGAATTGCTGACCGTATTCGTCAGTTACTGAGTCGGGCTGTGTGACCTCAATGTGTGTTCAGCTGACTGGTTTGCCAGCGTCGAACGAGCTCGCCTAGTGTGTACTCTGCACTGCGTGCCAGTGGTCAGTGACGTGGTAGTCAGCGTGAGAGGGGAGCGCGGCCTGCTCGCGGCGCGGCACAGGGCAGAGGGAAAGGTAGGGGAAGAGGAGCAGTGAAAGAGAGGGTTGAAGTCCGGCAAGGGGGCGTGGTGGGGAGAGGGGGGCGTGGTCGTGGACTGACCTGTCTGCATAGAGTGTGAGCGTCTTGATAGACTTCTAAACTGTTTTACTTTCATTTACAGGTGTAGTGTGACAATACAAACTTTATTTTCAACTTTTTTGCTTTGTGTTCTTGTTTGGATGTGAAGCTGTAGTGGTAAATACATATGCTTTTGATCGTGCAAAAAAATCTATCCAAATCTAATTGTCTAAATACTTTTTTATTATCAAAATTAAAACAAAAGAAGCCCAGATTCAAAATCTTCATTCAATTTCCTTCAAAAATCATATATATTTCATTGTTATATCTTTTGTAGTTTCTGAGCTAGAATTTTTTGTTAATTATTACCCCCAAATCATTAGATTTCCCTGGCACTGGGAAAGCCTTTGTTTGTAACATTTTCAAGCAGCTTCAAGCAGCGAACGGGTTAAAAGATGTCTCTAATTCTGTTGCCATTCATGCCCTGCTCTCATGCAGATCTCAGTTTCGATAGCCGCCTCTCCACGTCTATAGCTCTGACCTGATTCTGGTGGGTTCACCGGTATCGGCAAGTACGTGGGGACTGCCGTTAGACGGACGTGGTGGCGCCCTCCGCAGGGAAAGCTCGCTCACGCCGGCTCTACGACTAAACAATTATCGTCGTCAGTACGGGGCTTAGTAGGCGGTGTTCTGAGTATATTGGATGAGAAGGCCACTCAGCACCACCGAAGTGACTCGGCTGCAGTGCAGCGTCTCCTCTGATGGGTTGCCTCTTGACAACATGACATTGCTGTTTCCTGTGGATTGCCGGTGCCGGGGCTGTAGCAGGCCGGGCCGGTCTGTGGTTGTGGACGAGGGGTCGGAAGGCGGGGCGTAGGTGAGGTGACACAGAAGATGCAACAACAACAAAAGCTATATACTAGCGGATCACCCGGCTCAAAAATTACCTGCTTCTCGAAAAAACCCGTGTATGTACACCTACCTTTTTCACCCTAGTTATACAATGATCGCCCCATAAATCCCGTTGTTTGGATTGTTTTTGTTTGCTATTTTTTTCGCACTGTTTGGATAGTTTAATCCTATGTGACTGCCGCTGCATTATACACAAACATACAACCATAATCCCTCTACAACACGCAAAGTACATGCATATTCAAATGTTTACATTTTCCCAATAAATAATCAGATGCATACATGAGGGTATTTCCTGGTACAGATGATCACTATACACAGGCATATACATCATACATCTTGGTACAGATAATTACTATACACAGATATCATACACAGCTTACATCTTGGACCAGGTGATTACTATACACAGATATCATATACAGCATACCTCTTGGTACATATAATTACCATACACAGATATCATATACAGCGTATATACCTAAATATTATTCATGCTAACTAAGACTGATAGGCCGAAAGAGAGGTACATATATGGACGTGCGGATAGTGTGTGCGTTTTCTTGCTTGCTTGCGTGTGTGTGCGTGTGCGTGCGCGCGCGCGCGCGCGCGTGTGTGTGTGTGTGTGTGTGTGTGCGTGTGTGTGTGTGTGTGTGTGTGCGTGCGCGCGCGTGTATGTGTGTGTGTGTGTGTGTGTGTGTGTGTGTTTGTGTGTGAGAGAGAGACGATGTGAATATCGCTGGCAACTATGCCGAGGTACATTACAAATTGAAAATGCACAAGGTCAGTGAGGACTGAGAAATTCACTGGAGCAGTTGTGTAATGTCAGAAGAGCAAGGACAGTTGTATCAGGTTGCCAATGACACTGAAGGCGTGTTGAAAAGAAACTTTCATGACAAGCACGAAAGAAATAGTCTTAAGCATGTAGAAACATCATCATATGGATTTCAAGTCCAAACTTAGTTTGCAAGTGTCGCTCTGTACCAAAAGAGAGGACATGTGAGAATGTCGTGAGGACAGAAAGGGTGGCACAAGAGAACTAGCATGCAGTTGTAATACGATTATATCCCTTCCATGCAGGCTTAAGAACGATCTTCATGTTTGTTTTATCTTTGTTCATTTACTGTCACTTCCATTACTTACAGTTTGATGCAGGAGTGAAATGCACCATATACTACGCATTGTTGGCTTTTCACCACATTTAACACCATGTCGGGGTCATGATAACCAAAAGCGACCTGCAGCCAGATAGCCCAGGGGCTGGCATGGCCATGATGGTTGCGCTCGCGAACAGCAGGGTGTCTGGCAGCCAAAGGAAAGCGCTTAGAGTCACCTATCGCTGCCCAGCTGCTTTCTCCAGGGTACACAGGAGAGTTTCTGACCCTGAAAGGAACGATTAGCGAAGATCTGACCAGCCAGTTGTTACACTGTCGGATGCCACGTTTGTATCGTTTGTGGGACGGCATGCATGACTGTGTATGTCTTGGATAGCTAGAGTACTCGTCATAAGTGATCTTTAACATGTGCCAGTCTGATCATTCGCGTGTGCACAGCGTAAACCTCGTAACGCCGGCTATTTTCAAAGGCAGCTACCCTGGACAAGGCACTCACACTTTCCGACCCAAGATCCAACGAGCAGGAGTTGTGTGGAGTCAAAATTCGCTTCGTGTCACTTGTGGCTTTTCTGAACAAAGTCACAGCAGCCGACACAGTCGACCGGCGTCTTTGGTGGAAAGTGATGCTACCCACTGACAGTGAACTTCACCACAGAGACCTCTGAGCAGTAGTCAGGAGGGGTCAGAAGGGAAGTCTGACTACAAAGAGCTTTTCTGACTGCATTGTACACTGGAAGGCAGAATCCGGTCTACAACAGGGAGTGGATTGGTCTTCGGAACACAAGCAGTAGCCTCATCCCCATCGTGTAGGGAAACCTGTTACAGTGGTGTTTGAAGGCATTTCTTGTAAACATACCTCTCAGTGTTCCTTTCTCGTCAGCCACATTTGGGTTACCATTCGTGGCTAAACACACCTCGCAGTGTTCCTTTCTCCTCAGCCACATTTGGGTTATCATTCGTGGCTAAACACACCTCTCAGTGTTCCTTTCTCGTCAGCCACATTTGGGTTATCCATTCGTGGCTAAACACACCTCGCAGTGTTCCTTTCTCGTCAGCCACATTTGGGTTATCATTCGTGGCTAAACACACTTCTCAGTGTTCCTTTCTCGTCAGCCACATTTGGGTTATCATTCGTGGCTAAACACACCTCTCAGTGTTCCTTTCTCCTCAGCCACATTTGGGTCACCATTCGTGGCTAAACACACCTCTCAGTGTTCCTTTCTCGTCAGCCACATTTGGGTTATCAATCGTGGCTAAACACACTTCTCAGTGTTCCTTTCTCGTCAGCCACATTTGGGTTACCATTCGTGGCTAAACACACCTCTCAGTGTTCCTTTCTCGTCAGCCACATTTGGGTTATCATTCGTGGCAAACGTTGAGAACAGTGAAAGAGTACTGAAAGATGAGTACATTGACAATTTCACGCAAGACAATCCGCATCACAGCAAACAGGTCTTATTGTTAACCCTATCAGATGTCTCATTTTTCTGAAGGATCCTGCAGATTGAAACAACGAAACAGGGAAAAAAAACACAATAAAACCTGGACTCACTCAAAGTTGAAAAGATTGCGCTCCAGATGAAAGGAATTTGGCATGGCATGAAGTGCAGGTCATGCCATGGCAGGACTCCATGGAGATGGTAGATTTCCTTCAGATGATTCTTGAGAGTCAAAAGGACAGACAGGTACATTAACAGTCTTTGAAAAAAATGTTTTCGTATCCAAATCCTGTGGTCACAAGTTTGTCATTATTTATCTCCGGAAAATGCAGCACCTGAGAGACGTCAGTGCAACCAGTTTCCATGATTGTAACAATGGACATCATGTTCTAAAAAAAAAAATGACAGACAGCTGACTTGTGTTCTGACCGTATCACAGCAGGTCTGAATGCACTTCCAGAGACTGGTGGCCAAGCTATGGGACATACAGCATAGAGGCTCCTTTCGGTGCCAGCGCGTTCATGCACCAACAGTACGGAGGTTGAAATACACACAAGCGATCAACCTGCCGAATCTAGCATCCTAAACGTTCTACAGGATTTTAGATTCCTCTCGGAGAACATGGTGATTTTGAGAAAATATGCAGAACATAATGCAGACTTTGAGGATGATAGACCAGCAGTTGTTTTTGATAGTAATGACACTGGTCTGTTAAAGGCGATCATCTGGTGCTGCTTTCAACCTCACAAAAGACATGGCTCTTCTTCTTTCAAAAAAAAAAAAAAGATCACACATACGGCTGGGCTTTTGTAAACAGGCTTAGGAATGTTTAGGAATCTCACTGGTGTCGGATACTTTCTTCTGAAGAAATTGAAGAAGATAACGATACTCACTGTCAGCACAGCACTGAAACAGTACAGTGAGCCGTAGTAACTGCCACAAATGTACAGCTGGTATTCTTGTGCTTTTATGTTGCGCTTACGGATCCAACAGCATTGGGCATTTTGACACCCCAGGTCAATAAAGGAAAGTCTCACACATGACGTCTGTCATGTTTTGCCATTGTTCCCACACGCTGAATGGCTGTGATGACTCGACACAAGGAGTTTGGGTCATTGCAAAAGATCATCCGCTAAAAAGGGCAAAAACGACTCCATATTCAGGCAGCAGGGAAAGACAAGATTTTTCTGCTGCGCAGACCAGACTCAGCAAATCATATAACAGATGTAACCAATAGATATGTTGACTACAGACTGGAATTCGTGGATTTGAAGCACGATGTGAACAGATTTGCGGCCTATGACACCTTGAATAAAAGTCAACACTGAAAGCGACAATATTTCCATACGTCTTCTTTTTGACGTCTTTTTTTTTTCGCTGGGTCTCATTCGGCCCGACATAAGTCTTTTATCTGCATGATCTGCTACGGATATAAATCTCCCAAACGCGTGGAGAGAGAGAGAGAGAGAGAACAAGAACAAGAACAAGAACAACAATTTTATTCTCTAGGCCACTAGCCCATAGAAATAAGGTCAAAATATACAGAATGTTATGCACGTGGAATAAAGCAATTGTTACAATAAATAATAATATCTGAAAATTACAACATAATGGACTTAAATCTTTCATCAATTTCTCCTTCAACTGGTTACACTATTCCTTTGACGGAGAGCATGAAAAATATACATGGCAAGTTTTCTTATCGCATCTACTGACCCCTTGTGAAGTGTATCGGTATACGGTTCTTTAATACCTTTCAGATATCTGTTTCTTATTGCATCATATCTAGGACAGTAATGTACAAAATGATTTTCATCTTCAATTACTTTACATGTTGAACAAGCAAAGTTTAGGTTTTCACTAAATATTCTCCTAAATGAAGAACCATTTATTGGTAGTACCCCCAGTCTTAATTTCACAAGTCCGTCACGGAAGCATCTGATATCTAAAAACTGGAAATAAGGTTCGCTTTCTAGGGTTGTTTTAAAAAGCCGATAATTTCTGTATATATCTTTATTCATAATAGATTCCTCCCATTCTTGTAAATAATTATCTTTCAGTCTTTGTTTGAATAAAGAGAGAAAAGTCTTTTCACATCCTACACCTTGATTTATCCATGCATGCCCAAACCCCATTCTGAACACAATGTTTCTGATCTGACTTGCCCAACAAACTTTGCCCCTTTCATCTAATTTCCAAAGCATTGCATATGCCATTCTTGGGATTCTAGTCGTGTCCATCTTTAGAATTCTAAGCCAATATTTAATACATCTAAAATAACTATTCACATATAATGGGTGCCTTCCTGTTTCCCCAAGAACAAACTTATTTGGTACTTTTAATGGGACTCGTAAAAATCGTTTACATGCATAACTGTGAACCTTTTCAATGTTGTCTAATCTATTCATACCCCACATTTCAGCTGCATACAGTAATATAGGTTGTACTTGAGTGTCAAATATTTTGAAAAAACAAGATTTTGAAATATCATGCAATCTGCCAATATGTTTCACACATTCAATACAAGCTCTTCTGCCCTTCACACGCCAGAGCATCAACACACTTTAGTATACTCATTTTGGTTGTAAACACAAAACCAAGATAGTTATATTCATTTACTACTTCTAAAGAATCTCCATTTATATTCCATTTGTCGTTTTTGCCTAGAAACCCTCCTTTTCGAAATACCATAACCTTTGTTTTGTCTTTGTTAATATTCAGAAATAGCTTTTTGCAAGATTCGTTCAGTACATCAATTTGATTCTGTAGACCTTTAGCGGTGTCGGACAGCAGGACTATATCATCAGCAAACAAAAGTATACATAGCTCAACATAACCTGGTAACAACTGGATACCATGTATTCCATTTTCTTCCACTGCCATAGCAATTTCATTTATAAAAATCGAAAAAAGTTCTGGGCTCAGGATGCAGCCTTGTCTCACCCCAACAGGACAATCAAAAAAATCAGTTACACGATCCTCTATTCTGACGCATGAAAGAGCTGATTTATAAATAGCCCTTATTGCCTTAATAAATTTACCATGAATTCCTGTTTTTATCAGAATCTCAAATAATGATCCATGTTGTACTGAATCAAACGCTTTTCTCAGGTCCACAAAACATGCAAAAAGCTTTCCTCCTTTCTTTGAAAAACATTTCTGAATGATTGCATTCAAGGTAAAAATGTGGTCAAATGTAGAATACCCCTTTCTGAAACCTGCTTGGGACTCTGTTAGCTTCTTATTTGTTTCAATAAAGTTCACTAATCTCTTGTTGAGAATATTAGCATAGCATTTACTCATTAAACTCAGTAATGATACACCTCTGTAATTATCTGTCACTGTTTTATCACCTTTCTTAAAAATTGGTACTATAATGGATTTTGTCCATTCCTCAGGATACTGACCTTTCTCGAAAAGATTATTAAATAATTTTGTCATGAATTTGACTGATTGCTCACTACATAGTTTTAGCATTTCTGGAGTAATTCCATCAATACCGCATGCTTTTCCATTTTTCAGTTTATGAACTGCCTCATAAACTTCTCTTTCATAAATAGGTGAGTTTAAATCACTGCATTCTGATTCATAACTTTCAAGGCTAAAATCAAATGTTTTTATTTCTGGAACATTGAATAGGCTTTTAAAGTAGTGAAGCCATTGCTGGTCAGAAATTTCAGGACAAATGCGAGCCCTTTTCTTACCAGACATGAATTTAACTTCTTTCCAAAATGATTTACTGTCTTTGCCAAAACTTGCAAGTTTTCTAGCTTTTTCACGTTTAAAGCTGCTCTTTTTTCTTTTTATCATTGTTTTGTACTCCTTCCTATCCTGAACAAATTGCCTCCTTTCCTCTGATTGTTGTGTATTTGACACAGTATATGTTAATTGCCTTGCTTTGTTTGATTTCCTCAGTATCAACAACGAATTCCTTGCTTTTACCTTAAACTGTCTACATTCAGCATCAAACCACTGTGGAGGTTTAATCTCTTTATCAATACAGACACATTTTTTCATGCAGTTACTACTTAGTACCAAAGTTCTAGAAAACAAGGTTACAGCTTGATTTACATCATTATCAATATGTGCTAGAGCTTGTAAGTACATATCTTGCATTTCCTTTGTATTGACATTTTCAATGAACTGTTGCTCTAATGACATCCCAACATTGCTTTTCCATCCACTTCTTTGCTTTCTTACCTTGGCTGTCCATGTTTGCCTGAGAATTCAGGGTGGTTAACAGTTTGATACAAACAGGTAAATGTGATGAATCAATGGAGGACAGAATATTTAAAGAACTAATATAATTCTGTAAACATAAACCACTAGAAGTTATAAAGTAATCAATTGTGCTCCCTCCATTGCTCGATACAAAAGTGAGTGATTCATCAAAATCATAATTACTTAGACCATTGAGAATGATACATTCAAACGTTGTGCATAAATTCAATAAATCTCGCCCAAAACCTGTTATTTCTTTATCCTCAGAATGCCGGGGGTCTCTCGAATTTACCTGGAAGGGAGATTGCGTGTTCAGTTTGTCTCGGAAAAAAATACAAATTCGGGTACATAGAAGTGTTGGACTGCAATGAAAGTTTGCAAGACAGTGTATGAAGGTGTGCTGAAGACGGTGGTACCAATGGTTTAGTTCGATTGACAGTGGCATAGACGGTACTTACTACTAATTTATCAATACACAAAAAGAACAAAACAGTGATGTGACAGGAATTCAGGACTGGATCATTTTCCGTCGAGGCAGCCACGCACAACATGCGCTTTGCACGTGCACGTTTTTTTCACCTCAGTGGACAGGTAAGGTTACAGGCACATGGAATTAAACTCTCCTGGCCTTTGACTCTGCCTGTGACAATACTGTTGTGTTCACTGCTGACTGCAGTTTGTTTGTCTGGAGAGAACACGAGCACAGGCGCCTGCAATGACTTTTCTTCTTTCTTTTTCGACACACACAGCAAGGGAAAAAATGCAGCTTTGGAAGATGCTCTTTCTCGGCTGAAACATTGTTTTGGCATGTGGGCTGTTGCCTACAGGTTCCATCAGATCACATTCCAAAGACCTGGTACTGTGAGGCTCCGGGCAGTGTGCTGTATGCGAGTGAGGTGCAGCATCGAATCAACCACCATAAAGGACATGTTTGTTTTGATATTTTTCCTGTCATGGCTGCTGCTTGTTTCCGGAGACATAGAGAGTAATCCTGGTCCAACAGATGTGTACAATCGTCAGTATAGACGAGACCACACCAAGAATTTCTGTGACTACTCAAACTACAACCAGGCTTTCGACCCAGTCCAGCAACACAGTTCAAACAACTCACAAGGTTCTGACGTCTGCCCTGATTTCTCTGTAACACAGGTCCAGAAAAGAATGCTACACCTTGCAGGTTACCCATGGACTCACAGGGAGGCCACCTATCATCAGGGTGCTTACCCACCCGAAGATGGGCTTGCTAGTTCATTGGACCAACTGCATGAATGGTGTTGCTCCCTTCAAGAGCAGCATGAGAAACTAAAACAGCAAACAGAACTTATTCTGAGGAGATGCAGATTTCTTGAAGAACAGTGTCAGAGCTTGCAGCAATGGAACGATTACCACTGTGACGCTAGCAAGAAAGCTGAAGAGGAGATCGACCACCTGGAATCATTCTCGAGGCGAAACAACTTAAGATTTTTCCACGTATATGAAGGCCCAAATGAGAGCCCCCTACAGTGCACCCGCAAAGTTGTTCAGCTTCTGAACAGATTTTTCCCTGACAAGAAACAATGGACAGTCGATGACATAGAACGTGCCCATCGCACGGGTCACAAGACCGAGGACTGGAACAACCCCAGACCCATCATCGCCTGCATCCACCGCTGGAACGATAAACTCAATATTCTTCAGGCAAACGAGAGCAGGAAAGAAATGGCTGTTTCCATTGGTGTCAGAGTGGCCGCCGACCTGACTCATCGACAGAGCCAAGCTCTCAAGAAAGAAAAGGCAGCAGGAAGAAGCGTCTATTTCTGGAAGGGTCGTCTGCAACACAGACAGTCTCGGCAGCAAGTCAGGAACCATAGGAAATCACTTCCTAAAGACAGCCCTGTTGAGTCTGCAGTCAGAGGAAGAAGGAGCGCGGCAGAAGCTGACAGCAGGAAGACAATGGGGAAGAGACAGTCAGATCCAGAAATAACTGGTGGTATACCCCAAGGAGAGGACCTGATTCAACTCACGTCCAGTCATCTCCATGGAGAGCAGACCAGTGGTCAGACCAGCCAGGTAATCTGCAGCCTGAACAGCCATCCACCCCACCCCTATGACATGAACGCACTTCCGACACTCCAGAGTCAGAAGCCGAAGGTCAATAACAGATACCTTTCATCTGCGGAGCATGAGAGTACCACAGACAGCACAGCTGAAAAAAGACTTGATACACACCAACAAGAAGAGGTCATACTCAGCTCAACTGCAGCTGACAAAGACAATGTTCAGACAACATATGTTACTATGGACAGTAACCAGAAGGCTCACCCATCGACCTGTCAGTCCCAGATGTCTTCCACGCCCGCAAAACCCCAGCCTCAACGTAACCCCCAACCAAGGTACCGGCGAAAAATTGACCAGTGGGGATGAGACTGGTAGAGGAAGGTAGAAATGACATGTCCCCCAATGACTTGTTGGTATCCCCTGTCAATGTGTCTCCTACAGCCCCATCCCACAGTGATGATGCCCATGTAGGGAACACGCTGGTGACTGACAAAACCCCTTCACACCAGGATGTTCATCAAGCAATAGACGTTGAGCACTCCAACTCCCTGGTACTAACTGATTGTACCCCAGGGGGTCATTCTGCTCAGATCCCACGAGTTGTGTCTGAACCTGTACCGACTATACCCTCACCCTTAGACACTCCAGACAGCAGTTTGACTCTTGTGAAACAGGCAGTGGCAGTGGGAATGAAGCAAGGTGACGTTGAGAGCCAATCACCCGCCATCTTGCAAGCATGTAGCTTGCCACAGGTGAAGTCCACGGCACAAAACTGTTCTATGGTGACTGAAACTCCTAAAACAGCAGGTCGTCTTACCCGAAGCAAAACGAGGTGCAGACAAATGCAGGTTACAGAGAGCTTTAACCGCATCAGTACAATGGGAAGGGGGAAAGGAGATAGTATGATGGCGGACAGAGGAGAAGGAGGGAATGGAAGAGGTGACAGTGGTGCAGGAAGGAAAGGGGGACAGGGGAGGGAGAGGGAGAGGGGTGAAAGTGCTACGGGGGGAAGAGGGGCAGGGAAGAGTGAAGGGGAGGAAGGGGTGAAAGGAGGCAGAGGGGGAAGGCAAGTGGAGAGAGTGGATGGAGAGATGCGAGGCAGACAGACAGAAGGTATCATGGAGGAGACAAATGATGGTGGGGGAAGGGAAACTGGCGGGGGTGGAAGAGGGGGAGATGGAAACACTAAATGACGGGGAGGCCGAAGCCGTAACTATATCAATATATGTACGTGGAATTGCGAAGGTTTTATGCAAAAACTGGATATACCAGACGTTGTGTCAACTCTTTTGTCTTTTGATATCTTTTCATTGAATGAAACATTCATATACGTGGATACGATTTCATTTTTGCCTTTTATTGATTATAATGTATTTGCGTCAAAAGCTGTTAAATTGTCAAATCAAGGGCGTAGTTCAGGCGGAGTGTGTGTGTTTGTGCATAAGTGGTTGTCACAATTTGTTAAGAGCATTGATACACATTTGGACCAAGTTATTATTTTGCAACTTGATCGAAAGTTATTAGAAACAGATAAGCCAATTTTTCTTATTTGTACATATATTCATCCATATGATAGCAGATACTGGACACAGACAGAGCATGGGTATGGGATTGAAATCATTGAACAATGTTTGATGGACTTGTATGAACGTTACGAGGATTTCTATATTATAATATGTGGTGACCTGAATGCAAGGACAGGATGTATGAATGCATCACTACAGAATGAACTGTTTACGGACAATGTGTGGAAAACGGATAAAGAAGATACAGATCAGATGATTACTCGGCATTCTGAGAGAGAGAGAGAGAGAGAGAGAGAGAGAGAGAGAGGAGAGAGAGAGAGAGAGAGAGGAGCAACCACTGAGGAACTTCGGCTCTTCTTTGGTCTCCCATCGTATATAACCAGTACTGCCTAAGCACGGCAAAGCACTGGCGACGAGTGGATTACCTTGGCACGGCAACTCTGATGTAACCCTATCGATCAGCTGTCCGGACACCTGTTCCAGGTGCTCTTTTTAGAACAGTACGCTGGCACTGCAGGATAGAAGCGGTCACCGCACAGAGGCCAGCCCTGTGTTGTGTGCTGGCCGGGAATGCTGTTGTGCTGGATGAGTGTGCTGACTTCTGTCACACGGCGATGGAGACCTTTTCATGTCGCTGACCTGACCTGACCTGACGAAGGTCACTGCTTCTCTGCACTACTGAAGTCTGTTTCAGTATGGATAGTTTCTTGTTTCAAACAAAACAGAAAAACAGTTAGTGATTCCAAGTTAATCTGACCCTTCGAGCTATGGCAGTGTTTTTTTTTTCTGTGATATTACTGTGCAGAGATCTGTCAAATAATGGGTTACTTGATTACTAAAGCCCTTTCAATACTAAAGCCCTTTCAATACAGACTTTAACATCAGCGTACATAACATGATTTCATCAAAGACACGTATTTAAGGACATACTTAATGTTCACTTTCAAACTGTCATCATCGACATGTAGATATACTTATTTCCATGAAAATGCATATTTCTCTGTACCAGAATGCTCTAGCAATGCACACGTTAAACTTTACTTTAAAGAAATAGCAAAATGACCAACAGCTGCAACAGTTGTCGAGTTAAATATTTTCGCAGTTGTTCATACTGTTCTGAACAACTGTCCATACGTTGTCTGCCACAATAAACTTCCCATTGGACACAGTAATGCCCTTTTGGACAGAACCACACACACACACACACACACACACACGCACACGCACACACACACACACACACACACATGCACACGCACACACTCCTTCACGTCTGTGTGTTTTCTAGGTTCACCTGCCTCCCAAAGGTGAAGTTTTCAAGGATTGTACTTACTTTTTCTTCAAATCTAGTAATCAGGTTCAGGAAAGCTATAAAGAGGCCAAAATCGGAAATAACTGAAGAAGTAAGACCAAACATTTTTGGGCAGGTTCTAGTTTTCTGCTCCTACTTTTGTTGCAAAATCCATTTTCCAACCAAACTAAAATGAGATACAGACTTTCCAAGGCTCATCGACAACAAGTATTTCCTGGCTTAATTTATATGTCGTCTTTGTGCGTCTGTCTTCTTAAGACAATCCTTCACAGCCAGACTGTCTATGTGTCAGTTACATTACGTTTCATGCATCACGTTTCGTTCTCACTTGGTCTTTGCTGTTTTGATACCTCTTCCCACCGATCCTTGCCCCCACACTGGCTACTTGAAGTCCTCTACCATGTTTTATTCGCCCCCAAAACAGGAAAACAAACACTTCTACCCCAGGTCGGCTGAAACGGTTCCAGCCTAATAACTCAGAAGAATATACAGTGGTCAACAGAGGGAACAGGTCAGAAGGGACGGGGAAGGTGCAGGTGTGCAGGTGGACTACTAGTGCTCCCCAAACTGGAGGTACTGTCTGCCCGCCCGTTTACTCATGACCAGCACCGCCCCGTGTTTACTGCTGTCAGTCACCATCTCGTAGAACGCCTCCGCCACCTCCTCCACCCTGCAAAACACACACACACACACACACACACACCCGCGCGCGCGCGTGCGCGCGCGCGCACGCGCACACACACACACACACACACACACACACACACACACACACACACATGCGTGTTTGGTTATCCTGTGAAGAGGTTATATCAGTTTCCCTTTACCACTTTATCGTCGACTCTTCAAGCTCAAAACACCAAATATCGATGTGTCAGAGTAATGTGTCGGCATACAATTCTTTTTTTCTTTTCTTTTTAAACTCGTTAAGATTTCTTTTATAATTGCTTGTTTCATAATCCACTGCAGTCAACTGTTTCGTCTCCTTCTAAACTATCCCCTCTGGCAAAACAAAGGAGAATAGTCATTGTCAAACACACAAACGCACACCAAAGAGAGTGACTGAACGAACGAAAATCATATATTACCAGGGTAATGAGATGAGCAACTGCATGTTTTGTTTTTTTTTCTTCCAGCCTTAGGAGACAACAAAAATGACGAAATAACATGAACTGCTGGCATCAATATATTTGCAGACAAAGGAAGAAAACTGCCATTAAAAATGAACGTAAAAAAATATTCCAAAACGAGCTTATGGTACAAACGTAAACTACACACATTTACACATGCGTGCGCGCGCACACACACACGCATACAGTGAAATACACGCACGGAAACGGGTATACACGACCACACACACAGGCTAACCAGAACTTCCGATCCCAAAACCCATCCTTCACTTAACCCCCCCCCCCCCCCCCCCCCCCCCCCCTCCCCACAAACACACGATTATATACAAGGTCAGAGAGAGAGAGAGAGAGAGAGAGAGAGAGAGAGAGAATCTTAGAACAACAGACGGCATCTTTCTTAATAAGTAAATCTGCTTATTTCCACACACACACACACACACACACACACACACACGTACTCCCTCAGCCTCCCTCACACCCGTGCACATCGCAGAGTAGCGATGTAAGGGAAGCAACTGTGATTGTAGAAAGAATTTTGATGTCCCCTGTTTTGTGCGAGGTATTCCCCTTCACTGGACCTCCCATTGATCCGTGCAGCAACGCGTCTCCTTTTTCTCCCCTCCCTCTTCCTAGATGAAAAATGATTATCTTCATCTTTTTACCTCCCGTTATTACCGTATCATGCTGTACTGCTGTGGCGATTTAAATGACTAGGTGCCTTTCCTCAGACTTTTTAAGGCATATAATTTAATGGGGAAACTATGATTGTGCTAGAAAGATATACAGATTCCAATAAAATGTATTTGTTACATTTTCTTAGGAAGATTTTCACTGTTCCTTTCCCTCCTTTATGTGACATGACAACTGACTGATCAATTAAAAGAAATACCTGGTATGTTTATACTGTACTTTATACTCTGTACTTTATACTCTGTATTTGGTTGAAGACAGGCATGGAAAACTACCAGAGTCTAAAACGCCATGCATATATGCAAGCATTCTAACAATGTCTGCCGGTTCTTTGACGGAAACGGCGTGCATCTGGCTTGTTCAAAACGTTCTATAGCCTATGTAAATGCCAAGTGTGTCCGCAGCATTTATGTTTTTTTTGTTTTTTGTTTTTTTGTTTTTTTCATTTCATGTTGGTGTGTTTGATAGCGGGTTCGTTTATTTACAGCCTGGCACGCTCATTGCTTGCTTGCTCGTGGGAATCCATGGCGCACATAATATCTGGAAGAAAGTTTCAGCGCGATGACTGTACAAAATGCCGATCGTGTACATAAAACCAAATAACCACACACAAAATACTGCAAAGAAATCATTTGCATACATAACGCCAAAATGACATTTGAACACGTTTTTCTTCCAGTGGAAGTCGTTGAAAATGTCTTGAAGGTTTAAGATACTATTTTGTTCATGACAAAAATCTGGCGTATCATTATTTGAATAGTCCAGCCGCTTGTTTCTCGTCAATCCTTCCTCATAGCCAACCCCCGTTTATCTACAACACACACACACACACACACACACACACACATAACACACACACACACACAACACACACACACACACATTATGTTCTACCACTACCACCACCACCACTCCTTCATTTTTATTGATTTTCTTTATTCTGCTCTAACGTAACTGATCTATTGAACACACAGCTCTTCTGAAACTTATCAACAGTCTCAAGTTACCTTTGTACATAAACAGACTTCAAATAACTAAAATAGCAATCAACCGATCAGACTAACTTATTCCGCTCTTGTCATCTTAACACTACCACTTTAAAAAAAAAAAAAAAAAAAAAGGATAGACAGACAGAACGAACGAACGAACGAAAGATCAAACGAACGAAAGAAAGAAAAAACGAAAGAAAAAAAAGAAAAAACGATAGAAAGAAAGACTGAATGAATGAACGAATGAAAGAAAGAACGAAAGAGAGAAAGAAAGAAAAAAAAAAATGAAAGCTAGAAAGAAAGAATGAACAAAAGAAAAAGGAAGAAAGAAAGAAGGAACGAACGAACGAAAGAAAGAAAAAACGAAAGAAAGAAAGAATGAAGAAAAGAAAGAAGGAAAGAAAAGAGAGAACGAAGGAAAGAAAGAATGAAAGAGAGAAACAAAGAAAGAAAGAAAGACAGAACGAAAGAAAGAAAAGAGCAGAAAGAAAGACTGACAGACACAAAGAGCGAGTCGTGTCGACTCGGTACTGACGACATGATGCCGACGGCCTCCACCTTCCTCCGGGCACTGTCCATGTCGCTGGAGGCCTGGGCATCCTGCACCAGCGAGGCCACCAGAGGGGTGTCCACAAAGGCCGGGCACAGAGTGTTCACCCGGACCCCCTGCTTCAGGACCTCTGGGTGCGCCTGGACACATCATCATCATCATCATCATCATCATCATCATCATCATCATCATCATCACATCACCATCATCATCACCATCATCATCACCATCACCATCATCATCATCATCACACCATCATCACCATCATCATCATCATCATCATCATCACCATCACCATCATCATCATCATCATCACCATCATCATCATCATCATCACCATCATCATCATCATCATCACCATCATCATCATCATCATCATACATCATCATCACCATCATCATCATCACCACAGCTGATTATGTCCGTTGGTTGTGACAACCACTTTAACACATCATCATCACCACCGCTCTTTACACCATGTTGGTGTTGGTTGTTACAACCACCTTGACACACCATCACCACCACACTTTACACCATGTTGGTGTTGGTTGTTCAACCACCTTAACACATCATCACCACCACACTTTACACCATGTTGGTGTTGGTTGTTCAACCACCTTAACGCACCATCACCACCACACTTTACACCATGTTGGTGTTGGTTGTTACAACCACCTTGACACACCATCACCACCACACTTTACACCATGTTGGTGTTGGTTGTTACAACCACCTTAACACATCATCACCACCACACTTTACACCATGTTGGTGTTGGTTGTTCAACCACCTTAACACATCATCATCACCACCACACTTTACACACTGTTGGTGTTGGTTGTTCAACCACCTTAACACATCATCATCACCACACCTTACACCATGTTGGTGTTGGTTGTTCAACCACCTTAACACATCATCATCACCACACTTTACACCATGTTGGTGTTGGTTGTTACAACCACCTTAACACACCATCACCACCACACTTTACACCATGTTGGTGTTGGTTGTTCAACCACCTTAACACATCATCATCACCACACTTTACACCATGTTGGTGTTGGTTGTTACAACCACCTTGACACACCATCACCACCACAATTTACACCATGTTGGTGTTGGTTGTTACAACCACCTTATCACATCATCACCACCACACTTTACACCATGTTGGTGTTGGTTGTTACAACCACCTTAACACACCATCACCATCACACTTTACACCATGTTGGTGTTGGTTGTTACAACCACCTTAACACATCATCACCACCACACTTTACACACTGTTGGTGTTGGTTGTTCAACCACCTTAACACATCATCATAACCACCACAATTTACACCATGTTGGTGTTGGTTGTTACAACCACCTTAACACATTATCACCATCACACTTTACACTATGTTGGTGTTGGTTGTTACAACAACCTTAACACATCATCATCACCACACTTTACACCATGTTGGTGTTGGTTGTTACAACCACCTTAACACATCATCACCACCACACTTTACACCATGTTGGTGTTGGTTGTTACAACCACCTTAACACATCATCACCATCACACTTTACACCATGTTGGTGTTGGTTGTTACAACCACCTTAACACATCATCATCACCACCACACTTTACACCATGTTGTTGTTGGTTGTTACAACCACCTTAACAAAACATCATCATCATCACACTTTACACCATGTTGGTGTTGGTTGTTATAACCACTTTAACACATCATATCACCATCACACTTTACACACTGTTGGTGTTGGTTGTTATAACCACCTTAACACATCATCACAACCAACACACCTTACAGCCTGTTAGTATGGTTGTTGCAAAGTTCAAATTCAACTGCTTTGAAATTTTTAATTCATCAGTTACCAGCTCCTGAGTCATTTCATTACAACAGTGATTTATTTCCTACGGTTTCCTTTTTTTCCAGTGCCATTAAAAGGTGAAGTTTTTTCCGCTTTGACCTGTTCTCCACATCATCACTTCTTGTTTCATCGATCGTTCACTTTGGCATCTAAATCGTTGTTTTGCCGCAATAGATTGTGACGTGTCATTTTTTGTGGACGCGTTCACTCATTTTATTTCTTTTTCATTGCGATCATTTGCAAGTCTCTTTAAAACACCGTACTCTTGGTGTAGATGACATTGATTTTTTTAAAACACCCTACTCTTGGTGTAGATGACATTGATTTTTTTAAACACCCTACTCTTGGTGTAGATGACATTGATTTTTTTTTAAAACACCCTACTCTTGGTGTAGATGACATTGATTTTTTTTTTTAAACACCGTACTCTTGGTGTAGATGACATTGATTTTTTTTTAAACACCGTACTCGTGGTGAGATGACATTGATTTTTTTAAAACACCGTACTCGTGGTGCAGATGACATTGATTTTTTTTAAAACACCGTACTCTTGGTGTAATGACATTGATTTTTTTAAACACCGTCTTATTTTCTCTCGTGCAAGCATGCTGAGCGGTGAACAGTAAGGTATGTTGTTGAAGCAGACAGAAGGAAACGTAGTAACAACGAGGCTTTGCATGAACGCATGCCTCATAGTTTTTTTTTGTACAAGACACAGGAGGTGTCTTATGTAATTGTAAATGGAAGGCCATGGCTGGCTGGCTATCTATCATAGTAAAGAGAAAACCACCAGATAAGTCAAATGAAGAAGATTAAAAGTGATGCAAAAAAGGGAAAGATAAGTGTTCTTTTGAGAAAAAAATAACATGATAATTGATATCATTATTTGTCTTCTTCTTTCAGGAACTTTTTCCTCAGTTAGAATAGAGGTATAGTCTTTTTGTTGAGAGGTGTGCAAGCACAGTTTGTGGTTTGTTTTGTAAATGGAAGAGACGTCGCTGAGACAGGTAACTGGTGAAGATTAGTCTGAAAAGACTAGAAAAGTTTGTTTATGAAAACGATCATTTTCATATGTGTGGCACTGTGGGGTGAGCTTTAAATTAAATGAAAGTTTGTTTTTAACTCGTGAGGACCTGTTGATGCAAAATTGAAAAATATCCCTGATTAATTTTGGTGTCAAAGTAAAAAGAATTTGAATGAAAATAGTGTTAAAAAAAAGTCTAGCTATTAATTAAAAGGAGGAACTCTCTTTTGTTTTGTCTGGTTTGGGACGTTGCGTGAGCGACACTCGGTGTTGTTCATGCATGCAAAAAGGACAGTGTAGATATCACAACGGCCACAGATGGCTACTTGCGGCAGCGAGAGGTATGAAGAGAATTAAGCCGCACCTGCCACAAGTTTCCTGACGGCGCTGAAATATCTTAGCCATGGATGCGGCTACGGTTCGAATCGATGGTTCCACCTCGAAGGGGCATGCAATCTTCTCTAAGGC
>CM065730.1:30796365-30816365 GCA_033310375.1 Conus canariensis | reverse complement strand
TTCCGCAACCTACGCTGTCCTACACCGACACCCTACCCCTCCAAGCGTATATAGCTCTTCATCTCTCATGCTCACCCCTTTTCCTGGCTGGCATGCACTGAAGGATGTGCTATGCATTTACGATACAGGCTTTCATTTGACTGACCTATTTCTACTGCAGTTTCTGCTCATTTTCACAAAACTGACATGAAATAAATTACATAGGATTACCTTCCACAGATTTTTTTAACATGGACGTTATCATTTACTGGACATCTACCAAACCTGTATGTTTACAGACAGGAATAAAGGCACAATGCGACGGTGACGTGTCACCTACAACGTTATACACTAGACCCAAGTTTCGTGGACCTACCTCCGGCTGAAGAGATGTTGATGATGACCCCTCCCTGACCTCCTCTGTCTTTCCGCAGGTAGTCGAGGGCCAGCCGTGTGCCACGTATTAGACCTTTCTGACCACAAGCATCACAGTGCAGTCCACTAGGGGCACAGGGTGGACTGATGATGATGATGCTGGCTACATTTGTCAGTGTCAGTGTGCTGCGTACGTGCGCATCATGATTTCTTGTTTTGAGTTGGGTGTGTATGTCAGCGCGTTCGTGTACTGTCTTCTTCGTGTATACGCACGTATATGTGCTTGCATATGTATGTAGTTGATGCGTACGTACAAGTTTATATACAGTAATGTAAGTGAGAGACAGAGAGGACGCGCGTGAGTGCATATGTGTATATGCGTGTTTTTTTTTTTTTTTGCGCGCGCGCGCGTGTGTGTGTGTGATTGTGTGTGTGTGTGTGTGTGTGTGTGTGTGTGTGTGTGTGTGTGTGTGTGTGTGTGTGTGTGTGTGTGCCAACACGCGTAATTTAACGCATACACATAAGCTAGACCGCGCTTATACAAACGAGTGCTTGTATATCTGTCTGTATAAATGTGTGAAACTATATGAGTGCTCATGTATTAGGTCCCCTTACGTACTTGTGTGTGTGTGTGTGTGTGTGTGTGTGTGTGTGTGTGTGTGTGTGTGTGTGTGTTTGTGTGTGTGTGTGCGTTCGTGCGTGCGTGCGTTCGTGCGTGTGTGTATCCCGCGTGCATATTTCTATGTATGTAAGTTTGTATGGATGCCAATGGACGTGCATGTGTCTTACCAGGTTGATATCGACACATTTCTCCCACGAATGGTCGGTTTCTCCCCCAATCCCGGCATTGTTGACCACAATGTCCAGTCGTTTGAACGTCTCCTTCGTTTTTTTGAATGCGTCTGTACAGAATTGAGGACAACGTTAAACTGACCGCTTTCTGACATGCACGTGTAAACACAGCCAGTCTGCTTCAAACATCCGTGTGTGTGTGTGTGTGTGTGTGTGTGTGTGTGTGCGTGTGTGTGTGTGTGTGTGTGTGTGTGTGTGTGTGTGTGTGTGTGTGTGTGTGTGTGTGTGCGTGTGTGTCTGTGTGTGTCTGTGCGTGCGTGCGTGCGCGCACGCGTGTGCGTGCGCGCGCGCGCGCGCGCGCGCGCGCGCGTGTGTGTGTGTGTGTGTGTGTGTGTGTGTGTGCGTGTGTGTGCATCCACGGTAAATGATTAACATTGGCATTTTTTTTTCAATTCCAAGGGCTAGCATATCCAAACTTAGCAAAACGATAAACGATGAACATTGCACCAAACAGGAACGATAAAATCTGTGTTTGATGTTCAGGAAAACTTTATATAATCCAAAATCAAAACTTTTCTGTAGTTTATAACATTTGACCACTTACTATTTTTTGCTTAATACACCGATGAAGGACATGTCAAATCGTTTTCTGGGTAAATATTGTAACATACACTAAATTATATGCCATCAAAATGAGACCATTTACTGCAGTAGGTACCAAGGAGAGTGTGATGTGTATATATATATTTCTTCAATCTAAGACATAAGAGCAAGCTTTGTTTATAATTGAATATTTCTTGCAGTCATTGCAACACCAAGCTGCTCTGTAAATTGCTGGAATGGTGCTCGGTACTTATCCTTGGAATTTATTAGTTTATTGTAATTTAGTCCCTTGCGGATTCATTCCAAGAACTGGCCCTCAGCACTTGTGTCTTAAGAGGTTATCTTTTTATATTTTCTACTTTTCACAAGAAAATGTAGCTTGTTTTGCTCTTTCATGATTTTCTTTTGCTTCTTAGGTGGCACCTTTGGTTGGTTTTTTGAAAACTCAACAAACATACTACGGTATTGCACACCAGCCTTTTCTGGGATAGCATTCCTCTTAAAACCGAAAAGGCAGAGGAGTCAAATTACCACTTTCCGCGGTCACTGAGGAGAAACAATCAGGTTTCGAAATATCGGTATCTGACCAGGAGTTATATGTTAGTGGCTTTCCTTCCCATTGGAGATTGTCTCCTTCTTGGAGACTATAAGCTTGCTGAAGGCTCATTTTGAGAAGCATTTATTTTATTTTTCCCTATTCACCCACTCAAGCTCATACTGTTAGTTAGGTAGAATGATCTACCACTGCAGATATGAATGCTTATCTCCCCTATTTCTTCAATCTAAGACATAAGAGCAAGCTTTGTTTATAATTGAATATTTCTTGCAGTCATTGCAACACCAAGCTGCTCTGTAAATTGCTGGAATGGTGCTCGGTACTTATCCTTGGAATTTATTAGTTTATTATATATATATATATATATAAAGACAGGCCACACACAGATAGATCTTGCCCGCCATAGCTAATTAAGATTATTTGAGTTAATCATTGTAGTGAATCAAACAAGTGAAGCAGCATTAAAGCAGCACATAAAACAGTTACTGTTTCCATAGGTTTTTTTTTTACAAAAACTATCGGAATGCACCGCAGATTTCAAGTCGTTGCCCAAGTGATCAACGGTAAATTCTTTTAAATGACAGAATCCGAAACATGTACATCAAACACAATCACACGTCATATATGTACATCATACATAGGCCAATGTGTTAATGTTGCAGACTGGAATACGTGTGGTCTGTTACTCCAGAAAAATAGAACTGATGTGAAAGATTTGATTGAACTAGATGACTAGTATGAACTTTTCACTCCTGGGGAGGTTCATGCAGGTGTCCGACGCATTATAGCGAAAAAACGCGGAATTGATCTAAGTCATGAAAATGAGCAGACTTTTGCTGTTGATAGCAATAGAGTGCAGTTTTTAAAAAAAAAAGGGAGAGACAGGGTGTGAGAGACAGACAGACAGAGTGGGGGCGGGTGAGGAAACAGTCGAGTTGGAAAGTTGAACGACAGGAGGTGGGTTGAAGGGCATTGAAGAGATGATCGGTCATCAACTGGTTGTTAAAAGTGACAGCTTGTGAACAATGTAGGCTCCTCTTCCTAGAGCTGACTGTCACGTACACATTCTATCTTGGTCGTGACATGCATTTCCAAAACCCACAACATTAGCAAGATTGGTCTGATTGAAAATAGGGAAGAAAATGCCAGACATTACTACCATTTTCTTTTCTTTTTTTTTTGTAAAGCTTTCGGGATTGCCCATAAAATCTGACATATTTTATTTGCAGCTTGATGTTAATTGTCCTCAAGGAGATATTGTTGCTATTCCTGTTGGCATTACATCTACCAGTCGCTCTCCATTCCATTTGGCTCACCCACCTTGAGCCCTTTTCACTGTTGTGGCATATTACAACTGAGTCAGATGAGCAAACTGCCTCTTTTGCTCATTTTTTGTTCTCAGTAAATCGAAAACATCAAAATTCGAGAACGGAGAAAAGAAGAGATTCTTTCAAGTTAGTTTATGTCCTTAGAAGTCGAATTTCACTGCTGATTGGATGGCCAGCGTCCTCTAAGACACATGAAAATGCCAGACAGCACTGTCAAACATGACAGACACATGCCAGTGGAAGGCAGCATCGTGAAAGATAGCGAAATATATGCTGATCCCTGACATTACCTTGAAAATTACGGTACACATGCCAATGCCAGACAGCGTCCTCAAAGAGTGAGAGAGAGGTGTGGACGTCATAGAGCGAGTGTCATCAAGAAATGAGAAGACACATACTGACGCTTGATATTGATCTCAAAGACTGAATCATATATGTCGATGCCAGACGGCATCTTCAAGCAGACAGGGACCTATGCCAATGCCAGATTACATCAAAGAATGTGAGCAATATACTGATGCCAACAGTATCATCAAAGAATTCAAAATGCGTGAAATGGTTCTTCACAATACTGCCGGAAGCACAAATTGGCACCACTTAATGTTACTTAAACAAATTCACACATGCACGCACGCACTCCCCCACTCCCCCCCCCCCCCCCCCCAGCCACTCCCCCCTCCCCCCCCCCCCCCCACACACACACACACAGAAAAACAATGGCGTACTCTGCATATCGACGTCAGAGGTGACGTCAGCCACGATAAAGATGACGCTGTCAGGATAGGTTTTCTGGAACTCTTCCACGGTCTTCATTCCGACATCCTTCTGCACGTCCGTCAGCGCTACCTGTACAAGGTGAGCTCAACACTGTCAGAGCCGTCATCAAAGCATGCTAATATAGTCATAATATGATTAAGATCGCATAGGTGTCAACCTATACGGTTTTCCCGTATTACTGTACGGGAAACCTGCGATTTCGGATCTGTACGGCCGTACACAAGTTTCAATACGGGTAAAACTGATTTAGAAACTTTGGGGATCACAGTAAGTAGTGATGTACTCCTGACTTCAATGGACTAATGATGTTAGTAGGAGTGAAAAGTGCATAGGACAAATTGGTTTGTGACTTTGCACTCATGATGTTGTTAAAGTGGAATAGTGTGTAAACAATGGGTTTATAAACAGTTTTCATTCTGCATCATTGTCAGTGTTTTACTATAGGGTGTGTGATTTGATCTACAAACTGTCTCAAGTTATGCATTCTGTTGGAATGGAAGAGAAGGTTCTGTTGGATGGGTAAGTATTATTGTTACTCATAAACTGTCTTAAACTGCCATTTGTTTCAAGAAGTTCTGCCTGATACTGAGTATTACATTATATTCACAGCAATTTTTGTTTATGTTTTTGCGTTTTCTGTATTGTATAAGGTTTTTGGGCTCGGAATAAGGGAAAAAGTACTTTTCAATATGGGAAGTTGTAAAGTGAAGAAAATTGGGTTGACACCTGTGAGATCGCTATAGTTTGCCAGCGTCATCACATCATGATCAAAGTCACCAAATCATTTAAACTTATTACATATTAAGTCTAGTTGCAAACTGAGGCGACTGCACGCGGAAATCTAAACAAATTTTAAATGTAAGTAATAGCAAACCGCCAAGAAAACGTAGAAAAACGAATCACATGACAAACACGACGCGTTTCTACCTCTTAAATTTTCTTCAGGCAAGACACAAAACACTCAGGACAACGAAAATAACGAGCAATCACTTATCTTCATTAACTTCAGCGCATGATGTTTTTCATTCTACGCCCATCTTGCGCTGAAGTGAATGAAGATAAGTGATTGCTCGTTCATTTTCGTTGTCCTGAGTGTTTTGTGTCTTGCATGAAGAAGACTTAAGAGGTCAAAACGCGTCGTGTTTGGTCATGTGATTCGTTTATCTACGTTTTCTTGGCGGTTCGCTGTTAATTACATTTAACACATGTTAAGGTTGTCAAAACATTGTCGCGATTGCAATGCAATCAAGATCATGAAAACATGATCAACATTTCACGACAGTGCACTGATGGTGTATGAATTTTTATATGCACGTGACCCATCAGGTACAATATGTTTCTATTTATGCCTACTTCTCGCCGATGAACATCGGTGGATGTTTAATACACCAATCTTGATATTTGACAAAGCTATCAGCAATGGCTAATTCGGTTATGAACTGCGAAAAGGACACAGGACTTCTCCTTGTTCGATTCCTTTTGTACCAGTAAGCTTTTATCCATATCGAACTGTTGTTTTAGCTCCCTCGTACATGCTCCAAACACATGTAAACATTTTACCTCTTATTCATTCTATGTTTGATTAAAATAACCAACAAAAAATCTGTTAACAGAAGCAAATGCCCTTTTAAAATCTGTTAATGCAACAAGTAGTTTTTGATCAAAAGAAACCTGTATTGAATAAAGGCCAAAAGAGTTTATGAAAGTTAGGATTCTCCTCACTTAAATCTAGTTTGGTGTTCCCCATGATATTCGACTATTCCATGTGTTCTTGTAACGTTAGTTAAACACTCGTGCACGCTCATCTACTGAAGTTGGACGGTATATCTGTTAGCTTCGTTATGATTTGTGACATTTATATTACTCTCTTTCTTATACGGGGGAGCAAGAGTTCACTTCACTCTTCAGGGAAATTATACCTGTTTGAATGGAGTGTTAAACAGCTTTTTAACAAAAATTCAACAAGTTTACATGAAGTTTTCAAAGAATCCCCTAAATTTCATTAGGACCAGCTGTTTCCCGATCCTCCCCCCCCCCCCCCCCCCCCCCCCCCCCCCCCCCCCCCCCTTACATACACCATCAGGAATACCGCGACTTGAGCAATTTACACACACACACACACACACATACATACACACACGCGCGCGCGCACGCACGCACGCACACGCACATACCAGCAGGCGCGCTTACACGCACACATTCACAGAGAGAGGGAGAGAGAGAGAGTCAAATGACATCATTTGAAGATTCTTCAGTTAAATTGCTTAACCGGTGTGGGAGAAGGGCGAGGGTGTTCAAACGCTTCCAGTTACAGTACTTCAGTAAACGTTCCTCTCCACCGGACAGCAAGACAAACAGAGGGATACAGGGAGGCACAGACAGATACCAAGACAAGAGTTAAATGAGACAGACTCTACTGTGTTCTTATCACTTGTCTGACTCGGAGTCTCTCAACATCGTATCTGTGTTTGACCCAGTGACCTTCTCGTAGGAATATCACAGAGAGAGAGAGAGAGAGAGAGAGAGAGAGAGAGAGAGAGAGAGAGAGAAAGAGAGAGAGGCGAAAGCTGAGAGAGACAGAGAGAGAGAGAGCTGAGAGACAGAGACAGCTTAGAGAGAGATAGAGAGAGAGAGAGGCAGAGACAAAGAGAAAGAGAAAACAGAGACAGAGAGAGGGAGAGAAAGATACAGAGACGGAGTAGGGATGAGAGAAGGGAAAGGCTGGGGGCGGGGCAGTAGGTGTGTGTAGATAGTGTATGGGGCCGGCTACAACACACATTTCCACTCCGGTGTTGCAGTGTGGTTGTTTATTCAGTCAACATCTCAGCGCTGTTGATAAAACAGAGTACAATCCTCACAGTTCTGCATTCTTTACCCAGTTCTCTGTACAAACTGATCGTGCAGCCTGCTCGACCCTAAACCCATGGAGTCAAAGGCACGGTGGCCCAATTTTCTTTCTTTCTGCGTACGCAGGCTGATACTCCTGCGGACACTCCCTGTGTAGACAGGCAAGTATTAATCCCATCTACCCAACAAAGGGTGTGGAGTTTTGTGTGTATGACCGTTTTTTTATCCCGCCATTAAGGCAGCCATACTCCAACTTCGGGGAAGGTGCATGCTATATGTAACTTGTCATCCATACCAACGGCCAAACTGGCCTTCTCTTCCAAAAGTTGATGATGGGATTTTACGTGCGTGCAAGATGTTATGCGTGCGTTCACACACGGAAGCTCGGTTTATAGTCTCATTTGAAGGACTGTATCGGAAATGGAGTCAAAACCAATGTTAACTCCGAGGGGAAAATCCCCCTGTACCGAAACAGCCCGGCGAAGAATCGAACCCGCAACCCCAGGATCACGAGTCCGGCGCTCTATCAACTAGGCTATTCCGGCCCCCGATGATCCAATGAAAACGTATAGTGCGAGAAACACGTTTAGTTAATTAAA
The DNA here is from genome assembly GCA_033310375.1 of Conus canariensis. Taxonomy (NCBI): domain Eukaryota; kingdom Metazoa; phylum Mollusca; class Gastropoda; order Neogastropoda; family Conidae; genus Conus; species Conus canariensis. The sequence continues at coordinate 30,808,509 of CM065730.1, read as the reverse complement.
AAAAAAAAAAAAAAAAAAAAAGGAAAGAAAAAGAAAAAATCCCATCGTCCGAAACCCGTCACTCTTTTATTGATAGCTAAGTCGATCACATTGTGCCTCTTCAGTGCATGCAGGTTACAGGTTATATCGTGTAAAAAAAAAAACCTGACACACAGCAAAGACAAATGTGATCAACAAGCACATGGAAGCTAAACGTTTGGCATGCTTTATACCAAGTTCTACAGACTGCGCCACGCTTTGATCCGTAATTTTCACTCCCAGGTTATAAACAGCCAGGGAAAACAGTTACATGTAACACAAAACAGAAAAAGGCCAGCTAGACACTGCAGAAAGGGCCGGCTAGTATCCACTCTAGACAGCGTGTACAGTTTTCACCATGTAGTCACCATATTATGACAACAACAACAAGCTGATATATGATACACTTTGACCAGAAAAACAAAGGACTGCGTCCAGAAGAAAGACCGGAGAATGTTCCGTAAAGACAGCTGAAACAGTAGACGACGGTAGAGGCAACAATCTGTGTGCCCTAGAAGTGACTAAATGCAGCTAGTCTCGAATGCAGTAAAATCATGAGCAGAGCAACGACGGAACACGGGTTAAGACACTAAAAATGGGTGCACCAGCCCATTATGTCATTTACGTCGTATGACAACGCCAAAGTCGATGGTCTGGTTTCAGTTTCTTAACAATGGTATGATTATCATTTCTTACGCCAATGAACAGAGTAGAATGAATAGATCACTCTCAGAAACCGGAAGCCGAAAGTTTAACACAGGTGTTCAAATAAATAAAGCAGTTCACTTGCCATATATATATAGGATCAATGTAGTTAAAACGCCTAAAACGATTTTACAAGTGCTCACGCCCTCTGCACAAAGTGGTGCCCCCACCTCCACCCACCACCCCCCACTCACGCCCAACGTGAAGGTACAATTTAAAAAAAAATACAACTGCTTTCTAACCGAAAAGTTTCTTCGCTCATGTCACACTCTCTGCATGACTTCTTTTTACTGTCACACATCAAGAAAAAGATTCCTGCTGAGCAGCACAGCAAGCGGCAGCCGTTACCAGTATCAAAGTACTTCAGGTAAAATTGAGTTGTTGTTGTTTTTTTTTACATGACACATTTTCAAGTGTTATGTGGGTGTAGAAAACCCCTGCCAACAAAACGAAATCACTAAAGGTGTGTGACTAACAGTAGATTAATCATTGCTGAACACGACTGAAAGCGATTTTACTCTCAGGAAATGGGTTTCGTACATGTGCACGGACCAGGCACAGTGTTGCGTCGAACGTGATAATATGATTTGTTCAGGCGTCACCTCAACATGAAGAATGAACGAACGTACAGATGTATTCGCAATGTCGTTTGAAGTATCAATGTCATCTCATTTGAACAGAGTTTGGAGTCGCAATCAAAACTGTAGTGAGTAGTAGCTTCAATTCCTGTATTTACGGTAGCATCTTTCAACCGCGTGACGAAATCACCGCGACATTAGCTCTGAAGGCGCCAGCGCACTGGTCTAAAACGAAATGCCGTATATTGTTAGTTTTGGATCAGTTGAAATTGGTGGGTGCTAAATGCCAGAATGACTATTTTCGATTGTCAAGTCAGATTTGCTGGAATCAAGATGCAGCCGGTGAATCCCAACATCACACCACTTCAAGAGCATGGCCTAGACCACTACAGCCCAGAAAACAGTTGAAGTTAAAATAACACTAACTCAGAAACGAAGAAGTAAACTTGTATACAAAGTGAGATTTTCAGCATCGGTGCTTTTCTTTCGCTACCAAAGATGTTGTTCTGTCTTTTCCGACAGAATTTTCTTCCGTCTTCCTTGTGTTTTCCTTCCCCTATCAAAGAGGGGGTTACAACAGAATTTCGGCACGGACAACTCCCTAACAGAGAGGAGAGAGAGAGAGAGAGAGAGAGAGAGAGACAGACAGACAGACAGACAGACAGAGGACAGAAAGAGAGAGAGAGTGTGTGTGTGTGTGTGTGTGTGTGTGTGTGTGGTGTGTGTGGTGTGTGTGTGTGTAGTGTGTGTGTGTGTGTGTGCGTGCATGCGTGCGTGCGTGCGTGCGTGCGTGCTGTGTGTGTGTGTGTGTGTGTGTGTGTGTAGGTGTAGGTGTGTGTGTGTTTATATTTGTAGGTACTGGAGGGGAGGGGGGGGGGCAATGTTGTCATCGTATGTAATCATGAAGCAGTTTTTTTTAAGGCATTGAGCTCATTGAAATAATCTTCTCGTGTCGTTTGGAGACGTTTCTCTTTTTCTTTTAAGTCCAAACAAGTGATAAGATCCCCCCCCCCCCTCTCTCTCTCTCTCTCTCTCTCTCTCTCTCTCTCTCTCTCTCTCTCTCTCTCTAAGAGAGAGAGAGAGAAGAGGGACAGGAAAAAAGGAACATGACAGGAGGCAGAACTTGTGGTAGGCCCCTACCCCTCGCCCCACCCACCCACCCACCCCCTCCCCGCCCCTCCAGCTTCCATGAGAGGCAATTGACCTTTCCCCCGTCCTCCCTCTAATGGCCGTAATGGTGGTAATGGCACGATACCATCTCTCGGACCGCTTCCCTGACCCACGTGTCAGTCACGAATCTTGAACGAGCACGACTCGAGTACTACGTACTTTTCTGAATCAGTGTCACCTTCTGAAAAAGAGAGAGGGAATTGGCCCACTGTATGAGGGGAACGTGGTTGTTACGACAGTATGTTTAGGCCAACAGACCGGTGTTGTGTGTATTATTCAGAAAAGATGGAAGTCACAGTACACATCGCTTATAACAAACTCACCTAAAACAAATTTCGGTTATATAAGAACAGAAAAATCCCCGGCCAAAGGCCTTCTTAACAATGACTTTTTTTTTTTAAACCTCCCCGATCGGCATAAACTTGGTTACAGCAAATCCTCGCTTATAACAAGCCATTTTCTAATCACCTAGACGTGCCCGTCTTCGGATATAGTAAATCACCTGTGGCCATTTAAACATCAAGCAGACAGATGCAGCATAAGACTACCAGACACAGGCATATTCTACATACGCACTTGCATTTAGCACCTTACAGATTTAGACATTATTTGAGAATGTTTCTTTAGATAAGCGCCTTTTGCTCTTTCCACAAACAGTAGTCTCCAAAAATGGCGGACAATCCCTCACGCTGCAGAGGGAGGTTGATCAGACTGGTGAGACGGAAAACCAGCCACTGAGGAAAAGACCTGTCATAGCAGAAGAGTCAGAGCTTGATCGCCCGGCCTTGGTTAGAACACTGAAGAACCAGGAGAAGTTAAGAAAGCAGTTCTATAGCGGTACCGTTGATGTTTCAAAACGGTGATTTCGACAAGCCAAGCACAATGATGTTGACAGTCAGCTTGTCAACAAGGTGTACTACACATGCTGTTAAAGATGAGATTCAGAACAGAAAACTATCGTACAAAATGTCATTATTAACCGTTTCAATTCAGGATTCAGAATTAAAAACTGTCACTCAAAAGACTGTTTTAACCTGTTATACATTTGACAAAGAGCAGAAAGCTATCCACCTTAAATGACTTATAAACCCGTCAAAGATTAAATGCAGAGCAGAAAAAGAAGAGATGATGGAGAGAAGAAAACTATCACACTAGATGACTTTATTCAACTGTTAAAGATAAGATGCACAGCAGAGTTATATCACACTAAATTTTTCACTATCTTGTCAAACGATGCAGCGTAGAAAACTATCACTCTAGATGACTTTATTCAACTGTTAAAGATGAGATGCACAGTAGAGTTCTATCACACTAAATTACTTCACTATCTTGTCAAAAACAAGATGCCGAGTAGAAAGCCATCACAGTAAATGCATGGCTTTATTAAACCTGTTAAAAATCTGATGCAGAGTAGACAATTATCACACTAACTGAACTTATAAACATGTTAAAGATCAGATGCAGAATAAATAAACTATCATACTAAATGACTTAATTACCCTGATAAAGACTAGACACAGAGCAGAAAACTATCACGCTGAATGACTTTTCTAACCTGTTATAGATCAAACACAGAGTAGAGAACTATTACACTTAATGACTTTATTAACTTATTAACGAATACATTTAAAGTAGAAAAATATCATCCTAAATGACCTGATTTGGGTTTGTTTTTTTTAAGTTATAGTTATCGGTTCAACGTCCGATGTCGTATAGATTAAGTTAAAACAGTGAACAACTCGTTGGCCGAATAAAACAAGTGTAGTAAGTTTTCAGTTCTGGGAAAGACTTAAAGTGACAGAATTTTGTCACCATAAAGAAACCAATAAAGCTATGTAAAGAGAAAGAGTGAAGACCAGGTGATTTTGTCGATTTATTTTTGTGGGTACACGGGCCGGATGTTTGTTTCTAAGCCAGGCAGTATTCCTGTGACGATGAACCAATCCATAGGCGACAAAAACCCTTCAGTACTGAAAGAAACCATTGTTCTTATTCCTCTTTATTTGTACGGAAAATAGCTGAAGTGCGTTCTGGCCAGGAGGACCGAACAACTACGGCCATCAAGAAAAAGATGTCTGGAACTGCTGTTAGTTTTTATAAAATCTGTTTCTTGTTCCCATACAGCCGTCCAAAGTAGAATTTGAGAAAACGATTGTTTATATGTTAACCTATGTGTCCTTTATTGTAAAATGCAAAAAAAAAATGATACAAAAAACAGTGACCATCAGACAAATCGCAAAACAAAATAAGGGGGGAAAAAAAAAAAGGGGGGGGGGGGGGGGGGGGGGGGGGGGGGCAATAATCTGGAACGAATTTTCAGTTATAACACGGTCTAGCAACTTACCTTTGTAAGCGCGAAAAACTAAATAATTAAAAAAATAAATGAAGGCAATAATCCTCAGGGAAAAGGAGTTACTGAAAACAAAAGTGAGAAACAAAAGCCTCATTTAAGGTTTCCTTTTATGCCAACCAAACCGTGGCTACCTGTATTTGTTACTGTTCGTCCATGCGTTTGTTCGACTATATTCAAGACTGAAAGGGCTACGCCAGTCTTGAATAAATGTAAATCTGTGTTTGTTTATTTCTCCTGTTGTTGCTGCTCTACAGATGTGTTAGGTTCAGGGTATATGGGCAAGCTTGGAACATCCTTTTGGGGGGATGTCTCTTGTTTTTTTGTGTTTTTTTTTTGTCTGTGTGCTCTGTGTTATCGCATCTGCTAGGCGATTCGGTGTTGCAAGCAGTATTCGTTTGGAGTTAAGGGCATGCATTTATTTCATCATGGGAGCAAGAGTTAACCTTAATTATTCGTGATTTACTGTTTACTGTTTCCTGCCTCATTTAAGCTTACCTTTGACATTAATCAAACCGAGGTTATCTGTATTTGTTATTGTTCGTCAGTGTATTTGTTTGATAGTATTCAAGACTGAAAAGGCTGTGCCAGTCTTGAATGAATATCAATTTACGTTCATTCCTTTCTCCGGTTGTTGCTGCTGTGTAGATGTGTTAGGTACAGGGAATATGGGCAAGCTTGGAACATCCCCTTTTTTGGAGGGCGGGGGGGGGGGGGGGGGGGGGGGGGGGGCGATGTTAGGGGGATGTCTCCTTGTTTGTTCCGTGTTCTCTTTGTTGTCATTTCTGCTAGGCGATTCGGCATCGTAAGCAGCATTCGTTTGGCGTTATGGGCGTGTAGTTATTCCATCATGAGAGCAAGAGTACCCTACGTGTTCATTATTTACTGAGAAAATAGGTTTGACAGATCGCAGAAGACGACAACAAAGAGACTGACAAAAACAGGAACTATCTAGCACAGCTACCCCTTTGAGAAAGCAGATAGAACTCATCGAAAACTGAATGCTGCTGTCCCCCAACCTCCCCCAATCTTTGTGGCACAGGCACAATAGCAGGAGTTTCCAGTGTGACCATGTCGCCAGGAACAATGTCACCGCAGCATTTTTTTCTCCAGTAAGCAGGACGCATATAGCACCGACTGGCCCAAATCCGCTCACCCTTAACAATAACTGCTTATACAAAGAAAACAACAGACAGACAGAGAAAAAGAAGGAAAGAAAGGAAGGAAGGAAAGAAGAGGAAGAAGGAAAGAAGACAAAAACGAAAAAGAATTCGTAGCTGTGTAAAAACAAACGAAATAACAGAACAAATACACTGCCGTTAAGCAAATGGGAAACACAGTAAGCTTCAGGCCTAGATGTGACCAGGCTGAATACATCTGAGGCGGAGATTGAACAGTCATGGTTTTCGCCTGATAGGAACCTTGGTGGTGCCAGACGTAGCCAGGCCTCGTCTTCGTTGCCTCCATTCAGCAGTTGTGAGGCTCTGACTTGTCGTCCACCTTGTTGGCAGCTTTGAACTTGCACCCAGTCTGCATTCTCGTTTGCGGACATGTGTTGTTGCGGCTAAACCCCATGTAACAGTTATGACATAACTATTCGTCTCTGACGAAGATTCAGACAGGAATTAAAAAAAAAAAATTATGCTGGTCGCCAAATGTTGCTCTGTTTGGGGTATTTTTGTTTCTTTCCTTTCTTTCTTTTCTTTCTTTTCTTTCTTCCCATCTATCCATCTTTCTTTCTCAGTGAATTGTTTGCATTCTGATTTCCCTTCTACAACTACTACTTATATAAACAAGAAGATGTATTCCATCAGATCCAGACGTCAACCAGCTGCTTCTTTTTGAGACATGGGAGCACTATTTCAGTGTAGGAGTAGTGGTGCAGTGTGCCACCGAGATACAAACGGGCTTCAGATCCAAGAGGTAGGAAAACTGCTACCTCAAATCCGACCTCCTTCTTCTTCTTCTCGATCGCCTATCACACCTGTAGACAGGATTCTGAAATGAATCTGGTGGTCCTCTGCAGGGCCTCCACAGACCCGTACTGCTTGTCGTTGATGGGCACCGGCTGCGGCCATGTCCTATCCCTCAGACACTGCAATGTGTGTGTGTGTGTGTGTGTGTGTGTGTGTGTGTGGTGTGTGTGTGTGTGTGTGTGTGTAGGAGAAGGGGGCGGGGGGAGGGGGCTGCTATGACAGGGACATGGCAAGTGTATTCTTACTCACACGCATGCGTGCCTGCTGAAATAAAAGATAATACTGACAGAGCAGCGCGTGTTCATGCAAGATGCATCAAAGCCAACAAACCTGCTCGACGAGAATGATAAAGTGTCACGGCTGGTTTCATGGTTGGTCTCTCGCAAAAAACAAAGTCTACATCACTGAGGCATGAACTTTTATTTATTTGTTTGTATCTCTTTCATGTCTTCGTCATCAAGACTTTCTTTTTTTTAGCCTACATCATTCAGAAAACTCGCGCGCGCGCGCGCGCGCGCGCACACACACACACACACACACACACACACTCTCTCTCTCTCTCTCTCTCTCTGTCACTCATACACACACACTCCCTCCCTCTCTCTCTCTCTCAAACACACCACACCACACACACACACACACACACACACACACACACATACACACACACACACACTACTTCACAAAACTAAGAGATTTCGTTGGCCAAACCAGGACTTCCTTATGATTATTATGATACCAGAGGCAAGTTCGACCACTGAAGCTGACTGCTAAGCGAGCGTTGAACTGACCTGGCCTTCAATGATTTATGTGGAGAGAGCACGCCACAGCTCTGTTACTGCACTCTTCCTGGGAGGAGTGTTTGGTGTTTAGCGGACTGGGGCTATGTTCACTGTTTTATGCTTGTGTGTGTGTGTGTGTGTGTGTGTGTGTGTGTGTGAGGAGTGGTGGGGATGAGAGAGAGAGAGAGAGAGAGAGAGAGAGAGAGAGAGAGAGACTCGGACTTTGATTGTCACGAGAACTCCTAGACACATAGACACAACACAGTAATAATCAGCAATGTGTGTGTGTGTGTGTGTGTGTGTGTGTGTGTGTGCTGTGTGTGTGTGTGTGTGTGTGTGTGTGTGTGTGTGTGTGTGTGTGTCTGTAAGTGAGAGAGAGAGAGAGAGAGAGAGAGAGAGAGTCTCAGACTTTGCCTAGACACATTGACGCACATGGTAATAATTAGGAGAGAGAGAGAGAGAGTGTGGTGTGTGTGTGTGTGTGTGTGCGCGCGCGCGTGTGTATGGGTGTGTCTGCGCATGCGCAGCACGCCTTCGCGCATGAAATAAATATGCGCGTACAGCGAGTGTCTTTATTAGTATTAGTGAGAGTAATCATAAAAAATAACAATACATTACAAAACTCTTATCCTGCAAAATCCCAAAGCGGTCTACGTGGACGTGACGATGAGCCTGTTGGGCCTATTAGCGCTGTAATGTACGTGAACACACAGTGAAACACCATTGACACGGTCAGATGTCAGCTGCTGACACTGGGCGGACACCCCTTGCACACTGATGCCTCAGAACGCTAGAGGTTAAAGGTTAAAAAAAAAAAAAAGGATAATGTTCCTGTCGCTTATCGGCCGTGGGGTAGTTTGCTGTCATGAGTTCACCGTGCCTAGGGCGCGGCATGATGGGAGGCGCCGCCCATTCCTCTCCTTCTGCCGCCTTTCTCCTTCCCTGAACTGAATCAGGTACCTGTTTACTGCTGGGTGGACAGAGCAGGTTTAGAAGCTGGAAAATATCTGATCCTACGTGCATTTCGAACTCACGACCGCCTTTCTTTGTCTTCTTCTTCTTCTTCACAATCATCATGTGGATTATTCTGACACTTGTGTGTATGACCATCTTTTATCCCGCCATTAAGGCAGCCATACTCCAACTTCGGGGAAGGTGCATGCTATGTGTAACGTGTCATCCATACCAACGGCCAAACTGGCCTTCTCGTCCGAAAGTTGGTGATGGGATTTTACATGTGTGCAAGATGTGCGTGCGTTCACACACGGAACCTCGGTTTATAGTCTCATTCGAAGGGCTGTGTGGGGAATGGAGTCAGAACCAATGTTAACTCCGAGGGAAAAATCCCCTTGTACTGAAACGGCCCGGCGGAGATGCGAATCCGCAACACCAAGATTACGAGTCCGACGCTCTACCAACTGAGCTATTCCGGCCCCGAATTGTCCATCTCTGACAACTTGCAGCTATGGAGTAAGGTCAGCTACCTTAAAACAGCTGGGCCTTCCATTAGAGTGCATCCATCCCCTACACGTAGCCTATAGTTTATGTCAAGTTTTCTTTGCATTTTTTGTTCCAAAGCGTCGATGTTACGCAACAAATATGCTAAGTTTTTTTTTTGTTTTGGAATAGACAAGAAACGTTCATGGATGTGCGAACACCAAATTCGTGCGAATTTTACTCTGTGCCTTGGAACGCAAGGTACCAATCCCGCTGTGGGAGGAAGCTCGATCGATATTTATAATAAGAGTTAGTCTCTCAAGCCCGTCTGATCGTTTTGTTCAGTGCGTGTGTGAACAGTGAGTGTCGCTATGGCCTTCTGCTTTCAGGGGTTCTACTGAGCGTGTAGGCCTACGTGGTGAGCTCATAACCTCCACTCAAACTGAGAAAAAGAAATCGAGATGGCGAAGGCCGTTCTTAATTCAAGGAACCGATGGCTTTTATTTTTGAAATTGCGGATCAATGCTGAACCAAAATGTCTTTCTTTATTGTGGTCTACGATCCACATAATCTTGTTCGCCGAGGTCATCGAGCTACGGCGAACAACAGAGATTCTGAACTGAAATTCTTACACCACCACCGCCAACATCATCACCATCACGATCAAAAGGCATCATTACCATCGTGGAAACTAACAGATGCAGGCGTTTCTTGTTCACTTATATCATTACTAAACGGTGGCTGGTCAGACCAGACTCCGGCAAGCCTGTACACTCATGCAAGGCAGCAATTTTTTCCACAGTGGTCATCAATATGCAACCTACCGGTACAAAATATCACCTACTGCACTGTCATCAATATGTGACCTACCGGTAGAAAATGTCACCTGGTGCACGGTCATCAATATATGTAACCTACCGGTACAAAATGTCACCTGGTGCACGGTCATCAATATGTGACCTACCGGTACAAAATGTCACCTGGTGCACGGTCATCAATATATGTGACCTACCGGTACAAAATGTCACCTGGTGCACGATCATCATAATGTGACCTACCGGTACAAAATGTCACCTGGTGCACGATCATCAATATGTGACCTACCGGTACAAAATGTCACCTGGTGCACGATCATCAATATGTGACCTACCGATACAAAACGTCACCTGGTGCACAGTCTTCATAATGTGACCTACCGGTACAAAATGTTACCTGGTGCACGATCATCAATATGTGACCTACCGGTACAAAATGTCACCCGGTGCACGGTCACCAATATGTGATCCACCGGTACAAAATGTCACCCTGTGCACGGTCACCAATATGTGACCCACCGGTACAAAATGTCACCTGGTGCACAGTCATCAATATGTCATCCACCGGTACAAAATGTCACCTGGTGCACAGTCATCAATATGTCATCCACCGGTACAAAATGTCACCTGGGGCACAGTCATCAATATGTCACCTACCGGTACAAAATGTCACCTGGGGCACAGTCATCAATATGTGACTTAACGGTACAAAATGTCACCTGGGGCACAGTCATCAATATGTGACTTAACGGTACAAAATGTCACCTAGGGCACAATCATCAGTATGTCACCTACCGGTACAAAATGTCACCTTGGGCACAGTCATCAATATGTGACTTAACGGTACAAAATGTCACGTGGGGCACAGTCATCAATATGTGACTTAACGGTACAAAATGTCACCTGGGGCACAGTCATCAATATGTCACCTACCGGTACAAAATGTCACCTGGGCACAGTCATCAATATGTGACTTAACGTACAAAATGTCACCTGGGGCACAGTCATCAATATGTGACTTAACGGTACAAAAAGTCACCTGGGGCACAGTCGTCAGTATGTCACCTACCGGTACAAAATGTCACCTTGGGCACGGTCATCAATATGTGACTTAACGGTACAAAATGAAATTCATGGTACCGGGGAGACATTTTGAACCGGGTGAGACATTTTGTACCAAGACGTCGGCATAAATCATCACCGGGTGGGGTTTTTTTGTTTGTTTTTTTTTCTATAAATAATCGGGGCGACATTTTGTACCACAACCTCCGCTGATGCACATTATCCGCGTCATGACGCACGAAACACCCTTTTAAAATATGCCTCAAGCGTCAGTCGACTTTTTTTTTTTCAAATGAATCAACAGCAGTCATTGAGACTGCCCATCTAAATTCTGCCATGCGCGTTACTGCAGAAGGTAAAGGTTTGCTAGACCGAGACCGCAAATGCAACGTGCCGTTCAGATGCTCAGTGATGAGGTTTTAGAATTTACAAGCCAGGTGACTGCTGAACAACACTATCCAGCGAGCACCCTGCAACCGCTCCCCCCCCCCCCCCCCCCCCCCCACCCCCCATCCATCCCTACATTTAACAGCATCCAGTTCAAACCCATATCACCACAGTCCGTTTCAAATGACTGTGATAGTGACCTGATTTGGCCGACTTCAACTTGGGTTACTTATTACACCATTTCAACACCAGCTGTGGCCTGCGGGATACGGAATCCCCTGCAAGGTTTTGGTTTTGTGGTCGTTTCGTTCGTTGTGTGTTAGCGTTATTTCCCTTTTTTTTTTTTTTCTGTGACGCTGTCAATCCAGTTCTCACTACTCGTCGATCATCTCTCTCTCTCTCTCCCTCTGTGTGTGTGTGTGTGTGTGTATGTGTGTGTGTGTGTGTGTGTGTGTGTGTGTGTGTGTGTGTGTGTGTGTGGTGTGTGCGTGCGTGCGTGCGTGCGTGCGTGTGTGTGTGTGTGTGTGTGTGTGTGTGTGTGTGTACGTGTGTGTGTGTGTCTGTCTGTCTCCCTCTCTCCCCCCCCCTCTCTCTCACTCACACCACAACACACACACACACACACACACCCCACACACACACACACTGTCTGTCTGTCTCTGTCTCTCTCTCTTCTTCTTCTCTTCTCTCTCTCTCTCTCTCTCTCTCTCTCTCTCTCTCAGGCACGCAATGACAGAGGTTGATGTATGCACACTTTCAGCTCACGCAGCGAGGCAATAAATACCAGCCACAACGAAAATGGAAAACAATATTGCAGCCATTTCATTATGCCCCACCTGATTCCCTCCCGTGTTCTGCTTGGCT
>CM065730.1:30783865-30786365 GCA_033310375.1 Conus canariensis | reverse complement strand
TAACACAGTACACAACTGCATGAAGTACAGTTTACTACACAGGTGCATAAAGTGCCATACACTGACTCAGATGTCAGCTTCATACTAGGTAGGATAGCAGTGCTCATAAAACATCAGCGTTTCAATACATTCATTAACTAAACACAACAGTTCGTCTCTTACAGGCTCTACACAAACATATGCACAAATTCCTCACAATACTTTGATTTTTGTTCCTTATTAGCAGTCGCACGAAACTGACATGAATTTGCATTTGCAAATTTCTGCCGTAGATCACTGAGAGCCAGGCAGAAGAAGAAAAAGTGTATTTCGTCACCGTTTGCCTTTTCACATAGTGAGCATATCAGACTGCTGTCAGAAACTACGTTATACCATTGAATATGCACTGCTGTATCTGAAACACCAAATCTAAACTTCGTCATGTAGTTTTTAATAAATCTGTCCATTTCAAGTGAAAGATACATTTCGCAATAACTGGATGATTTATACTTTCTGTGCTATGAAAACCTATCACTTTCCTGAATATGTTCATGCCAGTTTGGCCATCTGTTATCAATAAGTCTTTGACGAAATACTTGCAGAGAATATTTCACATTTTCCACACCCTGGTACATACAAATCCAAAGTCATTTAGAAATGGTAACTTACGAATGTTTGATGCCCATGTGATGTTACTAGGCGAATCTAACCAAAATAACATTTCATAAGATAACTTGTCATCATTCATTCGTGATATCTGTAGCCAGTATCTAATGAACCGCACGCGCGAATTTATGTAAATTGGATGACGTCCGGTATCGCCATAAACTAAATCATAAGGTGTTTTAATGTGGACTCCACTTTTTAGGGCATGCAAATGAGCCTTTTCAATGTGAACAGCAGCAGCATCCAATCCCCACAGTTCAGTCCCACAGAGAGCAATAGGCTGCGCCTGAGAAGTACTATGAAATGTTCGTAGCAATCGTCCACAGTAATATTGTTACACATCATACACTTTCTAACTGATACTTTGCGCAGATGCTTCCAAAACCCTTCCTGATCTTTTACTGAGTTAACTAAATTGCATAATAAAACAGAATTATACTCGTTCTCATTCCTTTCTAAAAGGTTCGTCTTACTCCCTTCGAGTTTTACAATAAACGACTCAGTCTTTATCGTCTACAAGATAAGCATTCATTCAGTGGAGAAGATAAACCTGTTCTCAACCACTCTTTCATTATTCACACAAAGTTTAAAAGAAAAATATGCATCAAACATAAAAGGAACACGCTTTCACTGTGTGCATGAACAAAATTCAATGTGTCGTCAGGTACATGTTTATCGACCACCGTAAACACCTCTGAATGTTTGGTTTAACAACATATTGCACGAACAAATTCTGTCGTGAACTCCACATTTAACAAGAAATGTTGACACAGCTGTGCCACCAGTCCCAACCCTAGCTGCACGTGATGTGCAAACGGTGATACACATTTTTTCTTTACTCTCTACGTTTTGATGTAGGTTCATATTCAATCAATTAAATTGTTTTGAAATCATTTTAACAGGCCGACCATCTCTCTAAGTAGACATCTTCAGATTACTGTCTTGATCTAAGTAATACCTTTTACTTTCAACGACCAGGTGATCAAAGATCATTGACACTTTTTTTAACCCAATTTTCTTACGTTTTTCAGATTAGGGACAAGTTTCTTTTTTTTACGTATTTCTCACACCTGCTGGTAGAAAACTTCTCCGATAAATACATTTGTACCTTTTAACCTATGCTTGGCACCAAGAACTGATTCCTTGTCCTTAAGTACAACAACCAATGATCGGAGAGTCAGGTTTCCCGTTCAACCTGTGGAGCCTGTCGAACTCTCTGTCTCTTGCCAGTTCTAATTCATCAGCAAACAAATCATGCACAACGCCTTCGCATTCCTGCCTGGTTTCCCGTTCTCTCCAGGGAATGCCATGAAATATCACATCGTTTCTATTAGAACGACATTCTAAATCATCAGTGTATTGTTCAAGTTCCCACATTTGTTCATTCAGTCTGGCATTCTGTGCCTTCAGGTTTTCTTTTTCATGCCTTAGATCAACGACGTCCTTTTTTTTCAAAGATAAAACGTCATCATGCAGTCCAGCATACATCTTTATAAATGTCAGCTTTCATTTCATCAAACTACGAGTTAATGTCCTGAAAGGAAGGCATGACATCACGGAGACTGGGTTCTGTAGTTACTCGAGAGAGGGAGAGGGGTTGGATGTTGGTGAACCACTGACAGAGCTCTTCAGTCTGTCCGCTTTGTTGCCAGGAGCAGGACCGGGGTTCAGCCCAACGTCACCGCAACGCTGAAGTAAAAGTCTGTAGTATAGCAGAGAGGGGATCAAACCTAAGGTGACACCGCTTTGCCATGTGTGAATCCTCAGTGTCTTAAAGACGAGAGCGGCCTTTCTCAAAACGCGCGGATGCATAAAAGCAAGGAATACAAACGTAAAACTACCACAAACAGCACGG
>CM065730.1:30726365-30781365 GCA_033310375.1 Conus canariensis | reverse complement strand
ACGACTCAACAGATGTGTGACCTAGGCATTAGCCCAACGTGCTGGTCAGACCTTAAGTGTCTACCTAACATTGGTTGTCTTTTTTCTTTTTCTTCTTTTTTTTTTTTTTTTGCATGGCGTAGTGCCAGATGGACCAAAGAAGAGGCGGACAGACAAGGGTGGCCTGGAGGACAGCATTAGAGAGTGGACAGGCCTGTCCTTCCCCAGCTTTCAGAGGGCGGCAGAGACCCACAACATCAAGCCATTGTCACAAGTCATGATCAGTGCCTCAGCATCCCCTCCCCCCCCCTCCCCCAACCTGAGGCAACTGGATGGACAAGGCATGGCTTCTGCATCTCTTTTCTCCCCACACCAGAGGTCCAACGTAAGAGGCGCACTCATTCAGCGTTGTAGTCTGACCAGGCGCCGTGGCACTTGGTTAGCATCGCGGATTCCCTGCTGGGAGGTCGTGGGTTCAATGTCCTTCAGAATCCTTTATTTGTGGTAATTTTTGTTGGCTCTGACTACCTTCATCCTTGAGATGGGTTCCTTAACTGGGAGCACTGGTTTTCAGACACTTGTTCACGCACTGTTGACACACAACCCGTCGGACAGAATAAAACAGAGTTCCCTATTTTAACTAAAACCTAACCTTTTATATCATTTACATGAACATCTTTCTACTGTGGTTTCACATAATCACACACATATTTCGATCTAACACACTGCCAGGCCCTCACGGACCCATAAAAACCTTTCTTATTAAGTTTGGCATCAACAGTGCCACACAGAAATAGTTGTTTTTGCAAATAAAATTTCCTGGTTTCCTGGTTCTCATGCACAGACCTACAACAGTTTTCCTTCTTACTTTTGGCTTCAGCAGCCACAAAACCATTTCAATCTCCGCGACCTGACGTCGAATTACAACACACACACACACACACACACGCGCGCGCGCGCGCGCGCGCACGCGCAAAACACACTCACACAAAACACACACACACGCGCGCACACACGCACACACATACACACACACATACACACACGCCAGCGCGTGCGTGCGCGCCAACACAGACACACAAACACACACAGAGTGTGCCTGTGTCCCTCTCAACAACAAAAAATGAATAAACAAACTACTCATCCCTACTCTATCCTGGGGAAAATTCCTGAAAAGAAAAAAAATCAATTTCTTAAATCGGTTTAGAAACTATCTTGCTCTTAACACACACACACACACACACACACACACACACACACACACACACACACACACACACACACATACACACACACACATTAATCTTCATCATTTTTTTTTCTTTTCATTTCTTTTCATTTCTTTACACTACATCTCACCTGAACGCTTGCTGAACCTAACGTAGATCTGTCGTGCCCTTTACTTTTTTACCTTTAGTTTTGACACCTCCTGTGTCATAAAACAAACAAACAACGAAACTATTGAACAAGTGCCTTCGCCAACGCCTTTCTGCGCGACGCGGTCGCGGTTGTCCTCTGACTCAACTGCCCATCCTACAGGTAACAAACAGACCACCCTGTGTGCTTTACTCACTACTCAGCATACGCTGTTGTTGGATGTTTCCATGACAAGGTCGGTCAAAGCATCACACTTTAAAATCCTTCCTTTCTCTCGAGAGCTTGCACAGGCGGTCTGTACTTTCCGCTGACATCCTACTTTACACCAATAAACACAAACTAACCACGAGGAAACTAGGCACAGTTCCTCATACTGGTTGACCGCCGGGATAGGTTATCTTTCACCAGACGCCGCTCTGGACAAAACAGTTCCACCGTTGCGAGTCGTCCCTGAATATTCATCGTACTGTGCGTTTTTTTTGTTTGTTTGTGTGCGTGTGTGTGTGTGTGTGTGTGTGTGTGTGTGTGTGTGTGTGTGTGTGTGTGTGTGTTTACTGTCTTTATCTCTATTCGGATATTGCGGGTAACATAAAACCCACATACGTCAAAGAGTCTCAAGAGTTTGTTTCTCTTCAAGTTCAACCAACGAAGCACGTCCAAGCTGTATTGTGCTGGTGTAGCTCTACTATGCTGTATTGTACTGGTGTAGCTGTACTATGCTGTATTGTACTGGTGTAGCTGTACTATGCTGTATTGTACCGGTGTAGCTGTATTACGCTGTATTGTGCTGGTGTAGCTGTATTACGCTGTATTGTACTGGTGTAACTGTATTATGCTGTATTGTACTTGTGTAACTGTATTATGCTGTATTGTGCTGGTGCAGCTGTATTATGCTGTATTGTACTGGTGTAGCTGTATTATGCTGTATTGTACTGGTGTAACTGTATTATGCTGTATTGTACTGGTGTAACTGTATTATGCTGTATTGTACTGGTGTAGCTGTACTATGCTGTACTGTACTGGTGTAGCTGCATTATGCTGTATTGTACTGGTGTAGCTGTATTATGCTGAACTGTACTGGTGTAGCTGTACTATGCTGTATTGTACTGGTGTAACTGCATTGTACTGTATGTACTGGTGTAGCTGCATTGTACTGGTGTAGCTGTACTATGCTGTTTTGTACTGGTGTAACTGCATTGTACTGTATGTACTGGTGTAGCTGTACTATGCTGCATTGTACTGGTGTAGCTGTATTATGCTGTATTGTACTGGTGTAGCTGCATTACGCTGTATTGTACTAGTGTAGCTGCATTATGCTGTATTGTACTGGTACAACACCATTGTACTGTATTATACTGGTACAACAGCATTGCACTGTATTGTACTGGTGTAACTGCATTATATTTTATCGTAATAGTGTAGCTGGACGATGCCCCACTGTATCATTCTCTGATATGGAAAATTGCACTGTTCTATACTTTCTATATGGTACTGTGCTGTGCTGTATTGTAGGCGTGTAGGTGTAGCAAGCTGTATCAAACCGTGCTTTACTGTGTTTCTGCTATATTGTAATCACTGTGGCGCGCATAACTTCCATTTCTTTTCTTTTTTTTCACTGGCTTCCGTTTTCTCAACTGCTTGTTCTTCCGTTTCTCTTGTTTATCTTTCCTTCGTTAATTCTAAATTTACTTTTCCTCCTCCAGTGTTTCTGTGTGTTCTTTTCCACTTCCTTCCTGCTCGTTTCTGAAACGACTGCCTTTTTTCCTGCGTTCACCTGTTCCTGATCTTCTATGTGACCGACATTTTCCCTATGGGCCTACCGTGCGTCAGGCCACTTCATGCCTTTGTCCCTGGTCCCTTTCATCAAAGCCGCATTCCTCTCTCTCTCTCTCACACACACACACACACACACACACACACACGCACGCACGCACGCTCGCTCCCACACACACACACACACACACACACACACACACAACACACACACACACACGCACACACACACACACACACACACACACACCGCGTAAACACGCTGTGTTGTACCGGCGTAGCCGTCTGGAGTGGACTGACAGACAGACAGACAGACAGACAGAGAGCAAACAACTCAGGAACGAAACTATATAGATTGTGAGATTAGGCACAGCCTAACCTTGCTGTACAAAAGGTTGCACGCTACAAATGAACTCTTGCCTCGACAATAACGTCAATATCGTACTGACAGCGTCTCCTTTCAAGGCGCCGCTTAAAAGCCCACTTTTTGTGCTCTGTGTTGTGTGTGTGTGTGTGTGTGTGTGTGTGTGTGTGTGTGTGTGTGTGTGTGTGTTTGAGAGAGAGAGAGAGAGAGAGAGGAGGGGGGGAGAGAGAAAGACACTTTGACCACTTTAATGGCATTGACAGCAAGTCCTAATGGCATGGGGTAATGTATTATTTTTGCAAAAAGCATAAGTATAAATTTGAAAATGGGAGAAACTAAGCGAGAATATGCTGTAGCAAAAACCAGAGACATCCCAAGTATTCCATGGAGACCCTCTGTTTACACACACACACACACACACACACACACATATATATATAATATATATATATATATATATTTACGCACGCGCGCGCGCGCGCGCGCGCACACACATACACACACACACACACACACACACACACACACACACACACACGCACACACACACACACACACACACATTGGGCGCCACGTAAACACGCTTTATTGTACTGGCATAGCCTTCTGACTGGACTGACAGACAGACAGACAGAGAGCAAACAACTCGGGAACAAAACTGTATTCGTAGGTAGTGAAATTAAGCACAGGCTAACCTTGCTGTACAAAAGTTTGCACACTAATATGAACTCTTGCCTCGACAATAACGTGAATATTTTGCTGATATCGTCTCCTTTGCTGTCCAGACCTGCTCCGTTAAAAGCCCACTTTTTGTGCTCCATGTGCGTGTGTGTGCGTGCGCGCACGCGTGCGTACGTGCGTGCATGTGTGTGTGTGTGTGTGTGTGTGTGTGTGTGTGTGTGTGTGTGTGTGTGGTGTGTGTGAGAGAGAGAGAGAGAGAGGAGAGAGAGAGAGAGATTCTCAGCCCTATGTTTCTGGTGAGCAAAAACTTTGAGTCCAGCCTACTAGAATGGCGGAGCCTTGAAACTGCGATTTACGTTCACATTGATTTTATATTTATCACTGCAGCAATACGCGCATTATGGATTTCACAAATTTTAACATCCAGTCAACTCCATGAAATCACTGCCTGTTTAAAACAATTAACGCAAGTAATCCACCCTATTTTCATGACTTGGACATAGTTTGTAATCATATCTAGCATGTGGGGATGGGGGAGGGGTGGATGGGTGAAACTTCGGACCATGACTGTCTGGAAACAGCTAAAAGATGTGGTGGCGTCGCACTAAAATTAGTTCATTTCTTCGGCTACGTTAACACAGACATTTTGTTTCAACTGCTTCCCAGAATCCGTGTTTGATACTGCATCTGCTATTACGACAAACTGGAGGGGCGGGGAGAATAGACAACCTCATGTAGGGCTTGATGTTCGATGCCATCATATCAATTTAAAATGTGTTCTTAGCTCACACTGTTGCACTCTTGATATTCAGGGCAAGATTAAAAGCAAAAAAACATTTCTTATCAACCATGGAAGTCGTCGCCTTCTTCTCGACAGTGGGCGTGATGAAAACCATGCTAAGGTGACGCCAAGCAAGACACTAGTCTCTCCACAAATATTCAGCCACGAAACTCGATCCACGTTCTACACACTTTCATCAACCCGATCCTAACAGCAACCCGATCCATTTCTCTGCCTGAACCTAAGCTCTTCCATTCAGTGGACCTGATGCTCCTTCCTTTCATGCCTGCTACCCACGCCGCTGCTCTGTGTGCCCAACATAATGGCGTGTGAGGGAAGAGACCCCAACCAGAGGGAAACTGCATTACTCTGGCTTTGGGGGATTCAAGGCCGTGACCCCAGGGAAAACTCGTGTCTGACTGCACTCTGACTGTAGTGTCCGGTCAGGTTAGTAGGTGGAGCTAGCACCTAGGTCACAAACATGAGGGCTTTATTTTGTTTGTTTGTTGTTTTGTTAAGGTCCACGATTACCAGTCCAATACTGACTGTGACATACTCGTTTTGGTGATTTCAGCATACTTAAGGCTGACCTACTCTGCTGGGATAGTTATCCCCTTTCGCTATTCCACTCCGAGGTAATACTGACCTTGAAGCTGATGAATGCAGCGGTGATTCCCTCCAGACTCTCAAGTTAAGTTATTCTGACGTCACTTGAGATCAGTGAGTGCACACTTTACAAATGTAGGCCTACTTGACTTTGTCAGCAACACTGATCCTCTAGACCCTAAAAAGGGTTGACTTTTTTTCTCATATGTGTTTTTGGTGTTTTTATTGTTGTTTGTTTGTGTCTGTCATTTGGTTTCGGATTTTTTTTTTTCAGTTTTGAAGCTGATAGACAAAAGAGTCATGAATTGTCAGGAACGTTGATAAACTTTGTTGAACTCTAGGGGGAAAAAAAAAATGCTGTCGGGTCTAACAGCCGCTCTCTCCCTTTTACCTGTTTGTGCCGCCTGTATCAGTCAAAGCCGAAAATGGACTTATTACACACACACACACACACACACACACACACACACACACACACACACACACAGACAGACAGACACAGACAGAGAGAGAGAGAGAGAGAGAGAGAGAGAGAGAGAGATCCTATCGTGAGCACAAACACACACACAAACAAAACAAAAAAAACAACCCTACTCGTTTACTATTTGACCTCCTTTTCTTTCGAAAACTGAAGACGATGGGTTTAAATGCAAACCGCACTGAACGTGTCACTGAGATTGTGAAGGTGGCAGGAAGGTCGGGTGGTGGATAGGACAAAGTGAGAAGGGAAGTGGGTTAGGCACAGGGAGAGGGAAGGCGGACAGGGCATGGAAGAGAGAAGGTGGATAGGGCAACAGAGGGGTGGTAAGGAAGAGGGGTGGTGGATGGGGCATGGGGACAGAGGTGATGGGAGAGGGATGGTTATATATTGCAAAGGAAGAGCGAATGGGTGGGACATGCGGAGAGGGGTGGTGGAGAGGGCATGGGGGAGAGTGGTGGATGGAGGGGGAAGGCGGGAGAGTGTGGATAAGGCATGGGAGAGGGGTGTGGTAGCATGGGAGAGGTGTAGATAGGACATGGGCAGAGGGTGGTGGATAGGGCATGGGCAGAGGGGTGGTGGATAGGGCATGGAGAGGGTGGGGGATAGGTATGGCAGAGGTGGTGGGATAGGGCATGGGCAGAGGGGGGGAGTGGGATAGGTGTGAAGGTGGGTGATGGGAGGAGAGGTGGTGGCATGGAAGGTGGTGTGGTGGGAGAGGGTGGGGATAGTGGGAGAGGTGTGAGGGGAGGGGGAGTGGTAGGGATGGGAGAGGGTGGTGGATATACAGAGGGTGGATTGGGGGTTGTGGAGGATGGGGGGGGTGGGATGGGTGGGGGTGGTGGATAGGTATGCGGGTGGGGATGGAGGGAGGGTGGTGAGGGCGGGTGTGGGATGGAGGTGGTGGGGATGGGAGGCGGGTGTGATAGGAGAGGGGGGTATGGTGGAGGTGGGGGGGTGGATAGGAGGCGGGTGGATGGTGGAGGGGTGATGGTGGAGGGGGTGGGATGGGAGGGGGTAGGGTGAGTGGGGTAGGGAGGGAGGGTGGTGGATAGGGATGGGCAGAGGGGTGGTGGATAGGGCATGGGGAGAGGGGGTGGATGGGTAGAGGGGGTGGTGGATAGGGCATGGGGAGAGGGTGGTGGATAGGGATGGGCAGAGGGGTGGTGGATAGGGCATGGGCAGAGGGGTGGTGGATAGGGGCATGGGCAGAGGGGTGGTGGATAGGGTATGGGGAGAGGGGTGGTGGATAGGGTATGGGCAGAGGGGTGGTGGATAGGGCATGGGGAGAGGGTGGTGGATAGGGCATGGGCAGAGGGGTGGTGGATAGGGCATGGGCAGAGGGGTGGTGGATAGGGCATGGGGAGAGGGGTGGTGGATAGGGCATGGGAGAGGGGTGGAGAGGGGTGGTGGATAGGGCATGGCAGAGGGGTGGTGGATAGGGCATGGGCAGAGGGGTGGTGGATAGGGCATGGGGAGAGGGGTGGTGGATAGGGTATGGGAGAGGGGTGGTGGATAGGGCATGATGGGAGCAGAGGGGTGGTGGATAGGGCATGGGCAGAGGGGTGGTGGATAGGGCATGGGCAGAGGGTGGTGGATAGGGTATGGGCAGAGGGGTGGTGGATAGGGTATGGGAGAGGGGTGGTGGATAGGGATGGGAGAGGGGTGGTGGATAGGGATGGGCAGAGGGGTGGTGGATAGGGCATGGGCAGAGGGGTGGTGGATAGGGCATGGGGAGAGGGGTGGTGGATAGGGATGGGAGAGGGGTGGTGGATAGGGTGAGGGGAGGTGGTGGGTGATGGGCAGGAGAGGGGTGGTGGATAGGGCATGGGGAGAGGGGTGGTGGATAGGGTATGGGCAGAGGGGTGGTGGATAGGGCATGGGCAGAGGGGTGGTGGATAGGGCATGGGAGAGGGGTGGTGGATAGGGCATGGGGAGAGGGTGGTGGATAGGGATGGGCGAGAGGGTGGTGGATAGGGAATGGGCAGAGGGGTGGTGGATAGGGATGGGGAGAGGGGTGGTGGATAGGGTATGGGCAGAGGGGTGGTGGATAGGGATGGGGAGAGGGGTGGTGGATAGGGTATGGGCAGAGGGGTGGTGGATAGGGCATGGGAGAGGGGTGGTGGATAGGGATGGGCAGAGGGGTGGTGGATAGGGTATGGGCAGAGGGGTGGTGGATAGGGCATGGCGAGGGTGGTGGATAGGGCATGGGCAGAGGGGTGGTGGATAGGGATGGGCAGAGGGGTGGTGGATAGGGCATGGGGAGAGGGGTGGTGGATAGGGTATGGGCAGAGGGGTGGTGGATAGGGATGGGCAGAGGGTGGTGGATAGGGTATGGGAGAGGGGTGGTGGATAGGGTATGGGCAGAGGGGTGGTGGATAGGTCATGGGGCAGAGGGGTGGTGGATAGGGCATGGGGAGAGGGGTGGTGGATAGGGCATGGACAGAGGGGTGGTGGATAGGGCATGGGGAGAGGGTGGTGGATAGGGCATGGGGAGATGGTGGTGGATCAAGGGCATGGGGGAGA
Organism: Conus canariensis; assembly: GCA_033310375.1. Lineage (NCBI taxonomy): Eukaryota > Metazoa > Mollusca > Gastropoda > Neogastropoda > Conidae > Conus > Conus canariensis. The sequence goes on along the minus strand of CM065730.1, from coordinate 30,772,800 downwards.
GGGGTGGTGGATAGGGCATGGACAGAGGGTGGTGGATAGGGCATGGGGAGATGGGTGGTGGATAGGGCATGGACAGAGGGGTGGTGGATAGGGCATGGGGAGATGGGTGGTGGATAGGGCATGGACAGAGGGTGGTGGATAGGGCATGGGGAGAGGGTGGTGGATAGGGCATGGACAGAGGGTGGTGGATAGGGCATGGGGAGAGGGTGGTGGATAGGGCATGGGAGAGGGGTGGTGGATAGGGCATGGGGAGATGGGTGGTGGATAGGGCATGGGGAGATGGGTGGTGGATAGGGCATGGGGAGATGGGTGGTGGATAGGGCATGGGAGGGAGAGGGGTGGTGGATAGGGCATGGGGAGATGGGTGGTGGATAGGGCATGGGGAGATGGGTGGTGGATAGGGCATGGGGAGAGGGGTGGTGGATAGGGCAAGGGGAGATGGGTGGTGGATAGGGCATGGGGAGATGGGTGGTGGATAGGGCATGGGGAGAGGGGTGGTGGATAGGGCATGGTGAGAGGGGTGGTAGATAGGGCATGGGAGAGGGGTGGTGGATATGGCATGGTGGAGGGGTGGTGGATAGGGCATGGGGAGAGGGGTGGTGGATAGGGCATGGAGAGACGGGTTGTGGATAGGGCATGGGCAGAGCGGTGGTGGTTAGGGCACGGGCAGAGAGGTGGTGAATAGGGCATGTGCAGAGGGGTGGTGGATAGGGCATGGGCAGAGGGTGGTGGATAGAGCATGGGGAGAGGGGTGGTGGATAGGGCATGGGCAGAGGGGTGGTGTATAGGGCATGGGCAGAGGGGTGGTGAATAGGGCATGGGCAGAGGGGTGGTGAATAGGGCACGGGCAGAGGGTGATGAATAGGGCACGGGCAGAGGGGTGGTGGATAGGGCATGGGCAGAGGGGTGGTGAATAGGGCATGGGCAGAGGGGTGGTGAATAGGGCATGGGCAGAGGGGTGGTGAATAGGCACGGGCAGAGGGTGGTGAATAGGGCATGGCAGAGGGTGGTGAATAGGGCATGGGCAGAGGGGTGGTGAATAGGGCATGGGCAGAGGGGTGGTGAATAGGGCACGGGCAGAGGGTGGTGAATAGGGCACGGGCAGAGGGGTGGTGGATAGGGCATGGGCAGAGGTGTGGTGTATAGGGCATGGGCAGAGGGGTGGTGTATAGGGCATGGGCAGAGGGGTGGTGAATAGGGCACGGGCAGAGGGGTGGTGGATAGGGCATGGGCAGAGCGGTGGTGGATACGGCATGGGCAGAGGGGTGGTGGATAGGACATGGGGAGATGGGTGGTGGATAGGTCACGGGCAGAGGGTGGTGGATAGGGCAAGGGGAGAGCGGTGGTGGATAGGGCATGGGCAGAGGGGTGGTGGATAGGGCACGGGCAGAGGGGTGGTGGATAGGGCATGGGCAAAGCGGTGGTGGTTAGGGCACGGGCAGAGGGGTGGTGGATAGGGCACGGGCAGAAGGATGGTGGTTAGGGCACCGCAGAGGGGTGGTGGATAGGGCAAGGGGAGAGGCGAGGCGGACAGGCAAGAGAAGAGGGAAGTGGTTATGGCAACGGCAGACAGGAAGCGACTGTAGCACTGGAAGAGGGGTGGTGAAAAGGAGAGGGAGGCGCAATGGTGGCAGTAAGCAAACAATCTTGGCCTGTCAGATTACGGCCTTATCGGTTGGACTATTTCAAACAGAGCAAAGAATTGAACGATCTTGTACACCTGGTGACAAAAGGCTGCCATTTGTAACGTCCTGGTGTGCGATTTCGATTCACAAAGAAGGGATTAGTCAGCCGCCAAATATGCATACATTTTGTAATGCACGGTCTTGCCCGATTTATTTTCATTTCTTGGCTCTGTGTGTGTGTGTGTGTGTGTGTGTGTGTGTGTGTGTGTGGGTTTGCTTGTTTGTGTGTATGTGTGTGAGTGTATGTGTGTTTGTATGTGCTTGTGTGTGCTTGTGTGTGGTGTGTGTGTGTGTGTGTGTGTGTGTGTATGTGTGTGTGTGTGTGTGTGTGTGTGTGTGTGTGTGTGTGTGTGTGCGTGTGTGTGTGTTTCTGTGTGTGTGTCTGTTGTGTGTGTATGAGTTTGCTTGTTTGTGTGTATGTGTGAGTGTATATGTGTTTGTTGTGTGTGTGTGTGTGTGTGTGTGTGTGTGTGTGTGTGTGTGTGTGTGTGTGTGCGTGTGTGCGTGTTGTGTGTATGTGTGTGCGTGCGTATGTATGTGTGTATGCGTGCTTGTGTATATGTGTGCTTGTGTGTGTGAGAGCGAGAGAGAGAGAGAGAGAGAGAGAGAGAGAGCGTGCGCGTGTGTGTGCGTGCGTGCGAGCGTGCGTGCGTACGCGTTTGCTTTCTGTTTGTGTGTGTATGAGTCTATCTGTCTATCTGTGTAATAATGCACAGAGCAATAACAACAACGGATTTATTCAGTCTCCTACCGCACCATGCCATCAGGGAAGATCTATGTTTGTGCATAATAGAGTGTAACATACACCTTATTTTCTGATTTTTCATAGTTCCACTGAGAGTGCAAACTTGATGGTTGATCGTTCCATTAAGACTACATATAGTAACTGAAAAGAGAGGGGGGGGGAGGGAGGGAGGGAGGGAGGGAGAGAGAGGGAGGGAGGGAGGGAGGAGAGAGAGAGAGAGAGAGGGCGGGAGGGAAAGAGAGACAGACAGACAGACAGACAGAGACAGACAGACAGACGGACAGACAGACCGACAGAGAGAGAAAAAAATAATGCTGCTTGTAGCCCAGCCGACTGCAAGGCCCCTATCATGGCTGTCGCCCCGTTGAAAAGAGAATAGGGAAGGTTGGGTGACTATGCATGTTCCTGCGTGCATGTGTTGTGGGCATTCCGACAACCAGGTTGTGTGTGTGTTCCTTGTGTCTTTCTGTGCGTATTTCAGAATGGTGAACACAATGATTCGAACTGAGACACAGCTGTAAACCAGCTGTAAATGACAACTTCATAGGCAGAGACAGAAGGAATGCTGTACAGAGTCGGTGTGTGTGTGTGGGGGGGGGGGGGGGGGAGGAAGAGAGAGAGAGAGAGAGAGAGAGACAGACATATGAACAGACAAAGACACAGACAAACAGACAGACAGACGGACACACAGAGACAGGCAGATAGACAAAGAGATTCAGAAGACTGGGATGGGGAGGAGGAGGAGGAGGAGGGGAGAAAGACAGACAGACAAAAGATCCACACACAGAGAGACAGACAGACAGACAGACAGACAGAGAAAGAGCGAGAGAGAGCGCAACATGAATCTATTTGAAAAAACAAACAAACAAACAAACAAGAACACGACAGAAGACGAAGGTCAGCAGCATGACTGACCATAATAATCAGTTCCTTATCGATCAGGTGTTTTATTTTTTTTTTATTCCAACACTAAAGGAGGTTGAAAGGACTTGAGAAGGAACGGTGAGAATGACAGCAAACAGATTAAAGCTCAAAGCCTGTGGACAGTCCACTTCTGGCGCCTTTCTCTGGCCACACAGACGACGCCGACACAGCGACAGAACCCCTGAGAAAAGGAACCAAACTGAACCCAAACCAAACCAAACCAAACCAAACCGAAAGATTATTGCTTCAGTGAGCGGCAAAAACTATTACTCTGTCCTTCGTCGTGTTGGAGCTCAAAACGTGCTTAGGAGAATATCTTTTATCTGCACCCCACCACCACCACTAGTGAGCATTGGTCTGACTTCGGAGCCTTACTTCGACGAGCACTGGTTCACACTCATGGAGAGTTAGCTCGTGTTGTCTCAAGCACGTCTTTACTAGAAACGGAAAAGCTGTGCAAACACAAGGAAAAATTGAAAACTTTTTTTTTTTTTTTTTTTTTTTTTTACAAATATTGAGCACATCCCCCCTACGCTTTAACGTGTGTTAGGAACTAACAAAAAGCACTGGTCCGATTTTAACCATTTTAAGAGTCAGCTTTGATTAACATTTGTACCTCTCTTTGGGGAGAACGTGGGTCTCACACATAATTTTAGTGATGAGAATTGATCGGAGGTTATCGGTGTAACGCAGTCCGTCCGTGTTTATTTGGTTAATGTCAGCTGGTTCGTGTTTATCATCTTAAGGTCAGCTGGTTTGTGTTTATCACTTTAAGGTCAGCTAGTCTGTATTTATCACTTTAAGGTCCGCTAGTCTCTGTTTATCACTTTAAGGTCAGCTAATCTTTGTTTATCACTTTAAGGTCAGCTGGTCTGTTTATCACTTTAGGTCAGCTAGTCTGTGGTTATCACTTTAAGGTCAGCTAGTCTGTGTTTATCACTGTAAGGTCAGCTGGTTTCTGTTTATCACTTTAAGGTCAGCTGGTCCAAGTTTATCACTTTAAGGTCAACTGGTCCGTGTTTATCATTTAAGGTCAGCTAGTCTCTGTTTATCACTTTAAGGTCGGCTGGTCCGAGTTTATCACTGTAAGGTCAGCTGGTTTCTGTTTATCACTTTAAGGTCAGCTGGTCCGTGTTTATTACTTTAAGTTCAGTTGGTTTCTGTTTATCATTTCAAGGTCAGCTGGTCCGAGTTTATCACTTCAAGGTCAGCTAGTACGTGTTTATCACTTTAAGGTCAGCTGGTTTGTTTATCACTTTAAGGTCAGCTGGTCCGTGTTTATCACTTTAAGGTCATCTGGTCCGTGTTTATCACTTCAAGGTCAGCTAGTACGTGTTTATCACTTTAAGGTCAGCTGGTTTGTGTTTATCACTTTAAGGTCAGCTGGTTTGTGTTTATCACTTTAAGGTCATCTGGTCCGTGTTTATCACTTTAAGGTCAGCTAATCCGTGTTCATCACTTTAAGGTCAGCTGGTTTGTGTTTATCACTTTAAGGTCAGCTGGTCCGTGTTTATCACTTTAAGGTCAGCTAGTTTGTGTTTATCACTTTAAGGTCAGCTGGTCCGTGTTTATCACTATAAGGTCTGCTAGTTTGTGTTTATCACTTTAAGGTCAGCTGGACCGAGTTTATCACTTTAAGGTCAGCTGGTCCGTGTTTAACACTTTAAGGTCAGCTAATCCGTGTTTATCACTCTCAGGTGAGCTGGGTTGTGTGTTAGTCACTTTAAGATGAGTTCGCCCATCTTCATCATTTCAAGGTGAGCTCGTCCCTATTCAGGCTGGAAAAAAGATGGTTGTGCTTACGTTGCCCCACTGACCTTTTTTTTCTTCTTCCAACCCTAAACTTTTTTCTCGTCGACTGTGGGAAAAACAGCTCAAGAGAAAAGAAAAACTGAACGTGTTACAGAAAACGAAATGCAGCCATCCTATCTTCAGTGAGCCATCGAAACCTAGAAGGAGAAGTAACTTTCATGCCATCTCCAGTAGCTTAATCTGAAATATGAACCCACAAAATAGGTCGTCTCTTGTCTAGTGCACGCGCAACATGTAAACTATAAACTGACCAAAAAAAAATGTTTGCAGGTCTCACCACAAATTCACAGAAATATGAAATAGAAAAAAATCAGGAGAGTGGTGGTGGGGTGGTGGTATGGTATGGTGGTGATGATTTCGCGAAGCGTCACGTCGCGTTTTCGGTACTCGAGCAGACAGGACTAACACTACAAGACCTCGTGCAAACGTCTTCGCGAAAGGAATGCAGTCGGCTTTTTGTCTGCTCGCTAGAAGGGTGACTTTGCGCGCCGGCCAAACACTGCTCAAGTGAAAGACAAAGACAAAGACCACAATGAACACAGTCACGTGGTCCGTGGACAATGTGCCACTCACAGCTCAGATTTGTATCAGAATGATTACATCATTCGGAATGTCAGTTTCATTTCTTCCCCCCCCCCCTCCCCGCGCAAGTGTGTGTGTGTGTGTGTGTGTGTGTGTGTGTTTATGGGGAGGGGAGGGGAGAAAGGGAAGGAGGGCTGGCGGGGGTGAAGGTAGATGGTGTGCCCACCATTCCCTCCTCTCGCTTCCAAGCGTTTTGGGGATTTTCGCTTTTCGTTGCTGGGAGTCCTTGTTTGACTGACGGTAAAGGTCCTGGCGACACTGAACACCACGTCATTCAGAGTCAGCTATTAAGCGTGTCGGATATCGCCAACTGGAGGTCAAAAAGTCAAAAAGTCGAGCTGGCTATTCTTCTCTCCCCCCCCCCCCCCCCCCCAAACCCCCCTACTCTTCCCCTCACCACCTGTTCATTGTATCAACTTTATATGTATTTTGTGTGTGTGTGTGCGTGCGTGCGTGCGTGCGTGCGTGTATGTATGTATGCATGCATGCATGTATGTATGTATGCGCGTATGTACGTATGTATCTATGTGTGTATGCATATGTGTGTGTGTGTATGTATGTGTGTATGTACGTATGCGTGTATGTATATATGTGTGTTTGTATGTATGTATGTATGTGTATATGTATGTATGTAGATAGGTAGGTAGGTAGGTATGTGTATGTATGTATGTATGTACAGGTAAACTGGGACAAAAGTCTGTCCCCTCTAATGGCGGACAGATTTGAAGTGGTTGTTTCCACTAGATTGTCTAGCCAATATTTCAGCGTTGGTGACATGTTTGTGTACCGAAAACCACTGACGTCATTTTTATAAGTGTACTCTTTTGTGTGAAGTAGGCCTGAGGAAAATTGTTGAATTGAACTGTCATTTGGTGCTTGCGGTTTGCTGTTAGATCTGGCATGGCATCGTCAAACAAACAGCTCACAGAGGAGACGAAAAAATACATTGTGTCGTTGATAGATCAGGGGCTTCGGGTGTTTGAGGTGGTAAATGTGTTGAACTTGAACAGGTCAACCGTCGGGAAAGTTTACAAGCGCTATTGTGACAGAAAAACAGTAAAAAACAAACCTAGGAGTGGTAGGCCCAGAGTGTATCCAAACAGGTACATGTCTGCACTATCAAAGATCGTAAAACGGGACAGATCTGCCGCAGTTTCTGAAATTTCAGCCGAATTATGTGCATCAACCTCCGTTGAAGTCAGCCAAAAGACGATCAAGCGAAATCTGCATGGATTTGGCTATTCAAAGCATCCACCAGTGAAGAAACTAGTCATCAATTCAAGGAAGTGAACAGAAGGAAGCGGCTGCAGTACTGTAGAAGTAAACTTCACTGGACTGTGAACGATCAGTGGAAGAATGTTATTTTCAGTGATGAAATGACCGTTGTGATCAAACCCAATGGACGTGTAAAACTGTGGAGGAAAGATCTAATTGCAAAGTGAGACGACTGCAGGCGGAAATCTAAACAAATCTTAAATAAATGTTAGCGAACCGCCAAGAGAAATGTGGACAAACGAGTCACAAGACAAAACACGACGCGTTTCGACCTCTTAGGTCTTCTTCAGGCAAGACACAAACAAATTGGACAACGAAAATGAACGAATTTGTTACTTACCTTAGATCTCTTCACTCTTCAGCGCAAGGTAGGCAGGCGTTGAATGAAAACGAGGCTGTTAGAAGGGAGATATTGTGTGAGTCAAGGTAGTAATGATGATAATTACATTACTGATAAGAATACTAATGAAGATCAAAATATTGAAATAATACATTAAGACAGGATTACTACCACTTTTGGTGATAATATGGCAATAGCAGTTGTAGTATGGGAGAAAGGAGAGTGGGTTAGAGGGTTCTTAAGCACCATGGTTGCAGTGGCAACAGTCTTCGTGGCGATGGCGATGGGGATGTCAATATTAACAATAGTATTACTGATGATACTGCTAACAACTATTGTGAAGGTAAAGGTCCAAACAAATCCACTGATGCGCACTCATACCTGGACTACACATCTTCCCACCACCAGTCCACTATAGACAGCATTCCATATTCTGAATTCCTTCGCCTACGCAGACTGCTCCAGTGAAGAAGATCTCACTGTACAAGCAGCCAAAATGTCTGATTTTTTCACCAAGCGTGGCTACCCCAGTGCCATCATCAATGATGCTCTCAGCCGCACTGCAGCTAAATCCAGGACATCCTCTCTGGAAACTAAGCCTCCCAAGGAGACAGACAGACCCACCGCCTGCCTTCTCTTCCATCCTCACACTGCCCATCTGCAGGATCCTGAAGTCTAACTGGCACATAGTAGAAAATCATAAACGTGCCTCTGAAACCAAACCAATGATCACTTTCAAACGTGACAAAAACCTCAAAGACCTACTGGTGCGCTCTAAGCTGAACAAAATCTCCACAACTAAGCCACCAGGTACTTTCCCCTGCTCCAAACCCAACTGCAAAATCTGCTCTCTCACATGTCCCCACATACACACCCGGCTCAAAACACACACAACACAACCCCACACACACACACACCACACCCGTGTTTGTCCACGTTTCTCTTGGCGGTTAACTAACATTTATTTAAGATTTGTGGAGGAAAGTCGAAGAGAAGTGGTCAGTGCTTTCTCTGTGCAGCGTCCATCTTGGCCCTAAGACTACATTGAAATTGATGGTGTGGGGGTGCATTTCGTATGGCAGAGATGGACCACTGGTGTTCGTGGAAGGCAATATGAACAGTCAGAAGTACACTGATGTGCTGGAAAACAACTTTCTGCCGTTTGTTGCCGACCACTACCCAAACAGACGTTGGTACCTGCAAGAAGACAACGCCTCTGTTCACCGCTCGGCTCCACACCGAGACCTGGAAGCGACAGCAGAGAGTTCCCGTGTTTTTCTGGCCCCCTCAAAGTCCAGATCTAAATCTGATCGAGAACGTGCGGCAAGTCCTCAAGACTCAAGCGAGGAAAAACATTTGCCGCATCAGTACTGTCGCAGATCTGCACTGTGCACTCACCACTTGCTGGAATCAACTGACTGTTGCCTACCTCCACTCCCTCTTCGACTCTCTACCGAGACGCTGTCAGCATGTTTTGAGTCGGAAGGGCCAGATTACCAAGTACTAGCAAGTTAAGTCCAGCCAAGCAACAGGTGCCTGCAGGTAGTCAGCGCCGGAAGTGCCGAGAGGGGACAGACTTTTGTCCCGTGAAGTATGTGCGTACGTATGTATGTATGTATGTATGTATGTGTGTGTGCGCGCGCACGCGTGCGCGCGTCCGTGCGGGCGGGCGTGTATGCATGTCTGTATGTTTGTATGTACGTACGTACGTATGTGTGTATCTATGTATTTTTTTCCTTATCACTTGAAAGTGATGTACTCCACGTTACGGTGAGTGTAATGCTCCGTGACTGTCGACTTAAGGGTGAACAATTGCCGAGTTTATCATTTTATGGTGGACACTGGCCGTGTTTATCAGTTCATGGGTGAACACTGGCCGAGTTTATTACTTTATGGTGAACACTGGCCGAGTTTATTACTTTATGGGTGAACACTGGCCGAGTTTATTACTTTATGGGTGAACACTGGCCGAGTTTATTACCTTATGGGTGAACACTGGCCGAGTTTATTACTTCATGGGTGAACACTGGCCGAGTTTATTACTTTATGGGTGAACACTGGCCGAGTTTATCACTTTATGGGTGAACACTGGCCGAGTTTATCACTTCATGGGTGAACACTGGCCGAGTTTATCACTTCATGGGTGAACACTGGCCGAGTGTATTACTTTATGGGTGAACACTGGCCGAGCTTGTCACTTTATGGTGAACACTAGCCGAGTTTATCACTTTATGGTGAACATAAGCCGAGTTTATCAGTTTATGGTGAACACTAGCCGAGTTTGTCACTTTATGGTGAACACTAGCCGAGTTTATCACTTTATGGTGAACACTAGCCGAGTTTGTCACTTTATGGTGAACACTAGCCGAGTTTATCACTTTATGGTGAACACTAGCCGAGTTTATCACTTTATGGGTGAACACGAGCCGAGTTTATCACTTTATGGTGAACACAAGCCGAGTTTATCATTCTATGGTGAACACTGGCCGAGTTTATCATTTTATGGTTGAACACTGGCCGAGTTCATCCCTTTGAGGGAAAGTGCTAGTCGGGCGGGCACATGTCTCAGTGTATCACTTCACTGGTCAATATCATGATGCTGAGAACTAGTTAAAATGTTACCACTACTGTCCGAATATTCGGTGTACGGTTGCGCGCGGGGTCAGACAGCTTTGCATTATAGCTCAACATCGGCTCGAGGGAAGAGAGAGTAAATGAACTGATCCGAGTTACACAAAACAGACTCAACCATTTACGACTCAGCAGCAGTGTAGTGTTTCCTCTGGTGGGCTCCCTCCGTTGACGTTGACGTTGAGGGTGAGTTTTTACGTCCTATCGGCCTGAGGCCCTTAAGGACAATGTTACTGCAGACGTAGGTCTGCATCATTGTGGCACCTGCTGTCGCTGACAGTCGTGGGTGAGTTTCATGTGGGGTCGTCGTGTTTCTCTCTCTCTGAGCTCTAGGCTCCCTCCGAAAATAGTTGAGTTTTACGTCCTCAAGGCAAAAGAGGCTCCCTCTGAAAATAGCTGAGTTTTACGTCCTCACAGCGAAAGCTTTTAGGGACATGTCTTTTATTCACGGTAGTCTTTGAGGCTCCCTCCTAACGACCTGGTTATTTATAAGCTCCTGAAAGACTGCTGGCGGTGGAACGCGACAAGACAAAGCCGTGTGTGGCTGCGTGCCCGCGCGTGGCGGCATGAGTGGCGGAAAGGAATGCACTGCGAGGGAACGAAATATGAGACGGGCAAACAGCGCACAAGGTGACTGTGACTTCACATACACGTGAGAGTCCTAGTGTCGTCCGTGGTGAGGACTGTCGTCGTCCCACCGACAGTCAGGGAGAGAAGGCCTGAAATGTGAGGAATGTGACTGGAGAGGGAAAAGGTTAAAAAAAAAAATCATTATGGAGTGAGAAACGAGATAAACAGAAGATAAATGCTAGAGATCTGGAAGAACTAGTATTCAAACTGAAAGGGTGGATGCGAGTGAGACGGGACCAGATGGGAAACAGTGTGAGGGGAGGAATATGATAAACGGCATCAATAAGGGGTAGACAGGAATGCGGATTACAAAAAAAAAAAAAAAAAAAAAAAAAAAAAAAAGTGTAAAACATTCGCACACAACGCGAAAGGAACTTGCATTCACAACAATTACAAACAACTGAGAGAAATCTTCCGCTTCGTTGTTAGTGTTATTTTAGACCAATCACTGTAACATGGCATTATCAGACAATCACAACATAGAAGAAAAGACGAAAAAAAAAAAAAAAAGGTCCTGTCTTGACACGAGAATGAGGTAAGGTATGAGAGATATAAATGTGACAGCGTGCATACGAGAGAGGATGACTGCAAGATGATACAGGTAAAAGCAATGAATTTGAAAATGGACACGCATGGAAATCGCATGACAGGATATACATAAGAGGTAGGATAAATTTGACAGTGAATTAATGTGAAATGGGGTAAAGAATTGCCGGCATTCATACGCCAGGTCATGCTATTTATAGTCAAGTCGACGATGGCATCAACTGATTATGACAAGACGAGAGGATGGGGGTGGGGTGGGGGTTGGGGGTGCTAACAAATGTAAGAAGTGAGTAATACGTCAGCGAATAATGGGGAGCCGGGAACTCGAGTGGCAATGACAATGACATGAAAGGTTATCCGTATGCCAGGGAAATACGGCGCAGTAAACTAATGTGATATGGCTTAAAATGCTAGAGGGATGCAACGGCTATAGTTGACGACGCGACAGCAAAATGTTACAAGGAAGAAATTGCAAATTTTTCCTTGATAGTCAGTTACTTTTATGTTTAGCTGTAAACTCTATATCAATGTTTTGTAGATCCCACAGTAACCAACCGACGTGAGTGAAAGCACACAGGTTTCTGGGTTGTCCTGATTAGAGGCGGCCTGAAATCAGCTTTTTCGAACATCGAAAATAGTGTTGCATGAGACTGCTAACTAAACTCGATACGTTACGTGTTCATCTAAACTCGATACGTTACGTGTTCATATGGGGCTGTAGTAATGGTTTCCTTCAGAATGGACGGTCCATGTGTACAGCAGTCCTCTTAGCGGCATGTTACTGACAGAAGCATGCAGCCAAGAGCTCCAATAGGCTATCCACACGCAAAAAGTTAAAATTTGTCTTTCGCATTCTCTCTCGTTACATACTTTTCAATTTTCAGTTAACATATTGGCCTAAGTACAAACTGTATGATACAACATCAAAAACGTATTGATAACCATTTCACGCTGGTTTGCAAGCATGGTCAGACGATAGTAAATCGGTAGGGAGACCACTCGTTTCTAAAGCTAACCCTTCGCCACATAAACCCCACTCAACCCTTCCCCACCCCAACACTCAAACAAACGTATAATTTATACACAACGAACACATGTCCACACACACACACCAGACAAATTAGGCTCACACACACACACACACACACGCACACACACACACACACACACACACACACACACACAACACACACACTGTTACGTTTGTTGTTGTAAAATTCACAGGTCAAAAACTGTTCACACAAAAAATGTCGTTCTCGTTGAAAATCTGTGACAGAGCAAGCGCAGACAGAGTACAAATAATGCAACAGCTGCTGTTGAAATGTTGCGATGATTGCAGAGTAAGAAGCACAGGGGACTGGAATGTGAGCGACATGTTCACAGTGAAATAAGACATGGAAAGGGATATGGGTTTGACAGAAACAACGTGAAAGAACGATTTGTTTAAAGATGTTAAGCTATGTGCGATTTAATATGTGTGTGTGTGTGTGTGTGTGTGTGTGTGTGTGTGTGTGTGTGTGTGTGTGTGTGTGTGTTGTCAGTACAACCATGAGTTAATCTGACAATAAATTGGTTTCAGTCAGTCAGTGTGTGTAGGAGAGTGAGAGAGAGAGACAGACAGACAGAGACAGAGACAGAGAATAGGTATAGGGGACAAGCAGAAGAAGAACGATGACGTAGAGGGGTGACGGGAGGGAGGGAGGAGGGTGGGGGAGCGGAGAAAGGACAGTCGTGAAGGAGGAAGATCCAGCAGACATTGTGGCATTTTATCTGAATATCATATATAGTTTGCACACACTTGGGCATGCGCGCAGAGAGAGAGAGAGAGAGAGAGAGAGGGGGGGGGAGACAGAGACAAAGACAGAGAGAGACAGAGAGATGTGTGTGTGTGTGTGTGTGTGTGTGTGTGTGTGTGTGTGGTGTGTGTGGTGTGTGTGTGCGGGCGCGCGCGCGTGTATGTGTGTGTGAGTCTGTCTGTCTGTCTGTCTGTCTGTCTGTCTGTCTGTCTGTCGGTCGGTCGGTCGGTCGGTCGGTTCTTGACTTGCGGACACGTAACAGCATCAGGATGTCGAGACGCTCCTCTACACTCCTTGTTCACAGCTATTTTATGGCCTGTTTCATATCTCATGGCACTGAAATGTCCCTTCACTTACTATGACAAGACAAGCTTTAAGAAGGACACAGCTTGTGGTAACAGTGACGGCTTCGCCTCGGAAAAGCTCTTGAAGCACACACAAAAATAAATAAATAATTGAGATAAGATTTGTAGAAGGAGGAAATTACTTTTTAATCAACATCTTGACGTCTCGTCCTGTTCAGAAGTTGTTCAGATTTGTTGTACCGCTCGAAGTCGGTTCGATCAAACCGGTATGCAAGACGAAACTGAATCTTTCATTTAATGACTCTTCACAACGGTGATATTAGACAAGTGAGAGAGAGAGAGAGACAGACAGACAGACAGACAGAGAAAGGCAGTCAGACAGAGACACAGACACAGAGAGAGAGCGAAACAGAGGCACGCAGACAGACAGACAGACAGACAGACAGAGAGAGAGAGAGAGGAGAGAGAGTAGTGGGAAGTGGTAGGTCGTCCTTGATGTTATTACATCTAAGAAATAAGTCCACTTTGTACCTTTGATACTTCGACAGGAGAAATGGATGTTCGAAAAATAATAGATTTTTTTGTAAACAACCATGTTCACACATTCTGAAGGCACTTAGTCATCCATGAACTAAGGCGTAATCTGTGTATTAAATACGCTGTCTACTGTAAGACAAGTTGTGAGTGCATGCAGTACTTGATGTGTAATGGTTCTGCGGCGTGTGCAAGTGTTCAAACTACCCCCCCCCCCCCCTTTTTTTTTTTCCCCCTCCCTCGCTTGGTCCTGTCTTTCTTCCCTTTCTTTTCTTGTTTTTCTTGAAAAATTATATGGCGGGCGATTGTGCTCTCTCACACACACACACAACACACACACACACACACACACACACACACACACACACACACACCCGTCCCTCGCCCACCTTCCCCTTTGCAACGTCCCTGAGCACAGGATACACCCTCCTTCTGTTGTGTTTCTCCGTTGTTTTACCGTCTCACTTCACACAGATCGAGAATGCGTCAGAAGTATCAGTCCATCTCATAGGCCATTTCTGTCCACTTTCCAGACTGCCTGAGTCTTCTATGTTCCAGGCTGCCAATGTGATGATGTTCCTTCCCTAGTTCAGTCCGTCAGGGCCGCGCTCCACCGCCTACACTTTTAAACCTATTCTTGGAACACATCGTGAGTGATGCACCTGCATGTCATGTCCCCACAGTCAGCAAAGGAGGAAGAACCATTATGAACATTATGAACAGTCGATTCGATGAGAAAGTCGTTCCGTTCAGGATTTAGACACCACTGTTAGAGCCAAACCCCGAGTGGTCGGTTCGGCGGTAGGCCTACAGACAAATTTACCCCCCCCCCCCCCCCCCCCCCCACAACAAAAAAAAAAGAGTGTGTTTTGAAGACGGCCGATTAGAAGTAGCAGAACAGAAAGCAGAAGTAACGACACATTCGACAGACTTGGACCCATCTATGAAAAATTACTTTAAATGATTGATTTTCACTGACAAATTTCTGCATAGAAAGACTGATATGCCACTGATCTGGTTGTGGGGCTTCTTGGAAGGACGCAAGATGCTAACGGACGGAGTGTTTCGAAGATCTTCGGTGAACTGCCTGGAAATCTAAAGACATCTCCAATAACTCCAGGATCTCTTGAATCGGCTGTTAAGGAATGAAACGGATTCAGACAGGAGGTATATATACTACGCACAAAAAGTTAAGGATCAGTATGTGAAAACAGGTGCGTAATAAACTCAGTTCGCTACTGTTATTTATTTCTTAGTCCAGCCAAATTGTCATGAATTCTTGTTCAGCTGTAAGTGGGCGATGTTGTGTTAGTGCGAAAATTGCACGGGATTCTCTACTACTGAGCTGGGCCGCAAACGGAAAAGCGGAAACTTGCGAAAAATGACCTTGTTTTGGACCGTTCTGCCTGAACACATTGCACTTGCCAGATGGAAAAACCATTATGCACGTGCAAGCACTGCTGTTTATGTGTGAGATGCTGTCGCTGGCTTGGCTATATAAGAAGACATTCCACCAGTAGTAGGCCTGATCTGACAATACCTCCACGACGAAAATTAAGCGAGTTGGATAGGGGACGAGCTGTTGCATGGTTCCAAGATGGTGTTCCCAAGCGAGAAGTGGCCAGGCGACTTCATGTGTCCATCTCGGTCATCGTCCGACTGATTCAACGCTTCACAGCCACTGGGATTGTCCATGAAAGACGCAGATCTGGTCGACCGAAGAAGACAACCCCACGTGACGATCGTCTCATTGAACGACAAGCCCTGCAGACAAGAACAGCCTCTTCCAGCATAATTCAAAGGCAGTTCAGGGTGGCTACTAACATCAACATCAGCCAGCAGACCATACGGAACCGCCTACATGGGTTTAATCTCCGTTCTCGTCGCCCAGCAGTACGGCCACGCTTAACTCCAGCCCATAGGGCAGCACGCCGCGCCTTCTGCGCACGTCACGTGAGGTGGACACGTCAGCAATGGTCCCAGGTCCTGTTCAGTGATGAATTACGCTTCACCCTTCACCACAACGACGGCCGACTGAGGGTCTGGAGGCGCCCAGGGCAACGCTTTACTGACACCACTGTCCAAGAAAAGGTGGCCTTTGGTGGAGGTTCTGTAATGGTCTGGGGGGCCTTCAGCCTTCACCACAGAACACCCTTGTATCATGTACAGGGTAACCTGACTGGCATCCGATACCGGGATGAGATCCTTCGACCGCTGGCTGTGCCTACACTGCAGCAGATGGGACCGAGGGCTGTCTACCAGGATGACAATGCTCGCCCCCACAGGGCAAGGGTGGTCAACGACTTCCTGCAGCAGTCTGGAGTCAACAGAATGGAGTGGCCAGCATGCAGTCCCGATCTCAACCCGATTGAGAACCTCTGGGATGAGCTGGATCGCAAAGTGAGGAGCCACCCCCCTCCCAGGGATGCCCAACACCTCTACCAGATGCTGCAGGCTGAGTGGCAGGCGCTTCCACAGAGGATCTTCACCAACCTGGTCAACTCGATGAGGACTCGCTGCGTCGAGTGCCAGAACAGCCATGGTGGTTACACGCATTACTGAGCTTTTGGGAGCATCAGTATGCCCTGTCTTGTGATTTCAATGACTTTGGGAAATCAAATTTGGATACGTACCCACTTTAATCAAATGTACACACCAAACGATTGCTCGAGATTGAAGGCAATTGTGTATCGTTATCACTAAAGAATGGAATTAAATGTTGGCCAAACTTCAACGCATTGACTTTCTTATTTTGACAGTTATGAATGTTTGTGAAAGTGATCCTTAACTTTTTGTGTGTAGCTTAGATGGGGTTTCACTTCGAATTAAGTTTTGAATTTGGAGCTGGAGACAGAGTCATGAATACGGGTTGCCAGTTCAGAGAGTAGTTCTACAGACATTTTACTTTCAGTTTGCACTTTGAATTGGATGATTCCTACCTTTCTGTACACAGGTTCTTTGCACATTGATGGAGCAGAATTCTGGGGCGTTCAAAGGCCCAAATGCAGTTTATCTCTTTGTTGATTGGTCAAATATCTCTTTGTTGATTGGTCAAAATGTTCGCACGGAATTCTGGCCCTTGGTCAACCGGCAGTAGGGGGAGGTTGCCAGTTCCCCCGCTGTGAGAGCTATTTTGCGCGCGAGCCGAGAAACCCGATTTCGTGCCTGGCAATTTGTCCGGCGAAGACAAGAGGCGCGGGAGGAGGACCACTAGAAACATTGGTGATCATACACACACACACACATGCACGCACGCACGCGCGCGCGCGCGCGCACACACACGTACACACACACACACACACACACACACACACACACACACACACACACACACACACGTGTGTGTGTGGAATATACCTAAAGGTATTATTTATTATTTATTTGTAAAATGTTGTCACTTTCAATTTTTTAAAAAATAAAATATTGACTTAACTGGTACCATACTGTTTGTTTTCCATCAGCTGCACGACTGGATACGAACCTGTTATGTATTTTGTGTCAGTTCTTTTTTATTCATTCGTTTGTTTGTTTACTGTTTGTTTAAAACAGTCATTAAGAAACATAATTTGTTTGCTTGTTTGTTTTGTTTGAAAACAGAAATCATTCGTACTACCTTTTGTAGCCAGGAACAAAATGATTATTAAAAAAAAAAAAAAAAAGCAATACTGGCAAACAAACAACAATGCTTTAACAAGACAAATCGCATGAACAATGCAAACAAAACAGGTACAAGTAAATAATCAAGTCAGTCAGCCAAGTCACGCTACGTATGGTCTCGCCGAGCACAATAGCCATTACATGGTGATAAACCAACTGTTGTGCAATTTCTTCAAACAAGGTGGACAAAATGTACGAGAAAATTCCTAAATTAGTATGCAAGTCCAGTTCCATTCAATAAACAAATCAAACGATATAAAAGTAAATAAATCACTGAGCTGGTACGTAAACGAAGCAGACAGTTAGGTTTCTTTTTTCAACTTCTCTTGCTGATATCGCTGTACATTTTTTTTAATTCACACTTTAAGGTCACTTGTACATGTGATTAGTTGATGAGTTATCCATAGGCATTGATTCACTGGTTTGGGGGGTGGTTGTTTTCTTATCATTACCGCTATGTCATTTCCAGCTTTTGACTGTCAATGTTTTATTTCATTGTCGTGTTTTAAACTGCCTTCTGTATTCTTGATCATAGTTAGTGCAATTTACAGAGAGTAGAACAACACCCAATATGTTCCATACCAAATCAACTCTAGATTTTAAACATGAACAGCATGTTGAATTGATCTTCTTTGTTTATTTTTACTAAATAGTCAATCAGCGACATGGACGTATACCCACACGCGTACACACACACGCTCGCACACACACATACACACACGCACGCACGCACACATACACGCACGCACGCACATGAGTGTGCAAACGGTTTGCTTGACGGCACATTGATAAAAGTGTAAAAAAAAAAATAAAAAAAAAAAAAACTAATTTTTTTTAAGTAAGATATTTATCATGCAACCAACCCACTTCCACACATAAACAAACGAATAAACGAAAATGCCACACACCCTTAAGTTCCATTTTACATTCACAAGAATACACTTAAAAACATAAACAATTCAATGCGCTTTTAATTAAAATGTCTGTAAATTCTGACAGTAATACGACGACGGCAGCATATCGGATACTCACACGATAGAATATTGTCTAAAGATGAAGTTTAACACACACACACACACACACACACACACACACACACACACACACACACACACACACACACACGCACGCACGCACGCACGCACGCACACACACACATTCTGATTGCAGATAAATGAATGTGATGTTCATGTACTTGAACTTTTCAAAAATGAAGACTTCATGAAATAACCATTTCTTTCTTTGTCACAACACAGTAAAAATACACACACTTCAGGTTTGCCATTGCAATAAACGTTACTGTAAGAATGAAGGAAAGAAAAGGCACAAACGTACAATTTCACTGCAGCTCAACTGACTGATTAATCAGATAATAAATACAGATAAAAGAATAAATAAGATGAAATGAATTAATTGATAAGTAGATTACACACAAACAATAAATGAATGTACAAATGAACAAATAATATAAACGAATGAATGAATAAATAAAGTAATGCGGTATCAGGAAAGAGAGGGGGTGGGGGAGGTCCATTACGGTGAATCTGGCTATTGGGTGGAGCCGGAAGGGAGGGGAAGGATGTTAAAGGTGAAGACCTCTCTCACACACACACACACACACACACACACACACATGCTCGCATGCATATACTAACGCACACTGCGTCAGGCGGCATGCAGCCGCTACCTGTCACTGATCACAGGGCGAACAGGTAAACTGCCCGCATTTTTTCGGAAGATCTCGCACAGCAACGAAGATCCGCGCAAAAAAAAAATATCCGCGTGAATTCGGGCGTGTCGGCTCACCGGCAACTGGTTTATTGCGGCCGCAGTACACTGTTGGCTGCATACCAAAAATTAATGCACCAAGACCTTGTTTAAGGAGTCGAGTATTCATAGACAGGAACAGTTACATTGTTGGGTGAATTTTTCTTGCCTGAAAGATGTTACCTTTTTTTCCGCTTCATATGCCCTTCAAGCTACATGCCAGGTGGTTCCAAGCAGACAGACTGCAATGAAAGGAATGGGACTTCTGGGGGAAACCACCTGGCGCAAAGACAGGGCCACGGGTGAGTGCGAAGGCCTGACATGTGACGTCATGTACGGGGTACCACATGTATTTCTTGATTGTGAATGATTTCATCGGAAGAAATCCCTAAAAACAAATGAAATGATAAGTGGGGGTTGTTTATTTCATTAGTTATCAGTTAAACATCCAGCATGTAGATTAAACCCAAAACGTCTATGCGTTGTGTGTGTGTGTGTGTGTGTGTGTATGTGTGTGTGTGTGTGTGTGTGTGTGTGTGTGTGTGTGTTGTGGTGGTGGTGGTGTTTCTGGTAGTGATGGGGGCAGAGATGTGTGTGTGTGTGTGTGTGTGTGTGTGTGTGTGTGTGTGTGTGTGTGTGTGTGTATGTGTGTGTGTGTGTGTGTGTGTGTGTAAATGTGTGTGTAAGTTTATGTGTGCATATGCTTGTGCGTATGTGTGGTACTGAGCGTGCATTTCCCATGTCTCTCCTCCGCTTCCTCCCACATCCCATTGCACCATTCCCCCCACTTCTCACCCTGTCCCTCTCCCCACGCCTTCCCTCCCTTCCCCTCCTCTCCACCCACCCCCACCACCTACCCCCGTCCGCTCTTTTTTTTCTCTCCTATCAACAACTCTTGCACTCTCTTGACTTTTGAAATGGAAATTGCTGTTTAAGCATACATGCGCTGACTTGGGCTATATTGAGCAAAGAATGATTTGCACATTAACACTGCTATAAGACTAAATGTGTACTTTATTGATACTGATATACTGGTCATGAATGGTCCCATGTGGCTGCTATAAGACTAAATGTGTACTTTATTGATACTGATATACTGGTCATGAATGGTCCCATGTGGCTGCTATAAGACTAAATGTGTACTTTATTGATACTGATATACTGGTCATGAATGGTCCCATGTGGGACAGACATGGTGATTTTTTGCCTCCTGTCACAAAGATAGTCTTACAGGGGGTGGGTTTGGAAAAAAAAGTAACCCAAAAAATGACATGTGAAATAATGGTACCCTTTATCGTCATAACAGAAATGAACATATATGAGAGTAGTTCCCAGTAATATCTGGCAGCCATCCATTCCTTATGAATACTGGTTTTTAAGAAAAAAATGTTTAATTGTCTGAATTGCCGAAAGGGAGACAATTAAATATCAATGCGGTGTTTCCACTGTACTCCCATTAACCATGCACAAACCACTTGTAATATCTGAGTAGGTTGTTGTGTATACAGATGAAGAGACCCTTTTGTTCCGTCTTTGGTCTTTCACTTGGGGGTGATCGCAAGAATTTTCAGTGTTTAAAACTGACTTATCATCATGGGTTTTTTTGTTTGTTTTTTTTTTTTTTTGGGGGGGGGGGGGGGGTTACTCCAAATTAATTTTTTTTTTTAATGAAAGGTTATTTAAGCACACTAAATACACACTAGCCTGTACTCATCATGACCATGCTGTGTTTAAAAATACCAGTGAAAGTTGTTGGCAAGTGCTTCAAGAGCCAGTGTCATTTGAATGCAGGCAAAAATTGCAAATGGGCTGTATCACAGAGCTACTAGTAGGTGCTTTCAAAGGATTCACAGACTCAGCCTAAGTGTGTGGGTGCTATGTAAACTGATCATTGAGTTAGAAATTGATCGGAATTTTTCGTGTGGGCATTATTTCTTCAAAATGGTTAGAGAAAAACTGTGTACAGGCTGCATACCAAAAATCAATGAGCCAAGGCCTTGCTTAAGGCGTCGAATATTTATAGATAGGCACAATTAGATTGTTTTGAGAACTTTTATTGTGTCTGAAAGATGATTTACCTTCTTTTATTTCATATACCATCAAGGTACATGTCAGGTGGTTCCAAGCTGACAGACTCAAATCAAAGGAATGGGATGATCTTGAGGAAGCCACCTGGCTCATTCATTGCTAGATTGTGAATGATTGCGAATGATTTCATCGGAAGAAATCCCTAAAAACAAGTGAAATGATTGTTTGGGGTATTCGGTTGATCTATCAATTTTTGGTACAAATGTCTGCTACACCTCAAAACGCTTACATGGATTATATAGTGATTCAGCACACCATTCTCATTGTGGTGTGTGGCCGATTGCGGCCGCAGCTGCGCCCGCACTTTCCACGTACTGGAGAAGTTGAATGGGAACTTAGTGAAACAAATGAAAGCGAGCAACTCTGAGAAAAAAAAAATTAAGGTTAAGGATTTGTTCTTCCCTGATAAACGTAAGTAGATTATGTGTGTATCTCTCTCTCTCTCTCCTCTCTCTCTCTCTTTCTCTCTCTCTCTCTCTCTCTCTCTCTCTCTCTCTCTTCTCTCTCTCTCTCTCGCTGAGTTAACTGCTCTCACTGTTGAAACATAATGGTCACGTGGGAAGAAGACACCTTTCTGACTGGCACAACAAACAAGTTCTATATATAGGCTTTTTTTTTTTTTTTTATAATTTCCCAGTTCCAAGATTTTCAGTGCCCGAAGACTAAGTGTGCACAAAAAAAAAAACAAAAAAAAAACGCCTGAAAACAGCACACGCAATCAACGAACAGATGCACGCGCATTTCGCCTGCAGTTGGGGCATACTTGGGCCGTCTGGCGTTCCATCAAAAATATTGGTGCCATTCACAATGTCACCAGACTCGGATCCCATGATGAATAGAACGGAGTGCTTTTAAATAACAGGATCTTGATGAGAGCTGCAGACAGCTCAACCTTGGTCCAGACTGAAATAGACGACAGCCCTTCAGAGGTGCTGTACTTTCTAAAAAGCGCCACAGTATCTTCAATTCATAAAAAAAAAAAAAAAAAAAAAAAAATGCTCAGAGCTTTCTAACCGACAGTCATAAGACGTTGGAATTCAGCGTCTTAGCAAAAGCGAGTCCCACAAATTATACTTCCCACACCCTAAGATGTTTGTATTGAATTTTCTTTCAAAACGTTTACAAGCACTTGAACAAAAGCAGAAAGATAGGCCCCGCATTGCCTAGTATTGCCATTGCCTACAAGGAATTCACTTCAGCCTATGCCGAATGAGGACTTTAACAAGGTAGTCGGAGACTCGCTACGAAACATTCTTCCGTCACAAAGTATTCCTTACTGAGCGGCACAAGAAAAGACCGTGCAGCGGTAGTTCAAACAGCGAGGAAACTGAACCAAACACCATAGATCACAGGCTTGACACCTTCCACAATCTCCCTCTCTCTCTCTCTCTCTCTCTCTCTCTCTCTGGGGGGGTGAGTTCATGCTCATGTTCGAGGCAGTCGCACTTTGTTGAGTGTCTGCAATTAACTGCTAATTATTCGAGTTTCAGCACATTTAAAGTTTCAGAAATTTGCAAGATTAGTGCTTTTGGTACTATCCATCATGCCTGCAAGTTTCATGGAGTTTCGTTCTCGCTGTGGTGTGTTTTACTTGACTGTTTTGGCTCGGACATTGAAGAGGCTCAACCACTGTGTGTCAAAGGTCACAGGAATACGATTTCTACCTCGTGGCTTTGACATGCACAGCAGAGGACAACACAACATTCGCACGGACTATGCATCGCTGTATTTCTCGTTCTGCTGGTTTTCTCGCGACGCTCTACCCGTGCTGAGGCAAGATTCGGAAGTGCGACAGCTTCTTTTGTGATTGTTTTTCTCGCCCGTTTCTTGCTGCAGTGCATGGACGTGGAAGCAAACCCAGGACCTACACATTCGGATCTCCTCATACAAATGGAACAACATATAACTCGTTTAAACGACGCCGTGAATGTCTTGACAAAGAAATGTGCTTTCCTTGAAAGCAGATACGAACAAGTCGTAGACTGGATGGATTACTTCGATGAAGTACGCCAGAATGTGGACGATGATATTGATAAGCTTGAGGCATTTTCCAGACAAAACAACGTGAAATTTTTCAACGTCTACGAGGAAGAAAATGAAACTTATTCTGACTGCGCCAGGAAGGTTGTTCAGCTTCTGAACAGGTTTTACCCCTGCAAGACTTGGTCCCTGGAGGATGTTGAACGGGCCCATCGTGTAGGACGGAAAAGAGAACACTCTGCCTACCCCCGTCCCCTCATTGCAAAACTACACAGGTGGAGTGATAAACTGTCAGTTCTAAGTGAAAAGGACAGCAGAAAGGACTTGGCTGATACGCTGAACATTCGTGTGGGTGGCGATCTCACGAACAGACAGCAGAGTGTCATCAGACGAGAGAAGGAAGAAGGACGACGTGCCTTCTTTCGCAACGGACGCCTGCATATTGACGACAACAGAAGAGAGCAGCGCAATGGAAACCGTGCTGGCAGACAACGTTCTCTGCAAAGCCATCACGCTGAAATTAAAAACCAGCAGCGGCAATCTGTCAGCCCACCTCCTCCCTCTGATATGGAATCTTTTCCTGCCCTCAGACGTCCACATGCCTCAGCTCAGCAGAACGACGGATCCTCTTGTGCTGCGCTTTGCCCGACATCCCACTCCGCGCCCTACCCTCTCTCTTCAGCCCCAACGCCACGTCCTCAGAGAACGCCGCGAACCAAGGCCAGTGTTCGCCAGACAGCTTCACCAAGTCCTGTTCCTTCCGCTTCTGGTGACAGTGCTGCTGTTCCACAGGATCTGGACCTTGCCAGCCAGGAGACCTCGCACCTGATCCAGTGGACAGTGTGAGTGATAAACTCGCTGATAAATCTTCCGTCTACCAGAGAACTGTCACCTCATTCTCCCGCACCACCACGGCTTCCAGTGTGATTAGCGCTCCTCCACCGCTCAGTGCATGTTCGCAAAAAAGTGTATATACTCATGCTGGTTCACCTGCCCATACTGTGCCTGTGACAACGGACAAATTGAATGGTTTCCTGTCCAGTGGAATTGCCTCTGCCGACCATTCCTCCGTTCTAGACCCTGTGGATACATGGAACTCCGACGATGTTGAAAGTCAGTCTTTCTCTCAGCCCTTGTTTCAGCCCCAGCAGTCTCCTTTAGTAAGTGACCAGTCCCCTACCTGTTCTTACTTCATTCCTCAAGTTTCATATGAAAACGAAACCCCAGTCAAATCACCATGCCACCCACCTCAAACCCGTAGCAGAGCCAAATGTCGCCAAACACACCTGACAGACACATTCACTACCACTCCTCGTACAGCCCCAGCCCCCTCTAGTAGCTAGGAATTCGGCCCTGCCTGTGTTTCAAATCACCCCACGGCTCAACAATCTGGCATTTTAAAAGATGCCAAAACATTACGGTTCTTGACTTACAATGTGGAAGGTATGTCAACAGTATATGATCATGAGGTTCGCTCTTTTGTGTCTGTTTATGATTTCATTCTTTTCGTTGAAACTTTTTCAGATTCCTTCCCAAGTCACTTGTTTCCTTATCATGATGTATATATTTCTCCTGGTATTCAAGTTTCTGATTCCGTTACCGCTAGACTGTCCGGTGGAATTGCACTTCTTGTAAAGAAAAAGCTGACTAGATTTATTACACATATCACAATTGAATATGACAACTGTTTGGTTCTCAAGATATCGAAACTACTAACGGGTTTTTATTTTGACTGTTTCTTGATTGGTTTGTATATCCCACCTTCAAATAGTGTTTATTATGCTGAAACTGAAATTGATAATGGTTTATGTTTTTTGGATAACTGTATCGCTGATTTATTTGAAGAATATGGCGAGCTACCTCTCATTGTTTTTGGAGATTTGAATGCCAGAACAGGCAATGGTAATGTTTCTGACTTCTCCATAGATGACTTTATTGGTGAAAATGCAGATGATTCAAAGCAGTGTACAAGATTTCGTAGGGAGTCAAAGGATGGTGTTACAAATGAATTTGGTAAATATTTACTTCAAATATGTGATCAATATAACCTGATTATAATGAACGGACTTGTTTTGGGTGATGAGGGGGGAAACTTCACTTACATTGCCTATAATGGATGTAGTGTTATTGATTACTTTATTGTATCTGAATGTATGTTTCATGCGGGTTCATATTTAAACGTTATTCCCAGAACTGACTCAAAACATATGCCTGTAGAAATATTTCTTGAAGTACCTAAGGCCATTGAACTGAAACCCACCTCAACCCATTCTACGATAAGTAAAGTTACTAAGTTTGTGTGGAATAATGAAAAGAAAAATGATTATTGTGCAATGTTTAATGATAATGATGTTAAGAAACTAATTCAAGATGCTAGTAATTTAATAGATCTTGATATTGATGCCTCATTAGCCTCATTCATTGGTGGTCTCAAGAAGGCTGGGATAAGTATGTATAAAGACGTTCAGGGTAGATAGTTTCAGACAAAAGCCATGGTTTGACAGAGAATGTGCAGAAAAAAGACGTGAAGTACGTAAAGCTTTACGAACATTTCGCAGAGTTTGCGACAGTATTGTAAAAAATGATGTTGACAATGATAGTAAAAAGCTACAAATGATATATTACAGATATATGTATGTGATTTCAAGGAGACAGTATAAAATTCTGCTTAGCATTAAGAGGTCCGAACATAAACACTCAATTCTAGATACCCTTGTGAATAGTAGTGGCGATCCTAAACGTTTTTGGGGAACTGTTAAATCTGTTCTTATATCTAAAGAATTAAAGCATAATTCGATCACTTCTGGTGAATGGTTTGATCATTTCAAGATGGTTTTTAATAGTGATCTATCTAATGATACTGATTTACCAGATTTTGAAGAAACTTTTCAAACTAACTTGCCTGTAGACACAAACTTGGACTGTGCTCCACTAGACAGAGCGATAGAGCAATGGGAAATTGAGGATGCTATAAAAGCTTTGAAATATGGAAAAGCATCTGGTTCCGATGGATTAAGTGGTGAATTTTTATAAAAACTCATCTCAAGAAGTCATTCTATTTTTAATTCAATACTTCAATAAACTGTTTGATTCTGGTAGTTTTCCTAAGGGTTGGTCTCAGTCTATCATTCTACCTGTGTATAAAAAGGGTAATCCTGATTGTCCTGACAATTACAGGGGTATTTCCTTGCTAGATATTGGAGGCAAGTTGTACAGTTATATCCTTAATAAAAGACTTACTGAATGGGTCGAAGATAATGATTTAATTGATTCATCTCAAGCTGGTTTTAGACGAAATCATAGTACAATTGATCACATTTTTACCCTTCTGGCACTAATTCAAAAGCAGTTACTCAATCGGAGCAAGCTATACGTTGCCTTTATTGATTTCAAAAAGGCCTTCGACTTAGTTAACAGGCAGTACCTTTGGATGGTATTAAAGAAGAAAGGAATCAGAGGTAAAATGTACAAAGCTATCAAAGGCATGTATGAAACGGTCAAAGCTAGTGTAAAAGTGAACAACCAATGCACTGAACCATTCTTCTGTCCTCGTGGCCTGAGACAAGGTGACAACTGCAGTCCAGTTTTATTCTCGCTATTTATTAATGAACTTGCAATTGATGTAACCCGTAATGGTAAACACGGTGTAAAGCTATCCCCAGATTTAATGGAAATTTTGATACTACTTTTTGCTGATGATGTTCTGTTACTATCTTTCTCGGTTATTGGTCTGCAACGACAGCTGAATATTTTGAGGGATGCCTCGAATAGAATGAATTTATCGGTTAATTTAGATAAAACTAAAGTGGTCGTCTTTCGCAAAGGCGGTTACATTGCAGCGAGAGAAAAATGGTTCTTTGGTAGCAATAAGCTAGAAGTGGTCAATCAGTATAAATACCTTGGTATCATTTTTTCTCCTTCCCTCTCTTTCTCCTACGCTATGGAAGATAGAGCTGCGAAAGCAAAGAGAGGAGTTGTATGTATCTTAAAACTGCTGTGGTCCCTTGGTGAAAAAGCATCCAAAAGTGTTCTTTAAATTATTTGATTGTCAAATCCTACCAATGCTAACTTACGGCTCTGAAGTTTGGGGATTGATTGCAAATCAGAATTTGATTGAAAAAGTACACCTCTTTGCGTTGAAAAGATTGTTAAATGTTAGCGTTAAGACACCTAATGTCCTCGTCTATGGTGAATGTGGTAGATATCCTCTTTATGTTCATACTTATACAAGATGTGTTAAATATTGGTTGAAACTTTTGAGAATGTCTGATGAGCGTCTGCCTTTAAAATCTTATAAAATGCTGTTAGCTCTTCACTATAAAAATCAGAACAATTGGGTTTCTGCCGTATGCTTTACTTTATACAAATATGGATTCGGACATGTATGGGAACACCAAGGTGTTCAAAATATTCATCTTTTTCTCAGAGAAATTCAAGCAAAGGCTAATCGATTGTTTCATTCAAGGATGGGAGGCTCAGTTGAGAGATAAAAGTCGGTTATACATTTTATGCATCTTTCAAACTATCGTTTGGTACATCTCAATACTTATTCGACCTAAAACAGTGTGTACTGAAAAAGTCCTTAATCAGATTTAGATTAGGTGTTTCAGCATTACGAACGCATCGGTACCGATACTCTAATAATGTCTCCCCTAACTGTCCATTTTGTGAGAGTGTCCCAGAAAGTGAACTTCATTTATATGCGTCTGTCCCAAATACTCAAATGTTAGAGAAAAATACATTCCTTGTAAATATTACAATTACCCTTCTTCTTTCAGGTTATCGTTACTGATGTGTGACACTAAATGTATGTGCAGACTGGCAGCATATCTAACTGATGCATTTAAAATCCGTAATCTTGCTATTTCGTCTGCAGGTTAGTATGGTTGTTAATCATATTCATTTTCAATGTAGTATCCTGACATGATTTCCCTTTGTACCCCCTCCCCATGACATGGGCAGAAGGCCTGGCTCATTAAACATTTTGTCATTGTCATTGTCATTGTCTCTCTCTCTCTCTCTCTCTCTCTCTCCTCTCTCTCTCTCTCTCTCTCTCTCTCTCTCATGCAGGCCCCTAGCTTCTCGCCCTGCTTCATCCACATACTCTTACCTGTGTATAGACACAGACATAAAGTGAAACATACCAAACCATGACAGCCAGGTATAGCTTTCTTTGCCTATTCATATGTAAACTAAAAAGGTCAGTAAACTGATACAGTCACCGCACTGCACCTAACACACACACACACACACACACACACACACACACACACACACACACACACACACTCGCGCGCGCGCGCGCGCGCGCGTCTCGCGCGGAGACGGAGAAAGGAGAAAAAAAATCCCTTCCCATGAATTTCTTCTTTCAAACAGAGAGAGAGAGAGAGAGAGAGAGTGAGTCAAGACTCTTAAGACTCAAACAGTTTATTCATAACGGCCATAGACCTATTGAATGGGGGATATACACTCGTGCTCTTCATGTTACATAAACACTTCGCTTCTTGAAAGCTTTCTATAAATAGACAGCTGTTGGACAGTATTCTCATTTGATGATGACATTAATAAGACCAACTTTAGTAGACAAGGATTGTTCTGTTGATTAATTACCAGAGAGACAGACATACAGGCTGGCAGACGGACAGATGTGAGGCGGACAGACAGACAGACAGACAGACAGGCACACAGACAGATGTGAGGCGAATGTCCAGTCTAGTATTACAAAGATCAACGCCAACAGCTGCGGCGCGTTAGATCGAATGGAAGAAGAACCACGCCAGAACCACAACAGTAACACAGTACTTTCAGAACAACAGCCAGTGACGTATCACCGACCGCTCGTTCTTTTTTGTATTCCCAGTTCTTATAGAACAGAGAGTACTTTACAATGGGAACGAAGAAATGCTGTCTGTCTGTCTGTGTGTCTGTCTGTGTGTCTGTCCGTGGTCAAAATGTGTTCCACTCGCTCCAGACAAAACTCTGGGTCGATCTTTCTGAAAATGTGTAGGTATGTTCATTATGGGTCATGGATGATGCCCGGTGTTTTATTTTACCAGAATAGCCGTTACTAACGGTTATAACGGCCCAAAACGGTTTTTCTTCTTTGTGGAATATCTCTTGACATGTACACGCGTATTCAGGATAAACTGGGAGTACGTTTATGTGTCGCATCGTGGTTTTTTGGGTTTTTTTTACTGCGTACTGACAGCTCAACGGGTCCTGTCTGGTCGGCTAGGCTTGAAAGTAAAAGTGAAACAGCTGTTGCTCATATGCGATACCTGCTGCACTTCTGAGTATTTCTTTTCAGGTTCGACATACCCCTAGTGTGGCGAAAGTGGGTTGCACTGCACTCTAGCCTTCTCTCTCCCCCCACCTCTCTCTCTCTCTCTCTCTCTCTCTCTCTTACACACAAACACACACACACACACACACACACACACACACACCTGAAACGAAGACATTCGAACCTTAGAATACGCAATGGAGTTGGCCTTTTAGTGTGAGGTCTGTACTTGCATGTGCCCCTGTGTGTGTGTGTGTGTGTGTGTGTGTGTGTGTGTGTGTTTAAGTGTGTGTTGTGTGTGTGGCGCGCGCGCGCGCGCGCGCGTGTGTGACGTGCCTTTGCATACGCGTATTAACCTTAAGTGTGTACGCGCACGTACGCGCGTTCGCGTCTGTGTTGCATGTGACTGTTTACACAGATAAGGGTGAGACGGGAGGGAGAGGCCTGAGAGGGGGGGGGGGGAGGGGGAAGTGGGGGGGGGGTTAGGGATGAAAACAAACTGATACGCACTCTCGCCCCGATGCTATCGGGTCACACTGATGAATGAGAGCCCGTATCTTGCAGACCTGCACCCGTTGCTGATAAACAAAAATTAAATGGAGCAGACGACGAAGATGCCCTTTTGACATGGACTCGGCAGACGCAAGGTGTTTCCCAAACTCTGGCGGGCACTGTACCAAGTAAACTACACTGTGGGGGGCGGTCGGCAAGCCCACGGTGTCTATCTCTCCTTTCCAAGTGACATCCACGAGCTTGTCTCTATCTCTCTCTCTCTCTCTCTGACGGAAGACATTCTTCAAGTAACACTGACACATCCATGCACTCAAATAAAGACAGCGTGCTACACACACACACACACACACACACGCACGCACGCACAGATACACGCGCACGCGCATCATCACAGACACTGGGACCGTGACAGGTAGCGCCAAGAAATATGTAGGACAATATCATACATAATCTCTCTCTCTCTCTCTCTCTCTCTCTCTCTCTCTCTCTCTCCATACGCGCGAGCGCGCGCGCGCGCCACACACACACACACACACAACACACACACACACACACCTCTCTCTCTCTCTCTCTCACGTGCGTGTACGCACGAGCGCTCCTAAATGAACTCTTCCTTTTCGACCCACCTTGAATGAACAAGTCCTGTGGCAAAATCCCCAGCTGGCTGCCAACTAGGCCCCGGTGATAGGCCCTCCGTTCAGGCACACACACTGAAGCACAATGCGTGGCTCCCAGCAAAGTGAACTTCCCGGTGCAAAACGTCGTCTGCTCGCCCAGCGAAACGCCGCGGCATTTGTGTGCGTAAGGATATTATGAATCGGAGGTGGGTCGGCCTTTTGTGTGTGAGAAGTCACCTATGCAAGGCCATTCACACCCAAGATATACATGTATACATGTAGGCCTACCTGAAGGCTTGTATACAGTACGGGGCATCGGAGTTACGGATCGAATATCAGGCGCTTTCCTATCGTTCTGTTATTTGTGATTCCTTGGGCCATATGGCATTCAGAGAGTGGGTGGGGACTGTATACATCTGTACTGGGCCCATGGGTGAAAGAGCAGTATTGGATATAGATATGTGTGTGTGTGTGTGTGTGTGTGTGTGTGTGTGTGTGTGTGTGTGTGTGTATTCTTATGCCATTATGACAATTTTATAAGGTTAGAAACTGGTAAGCATAAGCCATTGCACCATATGGTGAGGAGATAATCTTCTGTACGGACTTGGCATGACTGAAAATGAGGGGGGGGGGGGGGGGGGGGGGAGGGGAGGGGGCATGCAAACTGGATTAAACTTAGTACCTTTGCTGGTCGCTTCGTATGGTTCCAATGCATAAAGTGTTGGGCATATCCTACTGTTGTGGAATCTGGTAGGGCCTATAGCTGCTTATTTGTATGCATGTTGTAGTGACCTCTACCTAAAATACAAAGGGAGCCTTGCTCTGGTGCTGCCCCTCCAAACATGGAATGTTCTTTGGTTCATCAAATAAAATGTCTGTCTGAGCGATCCCTTGAACAGTTAGCACCGAAACGTGGTGTTAGATTAACCTGTTCTATCTGTATCGTGGCTTTCACGTTCGCTATGGCCTTCAGCCCACCCAAAAATTTCAACTTAAGGGAGCCACGCAGTCGACAAGTTTGGAGGCGAAGTTTTAGTTTGCCTGTGAGCTGAACAAACAAAAGCAGGTGAGGTACAAGTTTCTCCTTTGACTTAAGAGCTTGGGCACGGACTCGGAAAAAATGTGGCTCAGTTCAACCTCGGTTCGAACAAGCCAACAACTCTGACGCTGTGTTGGCACGAAACGATGCTTATTTTCTCCCCAGGAGAAACGTTGTACATGAAAGAGTCACCTTCTTCAAATGTAACCAGAAAGATGGTGAGAGTGCGGAGTATGTACGTAGTCTCAATGAACTTTCAGAGCATGCAGACGTTTCATACAAAGCTGAAATCGAGATTGACTTGTATCAGACATACGAACCAAGAAGTCTCAGAAAAGCTGCAACTGGAAGAGACTCTGACACTGAGCACAGCGATTCAAACTGCCAGATACCATGAATTCATAAAGAAGCAGATGAGCGACCAGAAACACCCTGAACAAGTCATCGGCTCAGTGAAAGGTGCCAGCACACACAATAACGAATGTGGCGGGAGGAAAGGCAACAGTAGAAGAACCAGTGGTTGGGGATCAGGGGATATACAGGCGTGCAGACAAGCGCACTCCAGTAGTGAAAGAAAAGTGACAGAGGATTGCAAGTTTTGTGAACATGTATACTGTCTGCAACACAGCCCAACATACAGCAAGCAGGGTAGAGCCTGCGGTCAGACCGGCCGTTTTGCAAGGTCAATGGTGTACAAGAAGGAAATAACATTCAGTGAACTGAGTGCAGACACACCGACCGACAGTGAGTTCTTGTTGTCCCTATCAGGTGACGCAGCAGCTGCCCCATGGAAGGTGGAAGATAGGATTAACCATTTAGGCATATAGGATTAACCATTTAGGCAACTTCGTTCAAGACTGACGCTGGTACTGATGCGCCCATCATTCCAATATCAGACTATGGCAGTCTGACACCCAAGCATTGCATAAAGGAAATGGAAACAGTCCTTTGTAGTCCAAGTGGAGTTCTGGACTGCAAGAGAAGAAATTAAGTCAACACAGAAGTGAAATTAACTCTTGACCTGAAAATCTTCTGATTAGAGAAACAGCAAGTGGAATGGAACTAGTTAGAAGGCCCCATACTTGGGGAAGTGGGTATCCAGCCAGTCAAATACGACTGTGAAAACCAGACTCGCAGACAACAGCCAGCCCTACAGCCTGTCAATGATTAAAGTCAAAGAAGAATGTCCTGCATGAAGAAAATTGGTGTCATGGAGAAAATTGAAGAGGCAACAGATTGGTGTGCACCAATATGATCCGTGTGGAAAAGTCAGTGGAAGTCAGACTTTGTACAGACTTTAAGAAAAGAACGTGGTAGTCACGAGTGAGAGTTGCATTTTGCCTTCCATGAAGGCCTTTAGGCACAGACTGAGAGGGACTGATGTAAGTGACAAACTGGATGTAATCTCATTATTATGGTAAATTCTGCTGGGCAGTGCGACAGCTAAATCAACTATCTTCATTACATCATGTGGCCAGTGCTTCTATTGCCGCCACCCCAAGGCATCTCATCAGTGCCAAAGATATTCCAGAGGGCAATGGAGTCCATCCTTGAAGATGAACAGCATGTAATTAGCTTTTTCGATGAAGTCCTAGGGTTCAGCAGCAATAAAGATGATCGTGAGAAACACCTCTAGAGTACTCTTGAAAAGCGTGGGCAGGCAAGTGTGAAGCTGAGGAAAGATAAGTGTGAACTCAGAAAGAGAGAGATCGAATTTCGGGTTTCATCACCAGTCACAGAGGTGCTAAATCTGACAGTGCGAGGTTGATGCTATAAGGGAAATGCCTGATCCCGCAAATCTGATAGAGCTCAACTGTCTTCTGCGAATGGCGAACTTTCTGGGCTGTTACCTTCAGAATCCATCCACAACACACAAACCTCTCATCAAACTGGAAAAGGATCAAACATGGACCTAGGGACCCACAGAGTGCAGCATTTTGTAATTCAAAAGATTGTTGACCTCTGTGCTGACTTCAGCCTTCTTTGACCCAAAGCTTTCAGTGCAGATGCAAGCAGCTTTGACCATGCT
This sequence comes from Conus canariensis, assembly GCA_033310375.1. Classification (NCBI taxonomy): domain Eukaryota; kingdom Metazoa; phylum Mollusca; class Gastropoda; order Neogastropoda; family Conidae; genus Conus; species Conus canariensis. The sequence continues at coordinate 30,739,022 of CM065730.1, read as the reverse complement.
TTTGCCATTCTTATTAGTACAAGTGTTGTGAATCCAGGGAGATGATCTTCAGTTCATGAGCAACAATTTTAGCCAGTTGAAGGTCATCAAACAGCACAGGTGATACGAAAGATGAAAGAACAAAGGACATCAAATTTGACTCATACCGCCACAACGCCACGATGCGCGACAACAAAGTTTACACTGGGTGCCAGCGGAGTTCAGCCTGTCGATCCTGACCTGTATCTGAGACATAAGTACCCACAGCTGAGCAAGCCATGCAGCCCAGCATGTCTTCGGATGAGCACTTCTGTCGATTCATGGCTCTGCATTCACACCTGGCAGTGCAGAGCAGAGAGCAGCTCTCCGTCCTGACTGTCAACAAGGAAACGGGGAGGAGCACCTTGTTGTCTGTTCACAAGATAAAGGGTGGAGCACCTTGTTGTCTGTTCACAAGATAAAGGGTGGAGCACCTTGTTGTCTGTTCACAAGATAAAGGGTGGAGCACCTTGTTGTCTGTTCACAAGATAAAGGGAGGAGCACCTTGTTGTCTGTTCACAAGATAAAGGGAGGAGCAGCTTGTCTGTTCACAAGATAAAGGGTGGAGCACCTTGTTGTCTGTTCACAAGATAAAGGGAGGAGCACCTTGTTGTCTGTTCACAAGATAAAGGAAGGAGCAGCTTGTTGTCTGTTCACAAGATAAAGGGGGAGCACCTTGTTGTCTGTTCACAAGATAAAGGGTGGAGCACCTTGTTGTCTGTTCACAAGATAAAGGGAGGAGCAGCTTGTTGTCTGTTCACAAGATAAAGGGAGGAGCAGCTTGTTGTCTGTTCACAAGATAAAGGGTGGAGCAGCTTGTTGTCTGTTCACAAGATAAAGGGTGGAGCACCTTGTTGTCTGTTCACAAGATAAAGGGTGGAGCACCTTGTTGTCTGTTCACAAGATAAAGGGTGGAGCACCTTGTTGTCTGTTCACAAGATAAAGGGTGGAGCAGCTTGTTGTCTGTTCACAAGATAAAGGGAGGAGCACCTTGTTGTCTGTTCACAAGATAAAGGGTGGAGCAGCTTGTTGTCTGTTCACAAGATAAAGGGTGGAGCAGCTTGTTGTCTGTTCACAAGATAAAGGGAGGAGCACCTTGTTGTCTGTTCACAAGATAAAGGGTGGAGCAGCTTGTTGTCTGTTCACAAGATAAAGGGAGGAGCAGCTTGTCTGTTCACAAGATAAAGGGAGGAGCAGCTTGTTGTCTGTTCACAAGATAAAGGGTGGAGCACCTTGTTCTCTGTTCACAAGATAAAGGGTGGAGCAGCTTGTTGTCTGTTCACAAGAAAAGGGTGGAGCACCTTGTTGTCTGTTCACAAAATAAAGGGTGGAGCAGCTTGTTGTCTGTTCACAAGATAAAGGGAGGAGCAGCTTGTTGTCTGTTCACAAGAAAAAGGGAGGAGCACCTTGTTGTCTGTTCACAAGATAAAGGGTGGAGCAGCTTGTTGTCTGTTCACAAGATAAAGGGTGGAGCACCTTGTTGTCTGTTCACAAGATAAAGGGAGGAGCAGCTTGTTGTCTGTTCACAAGATAAAGGGTGGAGCAGCTTGTTGTCTGTTCACAAGATAAAGGGTGGAGCAGCTTGTTGTCTGTTCACAAGATAACAGGGTAGGCCAGGGAATTCTCTGTCCGCAAAATAACAGGATGGAGCAGGTCGCTGTCTGTCCACAAGATAACAGTGGAGCAGAATGTTATCCGTGTACAAGATAACAGGGTGGAAGCAGGATGGTGTTCTTAATCCCGTCCGGCCACAGGATTCAAGGGTTGAAGAGAATGTTGTTCTCGGCCCGTCTGCCCATAAGACAACAGGGTGGAACGAGATGTTGTATGGCCGCATAACAGGTAGAGCAGGATGTCGTCTGTCTTCAAGATTACAGGGTGAAGCAAGATGTTGTCTGTTGATAAGACTACAGGGTGGAGCAGAGCATTGTCTCTCCACAGTATAACAGGGTGGAGGAGACTGCTGTCTGCCCACAAGATAAAAGCACAGAGGAGACTGCTGTCTGCCCACAAGATAAAAGCACAGAGGAGAGTGCTGTCTGCCCACAAGATAAAAGGCCAGAGGAGGGTGCTGTCTACCCACGAGATAAAATGATAGAGGAGAGTGCTGTCTGCCCACGAGATAAAAGCACAGAGGAGAGTGCTGTCTGCCCACGAGATAAAAGCACAGAGGAGAGTGCTGTCTACCCACAAGATAAAAGCACAGAGGAGAGTGCTGTCTGCCCACAGATAAAAGGATGGAGGAGAGTGGTCTCTCCATAAGATAACAGAACGGAGGAGACTGCTGTCTGCCCACAAGATAAAAGGCCAGAGGAGAGTGCTGTCTGCCCACAAGATAAAAGGCCAGAGGAGAGTGCTGTCTGCCCACAAGATAAAAGGATGGAGGAGATGCTGTCTGCCCACAAGATAAAAGGATGGAGGAGACTGCTGTCTGCCCACAAGATAAAAGGATGGAGGAGACTGCTGTCTGCCCACAAGATAAAAGGCCAGAGGAGAGTGCTGTCTGCCCACAAGATAAAAGGCCAGAGGAGAGTGCTGTCTGCCCACAAGATAAAGGCCAGAGGAGAGTGCTGTCTGCCCACAAGATAAAAGGATGGAGGAGACTGCTGTCTGCCCACAAGATAAAAGGATTGAGGAGAGTGGTCTCTCCATAAGATAACAGGACGGAGGAGACTGTTGTCTGCCCACCAGATAACAGAATAGAGGAGAGTGCTGTCTACTCATACGATAACAGGATGGAGCAGAGTGTTGTCTCTGTTTGGAAGATGACACAGGGTGGAGCAGGATGTTGTCCCCCCAGAACAGAACAAAGAGGATAGTATGTTGTCTCCCACGAATTAAAAATGAGGAGGGTGCAAACGTTATGTACACTCCCGTGATGGAAGTCTTATTTTCTTCACCTTCTATCGTCGCCCAGTATGAGGCATGAGAAATTCCAAATTCGGTTCTCGCGTTTCTTTGATGTTCTTGTCTTTCTTTTGCACAGTTCATCAAAAATGATTACCAACAAAACAAAACAAAACAAAAAAAAAGAACTTTACAGAACTGAAAAGCTTCCCGTTGCCGACCTCCTCTTCCACCAGACGTGTTACTGAACGGCAATGCATGTGTGGCCGGGCTGTTTGTTTGGGAGACCCGAGCCTGCCCCCTTGTTGCTGCGGAAGAGAGAGTATGGGAGGTAAGTAACTGCTGGAAGCACGCTGCTACAACGCACCATCTAGACGCTGGGTGCCAGGCTGCCGGGACATGGTTTCCCACTGTCCTTCTGCCCTCGTGGGAGTAAAGGTCAGCCGGCTTGCTGCTGGCGAGGAAGTGACACACTACGGCATTGTGGCTGGTTCAAGACAAGTCAAGCGAACTTGAAAGACACTGATGTAAAATACTACCACCCCCACCCTCCACCCCTCTTCCTTTTTTTTCTGAGTGCCTCGTCTTTCGTGTGTTTAGAACAAACCACAGATGTTTTTATATCTTGTAATTTATGGGCTAGGGTGTCCTCTTTCAATAAAAATGCTTGCTTTCTTCGGTTGGTATAACACTTGGAAGAAAAAAAGTAATTTGATATTCATAGTTCGTTAATTTCCCGACTGTTGCGACAAGGTCTTGGCGGAGAGACTTTGTTTCCCAGGAGGTAGGGGGAGGGGAGGGAGGGGGAACAAACGGAAGTCCAGCTGGTGAATGAAGTTTGGTGAGCCACACAGCTTCTAGAGTTATGTTTCGACTGCGCGTCTGGGCGTGGAGTCCGAACATTACCCTGTCTTGGTGTGGTCTCTCTCTTGTGGAAGAAAGTGAAACGATTTGGGGGGCGGGGGGGGGGGGGGGGATCTATCTCCTCATATTCATTTTTTCTTTTCTTTCTTGGGGAATTCGGCAGACCTATTCCCCCACTGACCATCTAGAAGAGAACGTTGCTGGAAAGCTTTCCTTTCACTCCCTCCCGGGCACTTACAGATTCAATCAGATGTGTGACGGTAGCACATAGCAGAAACAGATGTATGATTGTAGGATATGGCAGAAACAGATATATGATCTTAGGACACGGCGGAAACAGGATTGTAGGACATTGCAGAAACAGATGTATGATTGTAGGACACGGCGGAAACAGATGTATGATTGTAGGACATGGCAGAAACAGATGTATGATTTTAGGACACGGCGGAAACAGATGTATGATTGTAATACATGGCAGAAACAGATGTATGATTGTGGGACATGGCAGAAACAGATGTATGATTGTGGAACAGGGTGGAAACAGATGTATGATTGTAGGACATGGCAGAAACAGATGTATGATTGTGGAACAGGGTGGAAACAGATGTATGATTGTAGGACATGGCAGACACTGATGTATGATTTTAGGACACGGCGGAAACAGATGTATGATTCTGGGACATGGTGGAAACAGATGTATGATTGTAGGACATGGCAGACACTGATGTATGATTTTAGGACACGGCGGAAACAGATGTATGATTGTAGGTCATTGTAGAAACAGATGTATGATTGTGGGACATGGTGGAAACAGATATATGATTGTAGAACATGGCAGAAACAGATGTATGGCTGTAGGACATAGCAGAAACGGATGTATGAATGTAGGATATGGTAGACGCAGACATAGGACAATAGGATATGGTGGAAACAGATGTAGGACAGTAGGACATGACAGAAACAGATTATGACAGTAGGACATGACAGAAACAGATGTATGACAGTAGGACATAGCAGAAACAGATGTAGGACAGTGGGACATGACAGAAACAGTTGTATGACAGTAGGACATAGGAGAAACAGATTCATGAGAGTAGGATGTGACAGAAACAGATGTAGAACCGTAGAACATAGCAGAAACAGATGTAGGACATGGCAGAAACAGATGTATGACGGTAGCACATGGCAGAAACAAATGTATGACAGTAGGATTGGCAGAAACAGACGTATAATTGTAGGCTACGGCAGAAACAGATGTAGGACAGTAAGATATTGCAGAAACGGATTAGGACATGGCAGAAACAGATGTAGGACATGGCAGAAACAGATGTGACAATAGGACATGGCAGAGACAGATGTATGGCAGTAGGATATGCAGAAACAGATGTGGGACAGTAGGACATGGCAGAAACAGATGTGTGACTGCAGTTCATGGCGGAAACAGATGTATGATTGTAAGACACGGCAGAAACAGATGTATGATTGTAGGATGTGGCAGAAACAAATGTATGATTGAAAGACATGGCAGAACAGATATATGATTGTAGGACATGGCAGAAACAGATGTATGATTGTAGGATATGGCAGAAGCAGGTGTAGGACAGTAGGATGTGGCAGAAACAGATGTAGGATAGTAGGACATGGCAGAAACAGATGTAGGACAATAGGAAATGGCAGAAACAGATGTAGGATAGTAGGACATGGCAGAAACAGATGTAGGACAATAGGAAATGGCAGAAACAGATGTAGGATAGTAGGACATGGCAGAAACAGATGTAGGATATGGCAGAAACAGATGTATAACAATAGCAAATGGCAGAAACAGATGTATAACAGTAGGACGTGGCAGAAACAAATGTATGAAGTAGGACACGACAGACACAGATCTATGATTGTAGAATGTGGCAGAAAAAATGTAGGACAGCAGGACATGGCAGATATAAAGCACAGACTGTGGATTGTTCCGGCCATCAAGGATTGGAGATAACGCAAAACTAGGTCGACTGCCAAAACAGATCAGTCGACATAGCGGGTAACACACTGTTCCTGAGATAAAGGAGTCGTTTGGTTGTATAATACTACAGTTTGTTTGATTGAAAAAAAAGACAGAATAGACCGAAAATGTGTGAAAGATTTCTACAAAACTTTATCTTCTCAAAAGTAAGTAATACGAAGAAAATGTGTCGTATTCGCACTTCAGTCACTCTGTGTGAAAAACGAAAACTTCCAAATCTTCAGAATTTTTATTACGCGCCGTTATTTAACATAAACATTGACTAGAAAGATTCAGTGTCTTATCAATAAAACACGTGATCTAGAAAAGTCAAATTTTATTCCAGAGCTACAAAATACAGATGGGTGTTTTGTTGAGGACGCTGCAATAAAAGTCGATATCAGTACAAAACACAACAGGATACAGAGCTAGAGGAATGTTTTGTTAAGGACGCTGCAATAAAAGTCGATATCAGTACAAAACAACAACAGAAACCAGAGCTAGAGGAATGTTTTGTTGGGATTGCTGCAATAAAAGTCGATATCAATACAAAACACAACAGGATACAGAGCTAGAGGAATGTTTTGTTGAGGACGCTGCAATAAAAGTCGATATCAATACAAAACACAACAGGATACAGAGCTAGAGGAATGTTTTGTTGAGGACGCTGCAATAAAAGTCGATATCAATACAAAACACAACAGGATACAGAGCTAAAGGAATGTTTTGTTAAGGAGCTGCAATGAAAGTCGATATCAATACAAAACACAACAGGATACAGAGCTAGAGGAATGTTTTGTTAAGGATGCTGCAATGAAAGTCGATATCAATACAAAACACAACAGGATACAGAGCTAGAGGAATGTTTTGTTAAGGAGCTGCAATGAAAGTCGATATCAATACAAAACACAACAGGATACAGAGCTAGAGGAATGTTTTGTTAAGGATGCTGCAATAAAAGTCGATATCAATACAAAACACAACAGGATACAGAGCTAAGGAATGTTTTGTTAAGGATGCTGCAATAAAAGTCGATATCAATACAAAACACAACAGGATACAGAGCTAGAGGAATGTTTTGTTGAGGATGCTGCAATGAAAGTCGATATCAATACAAAACACAACAGGATACAGAGCTAGAGGAATGTTTTGTTAAGGATGCTGCAATAAAAGTCGATATCAATACAAAACACAACAGGATACAGAGCTAGAGGAATGTTTTGTTAAGGATGCTGCAATAAAAGTCGATATCAATACAAAACACAACAGGATACAGAGCCAGAGGAATGTTTTGTTGAGGACGCTGCAATAAAAGTCGATATCAATATCAATGTAATTGACAATGACACATCAAACAGCGTAAAATCCCTAAGTTTAACGTTACTTTTGCAAATGAGAAAGCTTCTGATAACTTTTTTAGAGAAATATAAACCTGACTCTATAAACATTATGGATTCTATAGAAAAATAAGGACATCGATTATTTTTTGTTTGTTTGCAAAAACTTAAGAAAAAAAAATGACATTAATTATTTTATGTTTGTTTGTTTGAATCTTTTTTTTTTTTTCAAAAATATTAGAAAAATAAGGACACTGATTATTCTTTGTCTGTTTGTTTTCATTTCTTAATATTACTACTGGCATCTGATGTCACCATTCCGCAGGGTCAATACAAGAAAATTCGGTGAACTTATAGGTAATGTGTGGGGGTACAGAAGAATGTCTAACGGCCGTAAAATCATAACATCAGTCTTTTTATTGATCTGAAATAAGACTGAGGAAATCATACAAATTGTAAAACAGTTGCAATAAAATAAACGCTCAAGTTAAACAGATTTACTGGGACAAATTTTATGAGCGCGAACTTACAAATGATGAAGAACTGTTAGAAGAAGAAAAAGAAAAGATGAAAATAGCTACGTAAAACAAGCTACGGATTTTGTTAGTTAATGTGCTAAAAGTGTTTGGATTCAAATTTAAAAATAATCTCTAGGCAGAAAATTAGCTCCATATAGTTAAAGGAGAAATTTTAGAAAAGGAGTAGTCAGATCCGTTTCCAACGGTTGAACACATTTCGAAATTTTCCAATCCAGATATCAGAGCGTACAGAACCTGTAGAGAAGTTGTCTCATCCCAAATTCAGAAGAGAGAGAGAGATGGTATTCATTGTTAAATGCTTTTTATACCTTCCTCTTAAAGATCTCATTGCAATTTTCCCCCAAAAAAAGTTTTTAACAGTAGCGCTGCTCCTGAAATCTGAAAATTTTCAGTAGAGAGATGGTATTCACTGTTAAATGCATTTTAACTCTTGAGGGTCTCATTGCACTTTTTTTTTAATGCTGCATCACTACCGCCGCTCCTAAAAACTATTTTTAAAAAAATTCAGTAGCTTTCATAATTTCCGAAAGAAGGCAAACTAAGGGGTGAGTGACAACAAGATGATGGTCATGGTGTTTATTTTTCTTTTTTTATTTAGATTTCAGGTACCCCATCTTGACAGCCAATATTTCCATCCTAAATTCTTTTACAGCAAACTGTTCAATTTTGGGTGTTCAGATTCGTCCTGTTGCTCCTGGAGAAAGGCATGGAATAGGGACAGGGGGCGGAGGTGGGGAAGGACTAGAGAAAATCCCTGTTATAGTTAGGTTTTACGTTATCAACCTCAACACTGTATTGTAATGTTCGTGTGTGTGTGTGTGTGTGTGTGTGTGTGTGTGTGTGTGTGTGTGTGCGTGCGGGCGCGCGTGCGTGCGTGCTTGCGTGCTTGCGTGTGTGTGTGTGTGTGTGTGTGTGTGTGTGTGTGTGTGTGTGTGTGTGTTTTCGATGTATGTTTTGGAAGGTAGGGTGAAGAAAATGTCTTCCCTCATCCAAGCAGCAAAGAAATAGTGGGTCTTTTTGTGCCTATGGATTTCTTTCTTAATGCCATGCGTGGATCTCTCTCTCTCTCTCTCTCTCTCTCTCTCTCTCTCTCTCTCTCTCTCTGTGTGTGTGTGTGCGTGTGCGAGCGCGCGTGCGCGCACGTGTGTGTGTGTGTGTGTGTGTGTGTGTGTGTGTGTGTGTGTGTGGTGTTGTGTGTGTGTGTGTTGTAGACGACGTACAAAGAAAGAAGACAGAAAAGGAAAGCTGTCAACATTTAGTGCACAGCGGCATTGGTGTACACACAGGCAATGTCGGACGACAAGAAGAACCGGGAGTGTTTTGTGTGCCAAGCACTTACCGTGTCAAACACCACTCGCGCATTCCACACAATGGAACGAGGGCACCGACAAGTGTGTAGACTTAGCAACCATTGAATGTGCAGCAATTTCCAAAAACAGGACATCCGTTGAAGCTTTTTTTTTTTCATCTAGAATCTGTCTGTCTGTCTGTCTGTCTTGTCTGTCTGTCTCTCTCTCTCTCTCTCTCCTCTCTCTCTCTCTCTCTCTCTCTGTCCACCTGTTTATTTTTCTACCTATCAATCCACCGATCAACTGCATTGTCTGTCCGTCTGCCCGACTGTCTGTCTCTATGTCTCTGTGTCCCTTGATCCAGAGTTTTATCGATGAGTATTGGAAAATGATACGAAAGGCCACCCAACTAACGTCAGGAAACCAACAAAAAACACAGTATGGGCTAACAGCATGTTAACACATATTGGAGGAACAGAAAATGTTACATATTTGATTCGACCCAGATTGATCTGTGGCAACTTTAACCAGATCCACCCAAATCTCTGTGGGCAGTACATCTGCTTTGTTTAAAATTCGTTGGGGATGGGAAAAAAAAAAAAAAAGTAAAGACAGGATGAGCAGATAGACTGCACGACAAAGAGTAAGTGAAAGAGGCACGGCATTTCAAGGCCTGAAAAGCTTTAAACATGTCTCGAAATAAAGGTGGATAAGAAATTTGACAAGTACAACCCATGAACTTGAAATCGATGGTAAATCTGTCGCACTCAAGTTTAGAAAACAGAAAAAGCTGTGACCAGATATCTTGCTTAATGTAGGAATCAACATTTTAGTGGATTTTGTTTTATTGATATACAAAATGTTTTGCAATTAAGTTAAATCTGGAAAGTTTACCTGTTTTCAGAACCTTTGTTTGTTTGTTTGTTTTTTGTTTGTTTTATTGATAGACTAATTTAAACAGCTTGTTATTTAAAATGATTGAATGGATACAAAGAATGTACGTCATGTTGGAAACTTATAGATGGAAGATGGAAATTTCATGTCATATGATGAGTTCATTAGTATATGTAATAAACAAACCCATTTTTAAGCTATGCAGTAGTAACACAAAATCGTAAACATCTTGACAGGGCATTAAATGGGCAGCTTAAAATGATGTGAAATCTGATCTTTGTAGAGCTTTCGATCTTTTACATAAAATCTAAAGCACAGTTTAAAAATTATGTAATAATAATGATAATATAAATTATATAGGCCTACAATATATATATATTATTATTATTATTGATAATTGTGTGGGAAAAAAACATTGGGGAATCTGATGTCTGTAAAGCTTTCGATTTTTTAGCTTTAATTTAAAAGGGTGCATAGCCATGTATGTGACCACCACCACCTGTCACCCTGACCCATAGCCCGCCCGGGTCGAAAGGGCACTGCAGCTGGCTCGTCTTACAAGAAGCCTCCACTTGACCTGGTTGTTGGCTAACACCTGGGTTAGGGCGAAGCTTTTGCCCGTCCACTCCATGACGTTGTCTGACCATCTCTTTCTCTGGCGAGAGGGGGCCGCCAGAGAGGAGATGTTATAAATGTCTCGCAAATAATAGCACGAAAGTAAAATCCTACCAAACCACTTTTTAACAGAGAAAATCCTTAATAAAGCGAGGAAAATCAATGGTTTATAGTAAATAAAACAAAAACAACTCATGCACGGCAACGTTTGTTGCCCTAGTGAAAATAAACTATGTACGTGTTCAGACATCCAAGGTGTCATTAGTGCAGCAAGTAGCACTGGCTTAAAGTTATAAAATATGTTTCATTGTAAGGAAAAGGTTACCGTTGCACTGGGATTTTTTGGTGACTTTTCATTTCCTTTCATTTTAACTGCACTGACATATGTCTATATCTACCTGCGTGTTCAGAGTATCATGTTCAAACGAAGATGTTTTGAATACAGCTTCTTTTTTTTCTTTTTCTTTTTTCTTTTTTTTTTTTTTTTTTTTTTGGGGGGGAGGGGGGTACATTTCTGCATTCCTACAAGCAGGATAAAAAAAAAAAAAAAGCAGCGGAATCTGGAATTCGATGCAGTGCTCGATGAGGACTTGCGCCATGAGATTTTGATTGAGGAATGTGAATGACCGTGTGTGATTCAACGTGACCCCGCACACAGCCTGTTCTGGCAGTGACTTGTCGCTTGGCTACAGGACCTAGCCTCATGTTGTGAGTCACCAGCCTGCAGCAGCGTGGCACTCGGAGCATCATCGGAATCAAACTCTCAACAACATATCATAAATCATTATCATAACGTCTGCCATGCACTTATGATTGTAGATCTATCATCCTTATATGATTCAGTTGTTATCTGTGGAGTAGCCGTCGTTGCCTGCGAAGGGTTCCGTCAGTTCAAATAGTAGGCTACTCTCGTCTTCTGGGAATCTTGTGCATGGAACTTCCTCTTTTCTGCGACTCTCTCTGAATCTTTCTTTAGGGTTTGTTTGTTTGTTTGTTTGTTTTTCTCTTTACATTCCATTGTTTTTCCGTCTTCCATTTTTGTTTGTTTTGTTTTTGTTTTGTTGGTTTGTATGGCTCATTCGTTCGTTTTGTTTTGTTTTTGTTTTCGTTCATGGGTTTCCTGCCTTTGTGGCATACTTTCTTTTCCTCTGGTCAGTTCATACCATGCCAGCTTTTCTTGATGTAATCTGGAGACTAGGCAGTGACTCTATGCATAGACTACTCATCAACCCTACCCTACGTTGTACACCTACTACTAGTGACGAGTCAAACCCGACCAAATATTTTACATTCACAAATGGCGACAATTTTGTTCTTCAGCAGACTTAAACATATGACCTGCTGGTGCAGAATGTGACGCAAGGTGACATCCTGCATCAGGGTGACATTTTGTACCGCAACATTTTGCACCGGAGTTGACATTTTGTACCGCGACGTCAATACAAGATGTCACTGGGTGACTTTTTTTTTTTCCTTTTTTTAAAAAAAATTTTTTGTACCGCGGCGATATTTTATTCGTTGAACGGTCGGAAGCAGTAAAAAAAACAAAACCAAAAAAAATGCAAGTCGGACAGACACTAATCTGCCAAAACACCTTCCCTTTTTCTGTATTTTTGTAAATCATCTGTGTGTGTGTGTGTGTGTGTGTGTGTGTGTGTGTGTGTGTGTGTGTGTGTGTTCCACGGGCAGTCCGTCTGTGTGTATCCTTCAGGCTGCTGATCACCTTGCTGGGCAGCCTGGCCCTCGTGCTTTGCTTCACGCACCAGAGCAGCATGGGGTCCACCATGGTCTGCATGACTGCCAGTGTCCAAGACAACGACAACCACACAGTCATCATCGACAACGCCACTTCAGTTCCAGACTCCGACGGCTTCGTCGACAATGGAGGGGGGAAGAAGTGCAGCGAATTCGACTGCCCCTGCGTTGTTGTCGTCTGACAGAGGATCTCAGCTGCCGCCGGTAGGATGTTTAAACTTCATTTATACAACCAAGAATGACAGTTGATGTTAGAGTATGTATGTGTTGCCATAATTTGGAGGAAATTTTCAATTTCGGTTTCATCAAAGAGGTGCCACTATGTGCGGACTATTCTATAGGCCCATAGGCCTACGCTACACCACATCTGCTGAGTTTCGAGACCACACTGCGCACGATTTAAAGATGATGGATAAATGAATTAATGACTGAGATGAGGGAATTTAAGAAGAGGGTCTCATGGCTACGACCGAGCAGGCGTCTGAGATGCGCATTAGCCTAACGGG
>CM065730.1:30621365-30723865 GCA_033310375.1 Conus canariensis | reverse complement strand
TGGATGGATGGATGAGTCGCGTAAGGGAAACAACTGCTGTGAAATACTGCTGTATGTTTCAAAGGAGTAATTGTCTCCCCCGAAATTGTCTGGTTTGTTTTTGGTAGAGCACGAGTTTACGGTCGAACGTTCGGTATTCAACACAAAATTTTCCATTTTCAAAGCTCACCTTAACGTGTCATCGTTCTAGTGGCTGCAGTGTACTGTTTGATAGCCCCCACCCCACCCCCCTTTCTCCTTTTCCCCATCTACTCTCCGTGGAGAGTAATCACCGTCTGCCGCTTCACACAAAATGACTGTTGGCATTAAATTGGAATGTAACCAACAAGCCCTGAACCACCATCATTTTGGTAGGAAAAAGTGCCATAATTGGTCAGCTCACTTTCTCTCCCAGGTGACAGATGTAGGCATGATGTATGTATGGTCAAGGACTTCAGGGTTACTGTCTTTTATGCCACATAATGTGCCTGGTATCTCCAGTACTTCAGAATGCAGTGATTCTGCACTTGGCATTTCTTTAAGAATTTTACACTGAGCCTCTGAATTCTTAGCGTTGGACAACATTCTTTTTCAATTGTTCATATTGCGTGAAAAATCAGTTGTCATACGGTTTTCTGCAGCAATTTGTGTGTGTGTAGTGTGTGTGTGGTGTGTGTGTGTGTGTGTGTGTGTTGTTGTTGTTGTTGTTGTTGTTGTTGTTAATTGTTTATTAAAATCATACCAATTCTGACAATCATCAAGAAAATGTAGTTTACTCTCCACAACATCAAGTTGTTTGTGACAACAACAATGGCGCCCCATCTGGTTGAAGTCAGCTGTGGTCAAGCTTGTGAAGTGATGGAGAGGGGAGGGGTGGAGGGGGGGGGGGGTGAGGAGGGGAAGGGATGAAATGGGACATGTTCCACCAAGCAGCATACTGGACATGTTCCTCCAAGCAGTATACTGAGACATGTTCCACCAAGCAGTATACTGAGACATGTTCCACCAAGCAGTATACTGAGACATGTTCCTCCAAGCAGTATACTGGGACATGTTCCTCCAAGCAGTATACTGAAGACATGTTCCACCAAGCAGTATACTGGGACATGTTCCACCAAGCAGTATACTGGGACATGTTCCACCAAGCAGTATACTGGGACATGTTCCACCAAGCAGTATACTGAGACATGTTCCACCAAGCAGTATACTGAGACATGTTCCTCCAAGCAGTATACTGGAACATGTTAAACCAAGCAGTATACTGGGACATGTTCCTCCAAGCAGTATACTGGGACATGTTCCACCAAGCAGTATACTGGAACATGTTCCACCAAGCAGTATACTGGAACATGTTCCACCAAGCAGTATACTGGAACATGTTCCTCCAAGCAGTATACTGGGACATGTTCCACCAAGCAGTATACTGGAACATGTTCCACCAAGCAGTATACTGGAACATGTTCCTCCAAGCAGTATACTGGGACATGTTCCAACAAGCAGTATACAAGGACATGTTCCTCCAAGCAGTATACTGGAACATGTTCCTCCAAGCAGTATACTGGGACATGTTCCACTAAGCAATATACTGGGACATGTTCCACCACGTAGTATACTGGGACATGTTCCACCAAGCGGTATACTGGGACGTGTTCCACCACACAGTATACTGGGACATGTTCTACCAAGCAGTATACTGGGGCATGTTCCATGAAGCAGTATCCAAGTGCTGCTCTTTGAAAGAAAACTTCTGCGGAAATCAATGGTATTTAATAAACTTACATTTACATGAAATTTTTTTTTTTTTTAATCAGATCTCCATAAAGATACTGTTATACATTATCTGGCGTATAACAATATATTTCAGAGATGTGCCATGTGTTTCAAGTGAATTTGACAACCACAGCAGAAAAGTTGGTTGAATGCATTGCCAAGAATGCAAGATCTGGTCAATATGAGCTGTTAATGAAGGCACACTTTCTCCAGTCACATCACAACAATTCCAAGTAAGAATATATTAATTTCTTTAATATGGAACGCAAGATTGTGGCGTGAACATTTTTCGTGAGAAGAGAACCATGCTCAACGTACAGTAAAATTATTCATTTTCAGACATTATGCAATGGGTCAGAACAGCAAAAAAATAATGTAAGGGAATAACAACCTTTGTGAACATGTATGATTGCAGGTGCACAAGCCATTCTACAACATGCATACAGTGGGACCCTAAAAGGATTCTCTCTCTCTCTCTCTCTCTCTCTCTCTCTCTCTCACACACACACACACACACACACACACAAATGCTCTCCATAACTGGAATGATCCTGATGGGGAATGCGACGTATTGCATTTGACCAAGATGTCTGGCAAGTCATGGCATGTTTTTAACAACACTCAGTCCCTTACCCTAAGTGGTTTGGCTTTCAGCTTCAGTTTCAGTGGAATTACACCCTAAATGGCTGCACAGGGCCTTTACAGGGCTGTCAGCATGATCACAGAAAAAAACACAAACAACAAAATCTATACATTAAGTTTTCATTATTATAACCCAGCTCACCACAATGGGCCTTTTCAGACTATCAAATTCACACAGGTAAAACATACATCACGAATAAGCCAGATCATCAAAAACAAATCATACCCTGAATAGGAAACCAACAACAGAAACAGTCCAGGACATGGCAGCTAAACTATGGACAGCATAATTATGAAATTAGATGATGCAGAGAATGCAGTGCATTCCCTTTGGTCTTTCACTCCCAGATTACACAAACAAAAAAAACTATTATGAAAAGGATTAAATGCCAACAAAATTTAAAAAAAAAAAAAAAAAAACATGAAAAAGACACATTGGCAAAAGACAATGAAGAATGGACCACTAGCATCCACTAAGGACAGACTGTATAATTTTTCATTACCTAACTGCCAAATTAAAAAAAACAAAAAAACAGGCATGTCGTAAACTGCTATCGGATACCAAAAAATGTATAAGAATTTCTTGACCAAAGACAGGAGAATCCACAAAGTCAGGAAAACAATAAACAGCAGTAAAGAATAAGAATTTCTTGACCAAAGACAGGAGAATCCACAAAGTCAGGAAAACAATAAACAGCAGTAAAGAATAAGAATTTCTTGACCAAAGACAAGAGAATCCACAAAGTCAGGAAAACAATAAACAGCAGTAAAGAAAAGCAACAATGAATTAAAATGACAGAGGCAAAGAGAATGGGTGAGAAAAAGGAAACTGCAAGCACATACCTTCAGAAGGCGGTGGAGCTATCTAGTATTTGTACTGAAAGTAAGAGAGCCCCCAGAATCGCCATGTACAAAATATAATATACAAAATCAAGTGGAACAGGCAATGTCACCAGCACAGCTTAGATTCCTACGCCCTAAAGATGTCAATAGTGTACCTGTTATGTTGTGTTATAAACTGTCTTAGACAATACATATTTACATTGTTATAACAGCTAAACAATTGATGTCGATGGTTTAGCTGTTATAAATTGTTGTAGGCAATTACATATTTACATATTCAACTACAACTAATTACATAATGGCTGAATGACTGATGTCAATAGTTAAGCTGTTATCAATGGTTGTAGACAATTACATATGTATCTACAGCTATTTATAACAGCTGAACTACTGACATCCCTAAAGTGTATGAGACAAGGGGAGCAGGGGTGAAATTTTGGACAAGGGAAGTGGGCTGGCAACTATTCACAAAAACACTGCCACAACTGTCTCTCCACAAACACTGCATATCATAAAACAAACTCAAAAAAGTCAAATATACAAAAAAGTCAAACATACTTTTATTTCCAAAAAAGAAAACTACATTATATATATCATCATAACATGCTTAACTGGCACATCGGTTGAAAAGCGCTTCAAGTAAACGGCAATTAATCTTTGGTTTTCTCCCACAGCAAATGGACCGTTTATATTATATTCACAGCATTGCACAGAAGATAAATCATGGGACAAAGCCTTCTGTTAAGTCATGTCTCAACAAAATACATGCAAAAGACATTGGAAAATGGTGTGTGAGGGATGTGATATTAGTAAAACAAGAAGGAGGTCTGAGAGTGAAAAGTGTGTATACATGTGTATGTGTGTGTGCGTGCATGTGTGTGTGCACACATGCAAGTGTGTATACATGTGTATGTGTGTGTGCGTGCATGTGTGTGTGCACACATGCAACTACATGCACATTCAAATGCATGCATGCATGGGTGTTTGTGGCCGTGAGAAGAGGACTGCGGGAATCCTTAAAAACATGCGACTTCTAAGATCACTGTCCATAATCAGAGTGACATTTTTTTTCAAATTACATATACTCTGGATTAAAAAGGCAAAACATAATTGATCGGATCATCATGTACTTGAATAAATACAAAAATATGACATGCAATGCCTACACCAAAGAATGATTGCCACATATCACAGATCCAGAAAGTGAGGTCATAACGATAACAACAATTCATGAACATTTGACTTTGTACAATTTATCTCACCTATCCATCTCCCACGAAACTCAAAAGAAACAAAGTAATGTCAAGAGCTTCACAATTACATAACAAACAAAATCTTAAGTATATCTTCAACTGCGCAAACAAACAAACAAAAACACTGATGAAGGAATTAATTTATGTGTCCTATGAGTGAACACATGCGCTTTATGTATCTTATGAGAGAACACATGTTTATTACTGTTGCTGACAAGAGAATATTACATAAACTATCATACACCACAATGCTCCTGTTTATTTTCATATCTCATTACCAATTTAACTGTACACTTTGGAAAACTAGAACAATCAGAAGGCATGATTGTTGATTAATCACTTCTCGCTTTGAGGGTTCCTAGTAAGAGAATGTTACATAAACTATCAGACACCACAATGATCCTGTGCATTTTCATATCCCCATTACCAACTAACTGTACACTTTGGAAAACCAGAACAATCAGGAGACATAACTGTTGATTAGTCACTTCCCCCTTTGAGGATTCTTCACATTCCCCTTCCCCATGAAAGCCCCACAGAAGGCGACATGACGATTTACTGTACTGACAACTGTGCAGATCCTGACTGGATTTCCTGCTGCAGGATGCAGAGTTGTTTGATGAAGCCTTCATTGGGGAAGATTTCACGTTTTGGTCGTATAGTTTTTACAGCATCCAGCAGCGACATGTGCTTATACAGCATGAGATAGGCCAGAACCACTGTAGCAGAGCGGCTCACTCCCTGCTGGCAGTGGACATACACCACACCTGCAAAGGAATCATGAACATGTGTTAAAATGTGTCATGATCTGAAACTACTGAAAATTAAGAAAAGATTAATATTACTTCCATTTCAGAGAGTAGGTGGGTGGGTGGGGGTGGGGAGGGAAGGAGAGTAAAAGTAAGGAGAGAGAGACTGACAGACAGACAAACAGAGAGAGGTTGACAGAGAGACACACAGTCAGACAAACAGGCAGACAGAAGGTAGACAGAGAGAAAGACGGAGAGAGAGAGAGTCAGACACAGACAGACAAAATGTCTGTGTGTGTGCAAAATGTGTATGCATGTGTGTGCGTGTGTGTGTGTGTGTGTGTGTGTGTTCATACATGTGCATGTGGGGGGGGGGGGGGGGGGCATGTGCACTCATGCGCGCACACTCCATGTGTATGTATGTACAGATGCAAAATAAATATCAAAGAATTACTAGCAATATAAAGTCAAAGTTGATATCAGACGATAAACAAAAGGTTGGTTTAAATACAAACCCACTTTCAGATAAATACAAGGCAATATGACCTGAGAGGACCAGTAGAAAGAAACTCGTGGAGAGCGTGGCAGCAGAGAGTCCTCAGAAGAGAAGCCCCCTTCAAGCAAGTGTTTCGGCCCTTATCTCCTGACACTCTAGGGGGGTTGGGCCACACCCGGTTCATGACTCCGGATGTCCCTCTGCTGCCCCTTTTTTTTTTTCCCCATCTTGGGACGAGCCATGGCTGGGATTCGAACCCATGACCCTCTGGACATGCTCATTTTCCACTTAATGACTCGCGCTTTAACCACTGAGCCACAGGGACACCTGATATTTGTAGGGAAATTAAGCCTTATGAAGTTCACTTTTGTTCCTCCTTGACCAGATCCAGCTTGAACACCTCTCTGCCGCTTCTGCCATTGCTTTCAGGGCTCTGGTTTTTTCCTTCCCTGCAACTGAGAGCTGTTTCATGAGGCTGTATGCAGACGTTCCTACAAACCCCCTAGCTCCAATTTCTGCAGTGAGGACTTTGACCTGATAGCCTTCTCTCCTCAGGCTGTTTGCCAGATCAGCATACTTTTCAGTCTTGTAGATTTGAGCTGCCTCCATTCTGTTCTCATATGGCACCGTGAGCTCGATCATGATCAGCTGCTTGGTTGACTTAGAGTGGACTACTATGTCTGGTCTCATGCCACTATTGCTGATGATCTCTGGGTGACTCTTCCATTCTGGGAGGTCTGCAGTGCACTCCCAGTCATCTGCCCCGTCCAGCAGACTCTGCCTGCATGTTTCGAGTGGCACTGTTGTTCTTGGCCATGATTTGCTGCCTCCTGCCGTGAAGAATGTTGCGGGTGCTTTTGGAGTCCTGATTTTCCCTTTTGTGGTGTTGGTACTAGCCCAGACTACTTGTACAATCTCTTTGAGCACTTGGTTGTGCCTCCATGTGTACCTTCCTTGAGCCAGGGCTACTTTACATGAGCTTAGGACATGCTCCACTGTTTTTCATGGCAGAGGGGGCATGCAGGATCGTCTGTTTTCCCCCACTTCACCAGGTTTGCATTTGAGGGCAGAAGGTCATATGCAGATCTGAGAATGAAGCTGATCCTGAGAGGGGCCATGTGCCAAATGTCATTCCAAGTGAGACTTCTTTGGAGTGCATTCTCCCACGTTGTCCATTGCCCTTGCTGGCTCTGCTGGACTGCTTTTTGGAGTCTTTTTTGGTCTTCTTCTTTTTTCATCTCCTGAATCATCATGTCTCTTTTGGCTTTTCCTTTGGCCTTTGACCACCATTCAGTTTTGGTCACCCCCAGTCCTTGTCTGTTGGTCTGTGTGTGTCCTGTTATTTCTCTGATCTTGAGACTTTCTTTTGCAGAATCCATCGCCTCTTGAACTTTCCATTTTCTGCCTGTCTTCAGCTGGGGCTTGATTGCTTCTACCACCTTGTCTCCTGAGTCCTCCAGCATGCTTTGAAGTCTGATCTTCCCTGCTTTGTATTCCTCCAGGATGGATTTCAGTGGTAGTTTCAGCTTTGCTTGGCGACAGTACAGCGCTATGTCAGTCAGACAGGGTGGGACACCAAGCCATTTCCTTGTGAACTTGTTGATTTTGGCTTCCATTGCCTCCACTGTGCTGGTGCAGATGTCGTATATCATCAGAGGCCATAGGAGCTTTGGTATCAGCATGAACTGCAGACACCAGACCTTGTATTTGCCAGGGAGCCCACACTGGTCAATGGTCTCCAAGCCTTCCTCCGCCATCTGCTTGGTTTCTTTTGCTCTTTGTGTGTCTTTCAGCGTATCATCATACCATCTTCCAAGGCTCTTGACTGGTTCTTCTGTGACTGTTGGAATGGCCTGGTTGGCAACACTGAAGACCACAGATCCGGCCACTTTTCCTTTCCTCAGTGAGAGACTCCGTGATTTCTTTGGCTTGAACTTCATTCTGGATGAGGCAACTATGTCGTCCAGCCTCTCCAGCACATGACGTGTCTCGTCTTCTCTGGATGAAATCACTGTAGTGTCATCCATGAAGGCCTTGAGAGGAGGCATCTTGTATCCATCGCCAAGGTCTGTTTGTCTCGCGTTGTTTGTTGCTGCTTTCAAGATGAGTTCCATTGCCAGCACGAACAGTATTGGGGAAATTGCACAGCCCATTGCAATACCCACTTCCAAGTTGATCCAGTCTGTTGTGTACTCCTTGGTAGAGAACCGCATTGAGAAGCCATTGAAGTACTTCTTGAGCATGTCGCGGATGTTCTTTGGCACATGGTACATCTCAAGAGCCAGCTGTATCATCTCATGGGGCACAGATCCATAATTAAACACAACATGAGCTCTTGATATTTTGTTGTATTTATGTTGGTTTTGTACGTCTTGTGCATATATATACAAGTGTGTGCAAATATGTATGTTCATTTGAACCTGGAAAAAAGACTCCACAAAGTGCAAGTGGTTACATACATTTATATGTCATGAAACATTTTTGGGGCACTTACTTAGATTAAGATTCCCCCCCCCCCCCTCTCTCTCTCTCTCTTGTATACATGGGACAGTATTTTAAAATTTTTACTATTGACAAAGAAATCATATATAATTTCAGAGATTTCAAAATAGATTAACAAACATAGTTTCACTTTTTTTCAGGATGCTCTGTAATTGCCTATAAGCACATCTACTTAACTGCTCAAAAGAAATATCAAAATCAAAGGGAAAGATATAACTGACCTGACATCAAACAAAACTTTTCCTCCCCCCTCCCTTCTTGTCGCCCTTCCTATTTCATTTGCTGTTCTGTATATTTGATCATGAAAAAAAAATCACTTGGATGACACTTAGCAAAAAAGCGATCTCTATTACTTTTCAAGGCATACACAACGGTGACAATCATTTCAGATATTTTGCTTGTAGTTTCAAAGATTGTTATACATGAAGAAATAACCTGGAATAAATACACAAAATGGTTTGAAATAACAGCGTACCTCTTTCTGAAATATTGGTATGTAACTTAAAGCCATCAGAAATGCAAGAATTTCTGTTAAAACACACACACACACACACACACACACCACACACACACACACACACACACACACACAAATTACTGCAGCAGATGAAAAGATGTTACAATTTTCTTAACAGGCATTAACTCTTTCTTCCCTAGCGTCGCGGACTCCCGGCTGGGAGGTCGTGGGTTCGAATCCCATCAGAAGTCATGTGGGTTTTTCTGCCCCGACCGGCTCCTACCCAGAGTTGAGTTGCTGCGGACTCAGTTGGGAAGACTGGGACCACACAGTCGAGTTTCATCCACTTAATGGATGCGTTTCTGAGAGTGTTGCTCAAATTTCATGACCAACACTGCAGGTGCCTGTATCTCTCGGGCCAGGTTGACGCCGGGATATATTATGAAAGGAAGCGTAGAGTACAGCCCTGTCATGTAGTCTCAGACCGAAATGGAAATCCGTAGCATCATCTTAATCATCCTCATTTCTCATCGATCAGCATTAAAAAAAAAAAAAAAAGTCTCAAATTCTGTGGCCCTTCATGCCCTGCTCTCATGGTGACCTCAATTTCGATGTCTTCTCCACGTCTGTGGCCTTGGTTTGGTTTCGTCGGGGTCACCGGTATCGGCAAGTCCATGGGGGCTGTCGTTGGACGGACGTGGTGGCGCCCTCCGGAGGGAGAGCTCACTCACGCCGGCTCCGCGACTAAGCAATTATTGTCGTCAGTAGGGGGCTTAGTAGGTGGTGTCCTGCGTATGTTAGATCAGAACAGGCACCACTGAACACCACCGAAGTGACTCGGCAGCAGTGCAGTGTCTCCTCCGGTGGGTTGCCTCTTGACGACTTGACATTGACTGCTCCCTGTGAATTGCCGGTGCCGGGGCTGTGGCGGGGCCGACCGGGCTGTGGCTGTGGACGGGGTGTCGGAATGAGCGGCGTGGGTGCACTGCCTCTGAGGTGGCGCAGAGGTTGGGACAGCAAAAAAAAAAAACAAAAAAACAAAAAAAACAAAAAAAAACTCTTTCTTCCCAGCACAGCACTTATGGCGGGGAACACACAAACACATACAGCAGTGTGCACCTGACCAGAGATCGAGAGTGAATCTCAGTCCAAATCACAGCACATCCGACCCTTATTCCAGGCATTTAAATCGCATCATGTGCTGCTTTGAGCAAGCACTTTTCAAATGATCTGGTGAGCTTTTCAACTTTTCAAATTCTTCCTCTTTCATGCTATGAGCCAATTCAATAACGTTACAGTTAGGAAAGTTTTGGATTAAATCAGTTGGCAATCTTTGTAAAATTACTCCAACAGACAAAATGCAAAAGGGCATGTAAATTTACAAAGCTGCAAAAAAAAAATTGTAACTGACAATGACAAAGTCAAATTCTGTTTGCATTTTATCACAAATGTTATAAAGCAACCTGTCAGAATATGAAGTACTGATTAAGTGATGAAGGATCTAATGCGCCCTACTTCTCAAGAAACCTTGCATCATTGGATGACTCGAACCAAAAATGTTATGTCATAAAAAATACATTTCTTTAGGAGAGTTTCTTTTTTGTTTTGATCCATAGAACTTTTTTGACAGTCTCAGT
This sequence comes from Conus canariensis, assembly GCA_033310375.1. NCBI lineage: Eukaryota > Metazoa > Mollusca > Gastropoda > Neogastropoda > Conidae > Conus > Conus canariensis. The sequence goes on along the minus strand of CM065730.1, from coordinate 30,713,537 downwards.
AAAGCAGCCCCTATCTTAAAAAACAACAACAAAATATGCCATGCTGGGAATGCCACACAACCAATCAGTATGTCAAGATTCAAAGTGTTAAAAATGCTGAAACCACTTGTTTCTGTATTGTACATCCATTCTGGGTAAGATGACTGCAACATAACATGGAAATGTTCTTGACAACAGATGCATGATATTGTTAGCCTTCTTTAGATGTCTGTGACAAATATACATCATCAAACTTGAAGTTAAGAGTGCATCTGTGCATCTGAGAGAGAGAGAGAGAGAGAGAGAGAATGTGTGTGTGTGTGTGTGTGTGTGTGTGTGTGTGTGTGTGTGTGTGTGTGTGTGTGTGTGTGCGAACAGGCGTTATCCTACAGAGCATCGGAAGAGGTCTATAACCTCTGTTTCAAGTTGATAGTTTTTCATCCATGAAGCATAAAATGGGACTTTTTTTTTTTTTTTTTCTTTTTTGAGACTGTGATGGTTTCTGCAGATCAAAACCCTGACCTCGCTGTATATTTTGTTCATGTGTGATGCTAGGAAATTTCAAGTATATAATTATTGCTAAGCCTTTTGCAAAACAGCTACAAGCACAAAAGGCACCTCTAGGTCTTTTTAACATATGTAATGCAGTGTTGAAGAAATACAGAAAAAGAAAAAAGCAATCTTGCCTTTCGACTGGTGTGCCTTGTGAATAAACTCGGCTGCAGGTCTGAGGTATGGCAACATTTTGAAGGTGATAATGTCCATGGCAGGGATACCATGGAAATCAATTCCAGCTTCTTTATAAAACTCAGCATCAGTGTTGGTCTGGTTGAACTTTGGACCCTGCGAGGCATTGACCACATGAGTGACACTCAGCGACTTCAGAATGTTTCTCTTGAGTGCCACAGAGCTGAAAAAGAACAAAAAATAAATTGTCTTTTTGAGTTAAATGATCATGATACTGTCTGTTTTTCCAAGTCTCACAACAACATCCTTTTAATTTAAATAATTAAATTCACAACCTGTAACACTGCAACTTACACACCCTATTAAAGGCATCCGCTCGCCCCTTCCTCTGCCCTCTCTCTCTCTCTCTCTCTCTCTCACACACACACACACACACACACACACACACACACACACACTCATCTTCCTTTTTCAACTTCACCTATTCTTTTTTCTTTTCTCTGTCTCATCTCATGGTGATCTTACTCCCTGACTGCCCACATTGCACCAAACTGCTCACAGCAAGGATTAGACTGATAAGCCATCTTCATACACTGAAATCCCCACTGTCACAGAAGTCACCACCCTCTTTACTAGGAAAGGAAGATAATACATCTGTTCCCTTAATGCCAAGTATAGGGGACACAGTCATAGTCAGAAGCATGCTGACTTCCTGAAGATGAAAAAAGGGGGGGGGGGGGGGGGGGGGAAGGGCGACTGCAGTGGGGAAGAGTTGAAGGTGCTATGGAAGTTCAGGAAAAAAAACAACAGCAGTGGTTTACAGCACCTGTTTCATATCCCACAATTACAGATTTTCTGCTTTTTTTTTTAAATGTATTTTATACAAAATTTTTATCAGATTTCAGGTAGGGGAAAAAAAAACAGCAAGCAGAGGTGGTGTTCCAAGATTTCCCGCATTCTGAAATTTCCTAGAGCAAGAGGTAATCAGGTTAAAGGGAGTAAGAGAGAGAGAGGAAATCAGCTGTAAAGAGGACAATTGACATGCCTGTCAAAGCTATGTGTTGCAGCCACAGTATCAGCAGTTCACATGGAACAATGACTGTCAGGTCACCGGGAGGCTACCTGCCAAAGGGGGCAATGCTCTGCTGACAAGTTATTTGTTGATGTCTAGTGGGCTGACCTACATATATGACCTAAATAAGAAATTTCTCTAACTTCTAACATGTACGAAAATGCATCTTGGGGTCAAGATGTTTAAAGATCTTAACTGACAGAAGAATGTCTGTATCCACTAATTTTTGGAAACAAGACAATTAATCTTTTCATCAGAAACTCAACAGGATGCCCATAAAGAAACCCATAACATGTACTAGCAACATACTACACATGACTGACAGGCCCACAGGTGAGTACATCTCCTCTGTCTTAGTTCCTCTCCAACAATCTCCACCTGCCTGGAAAACATATGTAGCCGACTGACTCTCTGCAATGTAATACTGAACGACTCTCATCCAAACCATTGTGGATTTTTGCTCCGACAGGTATTATAACCAAGCGAATAATAGTTCACAAAGAACGAGACTTGTTTTGACCACTTATTTGGTCCTTGATCTGGTCAGTTGCTTCTGCGCTTCAATTGAAACAACACATTTTTAACAGTTGTTGAAGGTGATTGAAATAAATTATGCTGTATGCATCATTTGCTAAACATTGTTTGGTTGTATTCACAAGCAGTGAAACAAACCCATATAATCATCTTGTACTTCTGTTCAGTTGTCATCCAAAATTAAGGTGCAGGTCCACCTAAGTAACACCCAAAAGCAACATCTGGTTAACTAGTCCAATTCAGGAAAACCCATTTAAGACACCCATTACAACTTGTTTCTCTTGTGAACAGAACAGGCGATCTGATCAATCCATCTTGATCATCTAGCTGTGTGTGTGTGTGTGTGTGTGGGGGGGGGGGGGGGGGGGGGGAAGGGTTGTGGATGTGTTGTGTATCTGTGAGTCTCTGTGTGTCCACATGCATATGTGTGACCTTGCATATCACACACACACACACACACACACACACACACACACACACACCACACACACTCCCTGCAGGAAAAGCATATAAGAAACACCAGTCACCATAACAATATCTTCAACACTGCCTGTGGAGGAATGAACTGGGATTCATGAGGCAGTCATGTTCAAGTACACAAGCATATATTCATATTCAACTTTCTTTTTCATGCCAGACTGTTTCAATTCAATGAGGAGCAGGTGATTATGTTGTTGTCACGGGCTGTGAGAGAGAGAGAGAGAGAGAGAGATGTTTATTAATAGAACAAAGGTCTACATACAACTGGCGTGTTCATATTAAGTTTATTGTGTCTAAAATCTGCTAAGAAACTTATCCCACAGATTTAAGCATTATTTATTTATTTATTTTTTTTATGTCCATCTCTTCAAAGTAAGTGCAACAGTGTACGAAAGATTACTGTTATTTGACCCTAGGGCAGAGTTTATTAACTGCAACTGGGATGGGTGACTGAAATACTTGCATGGTTACTATGGTATGAATTCTTTTCCCAAACGCAGGAAATGGATATTTTCATTGTGGATAACAGCATGACAAAATGGTAAATCGTTCCAGATTGGCTGTCAGACTGATCAAGAGGGAGTGAGAGAGAGCTCCTTACGCTTCACCAAGGTAGATTCCTTCGAACACCAAATCATAAGAATTCTTGGGAGCTGGAGGAAAACTGAACAATGTGACAGCCCCGTTCGGAGCGATTCTACGAGCATTGTTCTGTTGAAAAAAGTCCAAGACATCATGAAGTGTTTTGTCGTCTACCTGCGGTGAAGAAATCATTTTCCCCTTATTTTCTGTGAATTCTACCACCCCCCACTGAAATTCTACTATTCCTGTAACCTTGGCGCTAATGACTGGGCATTGCACTGACGTCTGCGTTTTCCCCAAAAATATCCTACAGTTAGTTCCCTTTTCCAGTAAGCCAACTAGGCCTAATGGATAGACTAGGCTGCCGTCAGGACTGGGGGACGCTACCTATCCATTCTGCAGTGTCTGGTGGCCCATGAGGCCGTTCTATCGGTTTTCGTTGCTTGTTTGTTTTGTTACTTTCTTTCTCTCTCCAGTTGTCGGGGGTTGTTGATCTTGTTATCATCTGAAAATGAAAACTTACCGATTTCGCTGTAGCTGTCGGCACATGCACACAGTCTGTATTTGGGACATCGTCGCCAAGTTATTCAGACAAACATGCCAGGATCGCTTTCTGCATAAACCGTTCTCCTGCCTTTTGCAAATTGTCAGCGAGGCATTCTCTCTCTCTCTCTCTCTCTCTCTCTCTCTCTCTCTCCTCTCTCTCTCCTCCGTTCACTCTTCTTTATCTTATTTATTTAGGCCTATTTATTTACTTATTTAGGCCCAATTTGTTTACATTCATTCATCATTTTTCGTTTTGTTCTTTTTTTTTCCCCCTTACTGTTGACCATTGTTTTTCTTCGGTTTGATCTTGAAATTCTTTACACTTTGTTCTCGACTTACAATGTAGGCTACAATTAACCATGTTGTTGTTGTTGCTATTGTTGTTGTCATTGTTTATTTGATGCTGTTGTTACTTTTGAAATATAGTGATCAGAAACTGAGACTGAGCCCTGTCCTCAGTAGACACCGGCTGTTCAGCCTGCAGTGCCTGTGTGGTCATACGGCCGAGGTTTACTGTGCTTGTTCACAGACACGTTGATCATTAATTTTATTTACCTCAGTGAACTGGGGGCCATACATAAGCGACATGGCTGATACTTCCAGCAAGGTAGGCTACCGGTCTTATCTACCTTCAGCCGAACTCATTAGAGTAACTATTAGGTTATCAATCTGTCGCACTCGCGCGCGCGCACACACACACACATATATATAAATATATATATATGCCTATATGAGCGCGCGCGCACACACACACACACACACATACGCGCGTGCCCACACACACATACGCGCGTGCTCACACACACACACGTGTATGTGTGTGTGTGTGTGCGCGCGCTTGTGTCTGTGTGTGTGTGCGTGCGTGTGTGTGTGAAGATAGGAACGTATGTCACACGTTTAAATAGAAAGGTAAGATAGACTGACAGTTACTTACAGAGAGAGAGAGAAATTGCTTATGGTTGTTTTCGTTGTCGATTCCAAGGTGCGACCTTTTCCCGTTTTCGATAGCCTTTACAAAAAAAAAAAGAAAAAAAGCCTGTGCGGTTGACGGGACTACAAAAAAAAAAAAAAAACGAACAGTCACACAAGGTTCTGCTGTGAAATACTGCTGTAGGTGTCAAAGGTGTAATTCTCTCCCCTGAAATTATCTCGCTTGCTCTTTGGCATAGCAGTCGAGCGTTACGAGTTCGTGTTACGCCGGTATCTAATACAAAATTGACATTTTCACTGCTCACGTCAACGTGTTATCGTTCTGGTAGCTACGGTGTACTGTTTGATAGCCCCCCCCCCCCCCCTCCTCCTCCTTTCCCCCTCTACTCTCCGGGGAGAGTAGACCCTAATTGCTGTCTGCCGCTTCCCTCAAAATGACTGGACGTTAAATTGGAATGTACCCAACCAACCATGAACCAGTTTGGTAAGATAACAGGCTATAATTGTTCAGCTCACTTTTCCGTCTCAGGTGGCAGATGTAGGCATGATGTATGTATGGTCAGGGACTTCCGGGTTACTGTCTTTTATGCCACATAATGTGCCTGGTATCTCCAGTTCTTCGGAATGCAGTGATTCTGCACTTGGCATTTCTTTTTAAAAAAATTTAACACTGAGCCTCTGAATTCTTAGTGTTGGACAGCATGCTTTTTTAATTATTGATATTGTGTTAAAAAAAAAAAAATTGGTTGTTAGTTTTCTGCAGCATTTTTTTCTCCATTTTTGTTTTCTTTTGTGTATTTGTTATTGTTATTTGTTTATCAAAATCATACAAATTCTGACAATCATCAAGAAAATGTAGTTTGCTCTCCACAACATCAAGTTGTTTGTGACAACACAAAAAAAGGGTGCTCCATCTGGTTGAAGTCAGCTGTGGTCAAGCTTGTGAAGTGATGGAAAGGGGATGGAAGGGTGGAGGGACGGGAGGAGGAAAGGGATGAAATGGGACATGTTCAACCAAGCAGTATACTGGGACATGTTCAACCAAGCAGTATACTGGGACATCTTCCACCAAGCAGTATACTGGGACATGTTCCACTAAGCAGTGTGCTGGGACATCTTCCACCAAGCAGTATACTGGGACATGTTCCACTAAGCAGTGTGCTGGGACATCTTCCACCAAGCAGTATACTGGGACATGTTCCATCAAGCAGCATACTGGGACATGTTTCACTAAGCAGTGTGCTGGGACATCTTCCACCAAGCAGTATACTGGGACATGTTCCACCAAGCAGTATACTGAGACATGTTCCATCAAGCAGTATACTGGGCCGTGCTCCTCCCAGCAGTATACTGGAACATGTTCCACCAAGCAGTATACTGGGACATGGAAAGAAAACTTCTGTGGAAATCTATAGTATTCAACATACTTACATGTACATGAAATATAAAAAAATTCAGATCTCCATGAAAATAGTGTTATACGTTATCTGGCGTATAACAATATTATGTTTGAGAGATGTGCCATGTGTTTCAAGTGAATTTGACAACCACAGCAGAAAAGTCAGCTGAATGCATTGCCAAGAATGCAAGATCTGGTCAATATGATATGTTAATGAAGGCACACTTTCTCCAGTCACATCACAACAGATCCAGGTACGAGTACATCAACATCTTTTAATTTAAGGAACGCAAGATTGTGGCATGAACATCTTTCATTAGAAAAGAATCATGCTCAAAGTACAGTAAAATTCTTGTTTCTGTATTTTCAGACATTATGCAATGGGTCAGACACAGCAAGAAAATAATGTAAGGGAATAACAACCTTTGTGAACATTCCAGGTGATTCCAGGTGCACAAGCTATTCTATAGCATGCATACAGTATGCCCCTAAAAGGTCTCTCTCTCTCTGACAAACACACACACACACACACTCTCTGAACACACTAGCATATAAAAAAAAGTTACATCCATTCAACATAACACTGAATAAGAAATAACTGAATCGATATGTCAGTGAGTAAATCAACACCAGCAATGGGGAAAAAAAGTTGTATGACTCGGACACCGGTTAATAAAGCACATATGTGATGGCGTAGGGTGTCTGTGAAATTTATTTGAAAAATATATTGACAATCAAAAAGTGGGTATACAAGTTGCTATCAAGGCAATAAACACATTAATGTGCACATTTTGCTACAAAGTTTAAAAAAAAAAACAAAAAAACTTTTAAATCTAATAAGACAGTTGGGCTCAATTTTACTTTAAACAGGAAAGCTTAACAGTGATTTTTCTTTTCACAGATCTGATATCCTTGCCTGCCCCCCCCCCCCCCCCCCCCTCCCCCCCCCCCCTGTGAAATTTATTTGAAAAATATATTGACAATCAAAAAGTGGGTATACAAGTTGCTATCAAGGCAATAAACACATTAATGTGCACATTTTGCTACAAAGTTAAAAAAAAAAAAACAACAACTTTTAAATCTAATAAGACAGTTGGGCTCAATTTTACTTTAAACAGGAAAGCTTAACAGTGATTTTTCTTTTCACAGATCTGATATCCTTGCCTGCCCCCCCCCCCCCCTCCCCTCCCCCCCCCTCCCCCCCAACTTTCGGTCAAGCCCTTTTTTTCAGCATATCCCTCTGAGGAAGCTCAATTGTAGAGGAACAGCAGTACAACCACAAGTAAACTTCCAGCATCTTTTTCTTTTGCTTACTCTTCACCACAACCTAAAGTTTATCTTTACAGCTCACAGACACAAGATAATGAATACGTAGGCAGGAGGAATCTAACAGTACCAAGAATGTTCTTTTCCTTTCATCCTTCACCAATTAGATTATCTTTCTGGATGTGCATAAATGTCTTTCAGATTATTATTGTTCAAATCCCAGCTGACCCTAAGGGCTTTATCACGTTAGCAACCGAGCCACAGACAAAATTTGATAACGCACATAAATCCTTATCCGATTTGTAGAAACCAAAGGCAGGGCACTGAAATTAGGAGAAAAGAAAAAAAAAAGCAAACAAATTCAAAACCGACTCTGGCACTAACAACAGATAGTGAAAAAGGAAGTGTCAACTAGAAAGAAAATAAGCAGAACAACAGAAAAGAAATTACTTCCCCGACGTTGATGTGTCTCGTGCAAACCGTTCAAGGAGGGCCTTTCACTGGATGACCACTTCTCCAGCTGTCTTTGGTAGTCGGGGCTTGCTCTTGGTTTGGGAAGACGAGAGTTTGGTTCTGTTTTTTTTTTTTAAGACTGCCAGGGAACGGACGCAGTTCACTGGGCAGGGAGGTGGCCTTGCCCGCTTGGCAGAGTTTTTTTTTTCATCCCAAGACTGGGAGGGAACAGTCCCAGGGATGGGCAACGGTCAAGTTACCCGGGGAATTGATGAAATAGATAAAGGTAAAATTGAACTTAAAATCTCAGACAAACTATTTTTAGATTTTCTACTTATGAAAATAAGAGGAAAAACTATCGCATATGCCACAATGAAAAAAAAGAAAACTACAGAAACTGAAAAGGAACTCATGAAAGATATTCAAACTCTTGAAAAGATGGACCATAAAACAGAAGACGTAATGAAAAAACTATACGAGAAAAATCAGGAGTTGAGAACAATTAGAGATACAAGAATGGAAGGTGTACTCTTAAGATCAAAAGCCAGATGGATTTCTGATGGTGAAAAAATTTCTAAGTATTTCTGTAGTCTTGAGAAAAGAAACTACATTAGCAAACAAATGACAAAACTTATAACTAAGGATAATGAGATAACAGACGACCATAAAGAAATCTTAAATGAAGTGAAAATATTCTATGAGAATTTGTATTGGGGAAGAGAAGAAGAAAATTGTGCATTAGAAAGCTTGGTTAATGAAATCCCCAAATTATCACAAGAACAAGGAACAATGTTAGATGGTCTAATAACTATAGAGGAAGCTAGCCAAGTTCTGAAAAATATGAAAAATGGTAAAAGCCTGGCACAGATGGATTTACGATAGAATTCTTTAAATTCTTTTGGAAACAACTGGGACCGTTTGTAGTGAGGTCACTAAACGAAGCATTTAAACACAGAGAACTTTCATCAACACAAAAAGAAGGTCTAATTATCTGTATCCCAAAAGGCGATAAACCTAAGGAATTTATAAAAAATTGGCGACCTGTATCTCTTCTTAATGTAATATACAAAATAGGATCTTCGTGTATTTCCAATAGAATTAAGAACGTCCTACCAACACTTATAAATGAGGATCAGACGGGATTCATAACTAATAGATATATAGGAGATAATATTAGATTAATATACGATTTGATTAACTATCTACAGATGAAAAATCTTCCTGGCTTACTACTTAGTATTGATTTTGAAAAAGCCTTTGACTCATTGGATTGGAGTTCATGTTTAAAGTTTTAAAAGCATATGGTTTTGGAGATGGTGTTTGCCGTTGGATTGAAACTTTTTACAAAGACATCAGATCAACTGTTAGTATAAATGGCCACACTGCACAATGGTTTAAAGTTGAAAGAGGTTGTAGACAGGGAGACCCTATTTCTCCATATTTGTTTGTCCTGTGCGTGGAAATTTTAGCTATCATGATCAGGGAAGACAAATCTATAAAAGGAATAAAGATAAATAATATTGAACATAAAATTTCACAGTTTGCAGATGATACACAGTTATTCAATGAGGGTGACGAAGAATCATTTAACCGATCCATATTTATCTTTGACAGATTCAGCAAGATTTCTGGCCTATGTATGAACTGTGATAAAACACAAACAATTTGGCTAGGAAATAAAAAAAGATAAAAAAAAAAAAAAGTATATTGCCCCCATCTGAAAATGATATGGAATCCCCCTAAATTCAAAATACTGGGAATCTGGTTTACTCAAGATTTAAATAATTGTGAAACCATAAACTACAATGAAAAATTCGCAGAGGTTAAAATGTTATTTAAAATTTGGTCACAAAGAACCATCACTCCAATTGGGAGAGTAGCTGTGTTAAAATCTCTAATTCTGTCTAAACTAATACATCTTTGGATTTTGCTACCTGATCCACCTGACCATTTTGCACAAAAACTCCAAAAGTTATGTTTTCAATTTGTTTGGAATGGAAAAGGGGACAGGATTAGTAGAAAAATGGCAGTAAAAAGTGTACAACAAGGTGGTTTGAACATACCAGATATTCGAAGGTATATATATGCTCTGAAACTTTCATGGCTGAGAAAATATAAAACAATGAATCATAAATGGATAAATATTGCAGTTGAAATGTACCCTTTTCTTAAAAACTTTGGATGTTACGGACCAATGTACGGTTTAAATTATTCAAACATCAACCCTTTTTGGACCCATACTTTCAAAGCATATAGAAACTTTTGCCTCAATATTACACCAAAAAATGTTTGTGAGGTGCTAGATGAACCTGTTTTCTACAACGAAAAAATCAAAATAGCTAATGCTGTCATCAAACAAAACAATATAATTAAGAAAGGAATATACTCCATCAGGCACTTTCTGAAAGAAAATGGGGAATTTTTCAAACATAGAGAATTCATATCAAGTACACATTTGTCTGTTGACTTTATTACATACTATGGTTGGATTTCGTCAATGAAACAATACCTAAGAAAAAACGGAATACAAATTAATAATACTAATTACATTCATGATGTGCCTAATGCATTGAAAATTATAACAAACACCAATAAAGGAGCAAAACGATATTATGAATACTTTACATCAGAAAATAATAAACCTAACTGTTGCTCAAAGTGGTCAGAAAAAATGAATCCAATCATTTCCTGGAAGAATGTGTTTTATAAAATCAGTACAATCAAGGATGTAAAACTGAAATGGTTGCAAATAGAATCATACACCGAATTATTGCGACTAATATTGTTTGAATGCAATGGGATTAACCGATACGTTACAGTGTTCATTTTGTAATGAGGAAAGAGATTCCATGGAACATTTTTTATGGAATTGCAGATATGCACAAGTATTTTGGAAATCTCACAAAAAACTATTGAATGAAAAATGTGAACACACGTATAATGTTGGAATTTCATGTGAACTAGTAATTTTCGGACTGGATGAATACCTAAAAGTGGATTCTATCTTAGAGTTTATTGTAATGTTTGCCAAGATGTACATTTATAGATGCAAAATGGAAAAGAATCTTCCAGATATATTTGTTTTCCAAAGACAATTAAATGCCAGATATAAGATTGAAGAATATAACGCTAAAATTAACTATAATCTAACATATTTCAATGGCACCTGGAACGCATATAAACCAGTTCTCTTTCTATAAACAGCAGTTTACTAAACAAGAAAGGGAGAAAAGAAAGGGGGAAAAAAAAATTCTACTCTCAAACACAAACAATGATTGTTGTGATCTTAAAATTAATTCAAATGTGCCTCTGTAGAATTTTCTATTGAATGGACGATTGCCTCGATCTAAAAAATATTTAAGCGACTAGGGGAAGGATAAAGAGAGAAAAGAAAAATGTATTGTTCTTTCCACCCTTCCCAAGTTAATATTATGCACAAGTTATTTCAGCTCTTCTTTTTTTTCAAAACCTATGGTGATGATCATTGATACACGGCTGTGTTATATGTATACCTATATATGTGTACGTATACATGTATGTATGCATAGACGTATATATGTATATATGTTTGCATCTCTCTCTCTTTCTCCCTCTCTCTCTCTTTATGTGTATGTGTGTGTGTGTGTGTGTGTGCACGCAGCGCGAATGTGTTTATGTATATGTGGATATATATTGACTTGTTTTTTGTTATCGTTTAGTTGACTTTTTCTGTAGCAGCTGGAACGGAAATAGTTGTGATTTGTCTCTGCGCACTGTCCTCTTTTTGCGCGCCTGTCAACTCTTGTGATGTTGCATTAAAAAAAAAAAAAAAAAAAAAAGAAGAAAGTTACCCGGGGAGTCAATTTGGAGTTTTTTCTTTTGTAGGACTGGCAGTGGACGGACAAAGTACACTGTGCAGGAAATGCAGCCTTGTCCGCTCGGCGGCACAAAGTTTTTTTTTCACGACTGGGAAGGACAGTCCCAGGGGATGGGCAACGGTCAAGCCGCCCTAGAGGTAATTATTCCTTGTTTTCAACTCTCCCCTACGCAATCCCAAGACCAATGACCCCTCTTCGTAAGAAGATAGAACTACAGAGATTGCAGATGAAGAAGTGAAAGGCTACATCTGAGGTGGTCGCGACCCCTGCCCTAGACCCGGAGGCCGGCAAGGAACTGAGCAGTCTCTCCGAGGGCCTGGAAGGAACTGAATCGACGGGCGTTCCTTCGTTTTTTCGTCCCTGTTCTAGCACCAGCAAGATGGCAAGTGTTTTGAGCGGTTCCAGCCACTTAAAAAGAGAGGGGTTTTGACTGGAAATCTTTCTTCATCCTCCTTAATACGCAGCAGTTGGGAAGGCGGTGAAAATAATTATTCCCATTTGGGGGGCTAGCCTTTCAACATGACAGATAGTGATGCCGCCTTTCCCTTTGGTTTTAATTTTCATACATTTTTCCAGTAGATATTTTCGCTGTCTGGTCTTTTCACATATAAGCGTGTAACCCAGTGTACAGGGGTGGATCACGGAGCTCGTTGGCAATAGAGTGGAGGGGAGAACCTTGATTTTTGTGCAGGGATCTCTGTGCCCTTTTTCCCCTCGTTTCCTAGCCCTCCTTTGCGAGTGGACTGCCGGGCCCGGGAACGCTATTTTGTTTGTTGTACGAAATGAGCTAGGAAGTGGCATCGTCTGATTTTTCCTTATTCATCGTCATCTTGTTTTCTTTTAAATAGCCTTAGTCTCAGAGTTGCTGATGAGCGCTTATATACATGTTATGCTTATCATAAAGCGCGTTCATGTGTGTGTGTGTGTGCGTGCGTACATGTGAGCATGTACGTAAGCGCATGCTGGTGTGTGGTATACAAATTGGAAGATTTGCATCATCAATGATCAGGAGAAATAAGGTATTTTAGGACAGAGAAAAATGAAAAGAAATGTGTTGATGAAGAGCAGGATTTAGATATCCAACGCAACCCCCTTATGCACACTCTCCTTTCCCCTTCAACTTTAACCCTCCCCTCTCCCCTCTTCAAGGGACTTAACCACGTCCTCTTATTTCACTGTTGTTGTGCCCGAGCACGGCACAGGAGTGCGGTGTGACCTCCACATCCCCGAGGTCGGAACTCCTACTACCAGCAATACAGACTTGCTGGTTGGGCTGGGTGAGCTGGTTGGGCTGGACCTGCTGGTTGAACTCAACGCTGCCGTCGTCGACAAGGGACACCCACCTGTGTATTGATTGAAGACAGAGCTCCGAGGCGGTGACATACAGAGTGACAGAGGGTGGAGAAGTGTGAGAGAGTGTTTGGGGGTTTGCCTTTCTCCAGACCGTTTTAGAAGGGAAATCCTACTGTCATACCCGCGGAGGACCGAGAGGAACGGACAGATTCCAGGAATTAAATTTTGAGTTGGTGATGTGCTAGTGGTTTTTTGTGTGTGGTGTTGTTGTTTTTCCTTTTCTCTTCATTGGTCCTTTGCCCTGACCCATTCTTCCCAGGGGAGCCAGTAGGATTGGGTATAGAAGTGAGGGGTTTCATAGTACTCTCTGGGAGGAGGGTTGTCATCACCAGGGTTGCCCCCACTTTTCTCTCTCGTTTAGTTAGGCCCGTTCTTGTCCCTTTTCCCCATCTTCAATCATCGTTGTGAGAATGTAAATGTATGATAAAATGTGATCGTCTTGTGAATGTTTTCTCTGCCTGTACTGGTGTGCAAGTTGGTCTGGTGGTGATCTTGGCTAGTCCCATAGAACTGTGAGCAGTGCCTCATGCTCTTTCTTTGGAAATCGTCCAGGGGGTGTCACACTGGCAAATTGGGAAAAAAAAAAAAAAAAAAAAAAAAAACCAGGCATGTGTAAACTGCTATCAGATAACAAAAAATGCATAAGAATTTTTTGACGAAAGACAGGCAATTCATAAAGTCAGGAAAACAGTAAACAGCAGTAAAGAAAAACAACAATGAATTAAAAGGCGAAGTCAAAGAGAATGGCAGAGAAAAAGGAAACTGCAAGCACATACCTTCCAGAATGCGGTGGAACTATTTGTACTGAAACCGAGAGAGCCCCCCAGAATCGCCATGAGGACACTAACATATGAAATCAAGTGGAATAGGCGATGTTACCAGCACACCTTAGATTCATACGCCCTAAAGATGTCAATAGTGTACCTGTTATGTTGTGTTATAAACCGTCTTAGAAAATACAAAATTATTTATAACAGCTAAGTAATTGATGTTGATGGCTTAGCTGTTATAAATTGTTGTTGGCAGTTACATATTCAACTACAACTAATTATACAATGGCTGAATGACTTTTGTCACTACTTTAGCTGTTATCAATGGTAGCAGACAATTACATATGTATCTACAGATATTTACAACACAAACTACTGACATCCCTAAGGCGTATGAAATCAAACTGTGCTGGTGGCATTAGTCATTCTAAAAGGGGGTGGGGATTTTGGAGGAGGGAGGTGGGCTGGCAACTGTTCACAAAAGCACTGCCACAACTGTCACTTCACAAACACTGCATATTACCAAAAAAAAAAAAAAAAAAAGTCGAATATAATAAAAAGTCAAATGCACTTTCATTTCCAAAAAGAAAACCACATTATATATATCATCATCACATGCTTCACTGGCGCATCAGTTGAAAAGTGCTTCAAGTAAACGGAAATTAATCTTTGGTTTTCTACCACTGCAAATGGACCATTTATATCATATTCACAGCCTTGCACAGAAGATAAATCATGGCACAAATCCTTCTATTAAGTCATGTCTCAACAAAATACATTCAAAAGACATTGGAAAATTGTGTGCGAGGGATATGATATAAATAAATTAGAGAGGAGGTCAGAGTGAAAATGTGTGTGTGTGTGTGTGTGTGTGTGTGTGTGTGTGCATACACGCACGTTAATGCACATTCAAATGCATGCATGCATGGGTGTTTTTGGCCGTGAGAAGAGGACTGCGGGAACCCTTAAAAACATGCGACTTCCAAGATCACTGTCCATAATCAGAGTGACATTTTTTTTCAAATTACATATACTCTGGATTAAAAAGGCAAAACATAATTGATCGGATCATCATGTACTTGAATAAATACAAAAATATGACATGCAATGCCTACACCAAAGAATGATTGCCACATATCACAGATCCAGAAAGCGAGGTCATAACAATAACAACACTGTGTGTCAGGAAACCAACACCAGTCATGAAAAAATCTGCAGATATCCCTATGGTCAACACCAAAGTTCATCCAGAGGCTGTGTCCATAATGTCGTTTACACCAGGACTGTGTCGTTTACATCGCGCCGGGACTTTTTCCCATGCCAAGTCTGGACTCTGCATGAGCCCTTGCATTCATTTTACATGGATCCTGGCTGGGAAAGGACCATACTTGGCCCTGCTCTGCAGTGTGTGCATGCACACACACACACACACACACACACACACACACACACAATGAATAGATAGATAGATATAGCATTTTCACTACAAGGATCCCAACCAAAAAATGATCGCAATTGGCTATGCTCAGCACATACATACACGCACACATAAACACACACACACACACACACACACACACACACCCACGCACACACACATATACATACAGAGAGAGAATAAGCTAGATAGATATAGCATTTATGCTACATGGATGTTTATAATTATATAAATATATAAACCTTCTGCGTGATTTTTATGAAAATTACATTTTATCCTGAAGATCTTATGTCCACATTTAAGCAGGCAGATATAGCACACACACTCACATACAAACATGGGGAGTGAATATTTGAGAGAAAACTGAAGTCTTCTATAAAACTGAACAACTTTAATTAGTTGAGGAAAACAAGTTTCAGTCTCAGAAATCTGACAAGGTTAAGAAAGAAAAAAAAAAAAGAAACGATAAACAACTGAAAGAATGACAAATGTAAACTCCTTTTGGTGGAAAAAAAAATATGGAGTATATCTTATGGAACCTGAATAAAGCAGACGTCGTGGTGTGTAAGTAAAATTTAAGTACACAAATGGAAGATGGAGAGAGAGAGATAGTGAGCAAACGAAAATATGCTTCATCCAATTGAAATCAAGAGGACAACAATATAGACATATCACTTATTAAAACAAGGTTACATTGGCTGACTTTGCAATGGACATTTAGAGATGTTCTTGATGTGACTTATTCACAGTATTATAAATAATCAGGATCCTCAGCCATATGCAATGTCGTGCGACTCGGTCATCTCATCCAGGTATCTAGCATAGATTTGCTTTTCTTTCGCATCAGATTTTTTGGGTGCATTGTAGAAACCTGGCAGAATATTACCAAATTCTTTATCAGCAATAGAAAACTGTTGACGCACAGTTTTATTCCAACCAGGAAGTGAAATTCAAAGACATAGTTTCTGATTGTCATTTTTTGACTGGAACCATTTTCGCAATTAAACATAATCCAGGTTAATTACATTCAGGAAGTGAAATGCAAAGACAGTTTCTGTTTGTCATTGTTTGACTATGACCATTTCTGCAATTAAACATGGTTTAGTATCAACCATTAGCATTTCAACTATGATGCCATTTCACAGAAAGGGAGTTAAAAATAAATGCACTAGTGAAGTAATGCATTCAAATAATCAAAAAAGGATAAATTCAACCGTTAAGTCTCAAGTCATGTAGTTTCAGATTATTACATGAAAATGGCATCATTAGTGCAGAATTCTTGTTTGCATAAACCAAACTCTGGGTGAAAGATCACAAGGCCCTTAACTCCTTTGCGCACATTCCTAAAGCAACGCCAATGTCTGGCACCTTTTATGAGTGGTACAACAATAACAATAAAAAAAACAGTATTTTTTTTCTAAATAATATCATTCATGAATGTTCATTTTGTACAATTCACTTCACCTATCCATCTCCCATAAAATTAAGTGAAACAAAACAACATCAAGCACATAACTATTTTATTAAAAAAATCTTAAGTATATTTTCAACTGCACAAACAAACAAATAAAAAATGAAAAAAAAAAAAAATACTGCAGAAGGAATCACTTTACGTGTCCTATGATTGTATAACAGGTTAGTCGCTGTTGCTAATAAGAGAATGTTACACAAACTATCAGACACCACTATGCTCTTCTTCATTTTCACAGCTCATCACCAACTAACTGTACACTTCGGAAAACCAGAACAATCAGAAGACATAACTGTTGATTAGTCACTTCCCTCTTTGAGGATTCTTCACATTCCCTTACCCCATGAAAGCCCCACAGAAGGCGACATGACAATTTACTGTATCGACGACTGTGCAGATCCTTCCTGGATTTCCTGCTGCAGGGTGCAGAGTTGTTTGATGAAGCCTTCATTGGGGAAGATTTCCCGTTTCGGTCGTATAGTTTTTACAGCATCCAGCAGCGACATGTGCTTATACAGCATGAGATAGGCCAGAACCACTGTAGCAGAGCGGCTCACTCCCTGCTGGCAGTGGACATACACCACACCTGCAAAGGAATCATGAACATGTGTTAAAATGTGTCATGATCTGAGACTACTGAAAATTAAGAAAAGATTCATATTAATTCCATTTCAGAGCGAAGGCGGAGAGAGAGAGAGACAGACGGACGAAGAGAGATTGACAGAGATACAGACAGTCAAGCAAACAGGCAGACAGAGAGAAAGACTGAGACAAAGACAAAAAGAGACAGACACAGACAGACACAGAGAATGCCTGTGTGTGGGCAAAATGTCTATGCATTTGTGTGTGTGTGTGTGTGTGTGTGTGTGTGTGTGTGTGTGTGTGTGTTTGTGTGTGCACGCGTGTGTGTGTGCAGGAGAGGGGCATGTGCGCTCATGCACGCACACTCCAAGCGTATGTATGCACAGATGCAAAATTAATATCAAAGAATTACTAACAATAATATAAATCAAACAAAAGGTTGCTTTACAAACAAACTCACTATCAGATTTATATAAATACAATGCAAGTATGACCTGAGAGTGTGAGAGGACCACAATCAAACAAAACATGAGTTCTTGATATTTTGTTGTACTTATGTTGGTTTCGTATGTCTTGTGTGTATATATGCAAGCATGTGCAAATGCATGTGTGCATCTGAACCTGCAAAAAAGACTTCACAAAGTGCAAGTGGTTGCATACATTTATAAGTCATGAAACATTTTTGGGGCATTCATTTAGATTAAGATTCCCCCCACCTGCCCCCTTTATATACATGGGACAGTATTTAATTATTGACAAAGAAATCATATTATTTCATTTCATAGATTTCAAAATAGGTTAATAAACATAGTTTCATATTTTTATCAGAATGATCTGAAACTGCCTATAAGCACATCTATTTAATTACTCAAAAAAAAAAAAAATAAAATAAAATAAAATCAAAGGGAAAGATAAACTGACCTGACATTCAACAAAACTTTTCCTCCTCCCCCTTCTTTTCCCACTTCCTATGTCATTTGCTGTTCTGTATATTTGACCATGACAGAAAAATCACTTGGATGGCACCTAGCAAAAAAGGGATCCCTGTAACATTTCAAGATACACTTCAGGGTTCCAATCATTTCAGATATTTTGTTTGCAGTTTCAAAGATTGGGATACATAAAGAAATGACCTAAAATAAATACACAAAATGGTTTGAAATAACAGCAAACTTCTTTCTGAAATCTTGATAAGTAATTCGAAGCTATCAGAATTGCAAAAAAAATTCTGTTACAAAAAAAAAAAAGTTCACAAAGATGAAAAGATTTTTCAGTTTTCTGAACAGGCTTTAACTCTTTCTTCCCAGCACACGACTATAGTTAGGAACACACGAATACATACAGTTGTGTGCACCTGACCGTCTGTAGGTCAAGTGTGAATCTCGGTCCAAATCTTAGCATATTCAACTCTTATTCCATGCATTTAAACCAAAATGACTTTGAAGCTACTCCCTTCTTGTATCATGTGCTGCTTTGAGTAAGCACTTTTCGAATCATCTGGTGAGCTTTTCAGTTTTTTTTAACTCTTCCTTTTCCATGCCATGAGCTTATTCAATAATGTTACACATAGGAAATCAAAGCACAATCCTAGCAAATTACTCCAACAGTCAAACTGCAAAAGGCGTGTAAATTTACAAAGCTGCCAACAAAAAAAAAAGAAAAAATGTAACTGACTATGACAAAGTCAAATTCTGTTTGCATTTCATCAAAAATGATACAATGCAACCTGTCGGAATAAGAAGTACTGATGAAGTGATAAAGGATCTGATGTGCCCTACTTCTCAAGAAAACTTACATCATTGGATGATTCAAACACAAAAAATATTATGACATAAAAAAATACATTTCTTAAGGAAAGTTCCCTTTTTATGTTTTGATCCACAGAACTTTTTGACAGTCTCAGTACAACAGCCCCTATCTTAAAACAACAACAACAACAAACTTAAAAAAAAACTAAAAAAAAAACCATGCCATGCTGGGAAGGCCACACAATCAATCAGTATGTCAGGATTCAAAGTGTTAATTAAAAATGCTGAAACCACTTGTTTCTATATTGTTAATCCATTTTGGGTTACTTGTCCTCAACATAACATGGAAATGACTTAACAGATGCATAATACTGTTGTAGCCTTCTTTAGATCTCTATGACAAATATACATCATCAAACCTTGAAGTTAAGTGTGCACCTGTGCATCTGAGGAGTCTGTGTGTGTGTGAGAATGTGTGTGAGTGTGAGCGAGTGTGACTGAGAGTGTGTGTGTGTGTGTGTGTGTTGTGCGTGTGCGTGTGTGTGTGCGTGCGTGCGCGCGCGCGCGTGTGCATGTTGTGTATGTAGGGAAAAAAAGGTGGAAGATGCACGTATAACAGTGTATGTGTGCTGGCACACGCAGGCAGGCATGCATGCATGTATGTGTCTCTTGTGAGCATATATATGTGCATTCATGTGAGTGCATGTGTGTGCATGTGTGAACATGAGCACTAAAAATCACTAAGAGAGGGTTAGCATCACTTGATACAAAAAGATCAACCCCTGCACAGCCATACAGAACATGGTGAGGTAGAACTTGACTGGCAACACTGATCTAGTTGCAAAGCGAGAGGACTGCAGGCGGAAATCTAAACAAATCTTAAATAAATGTTAGCGAACTGCCCAGAGAACGTGGACAAACGAGTCACAAGACGAAACACAACGCGTTTCGACCTCTTAGGTCTTCATCAGGTGAGACATAAACGAATAAAACAACGAAAATTCACTTAGCTTTGATCGCTTCAGATCACTTCGCAGGGTTCAGCGCAAGGAAGAAGGTGCCTCTGTTTACAGTTGATAGTTTTTCATCCATGAAGCATACAACGGGATTTTTTTTTTTTTTTTTGAGACTATGATGGTTTCTGCAGATCAAAACCCTAGCCTAACTGTATATTTTGTTCATGTGTGATGCTAGGGAATTCCAAGCATTTGATTATTACCAAAACATCTACAAGCTTGAAAAGGCACCTGTAGGTCTTTTTAACACATGCACTGCAGTGGTTGAAGAAATACAGAAAAAGAAAAAAGCAATCTTACCATTTGACTGGTGTGCCTTGTGAATAAACTCGGCTGCAGGTCTGAGGTAGGGCAACATTTTGAAGGTGATAATGTCCATGGCAGGGATACCATGGAAATCAATTCCAGCATCTTCATAAAACTTGGTATCAGTGTTGGTCTGGTTGAACTTTGGACCCTGTGAGGCATTGACCACATGAGTGACGCTCAATGACTTCAGGACGTCTAGCCTGAGTGCCGCAGAGCTGAAAAAAGAATGAAAAATAGTCTTTTTGAGTTATTCTGATCATGATACTGTCCGTTTTTCCAAGTCTCACAACAACATCCTTTTAATTAAAGCAGTTAAATTCACAACCTGTAGCACTGTAAGCTGCTTGAAAACACATTCTATTAAAGGCAACCACTCGCCCCTTCCTCTGCACCCCTCCCTCCCCCCCTCTCACTCACTCAACTTCCTTTTTCACCTTCACGTTTTTCTTTTCTCTGTCTCATCTCATGGTAATCTTACTCCCTGACTGCCCACATTGCACCAGACTGCTCACAGGAAAGGAAGAGATTACCTCTATGCTCCTAATGCCAAGTATAGGGGAGACATTCATACTCAAAAAAGCACTCCTGTAGATAAAGATGGGGGGGGGGGGGGGGGGGGGGGGGAACGGCGACTGCGGTGGGGAAGAGTTGAAGGTGCTATGGAAGGTGAGAAAAAAGCAGCAGTGCTTTACAGCACCTGTTTCACATCACACAACCACAGATTCTCTGCTTTTTGTTTGTTTGTTTGTTTGTTTTTTGTTTTCTCACAAGATCACAAGTTGTTTATTTTGTCCTTGAAGGAAAATTATTTTGTGGTGGCACACTGCAATATCACATCATAAAATACAATGTTAAATACAATAGAATAAAATCAAACTAATAAGCTTAAAATTAAACATCAACACTCACCACTTATCTACACATCACAATCCATCATCTATCCCCATGCGCATGTGCGCGCGCGCGCACACACACATACACACACGTACACACACACTTCAAATTTTAATTAGGTTTGATATTATGATCATTCTTGGTAGAGGGGGAAAAAAAACAGCAAATAGAGAGTGGTGTTTTATTAAAGATTTCCCGTTCTAAAATTTCCAACAGCAAAAGAGATAATCAGATTAAAAACAAACAAAAATAGGAGGAAATCAGCTGAAAAGAGGATAATGGACATGCCTGTCAAAGCAATCCTCCTATCAAGAGGAGGAAAAAGAGAGAGAGAGAGGAGAGAGAGAGAGCGAGCGAGAGAGAGAAAGAAAGAGAGAGAGAGAAAGAGAGAGTTGTAAAATATTAATATACAACATGCTGCGAAGGATGATAATTAGACAACAATGCATCAGTAATAGCAACTTTTTTTTTTAACATTCAGATGATGTGGTTGCAAGACAAGAACGAGCAGTACTACAATCGGTTATCAGTTAGCGACAATAAAGTCCTAGCATCAATAATCATAACACATATTTATCATGTGTGTATGTGTGTGTGTGCGTGCGTGTGCATGCACACGTGTGTGTGTGTGTGTGTGTGTGTGTGTGCGTGTGTGTGAGAGAGAGAGAGAGAGAAAGAGAGAGAAAGAAAGAGAGAGAGAGGGGGAGAGAGATCTCCCATCTATGCCATCATAATCTCCCTTCCCCCTCCCTCATCTTTTGTTTTTCTTCTTCTTCTTGAACTGTTCATACACTACCCAAGCCTCGAATTATTAATTAAGTGACAATACATCAATAAGCAGCCGTAAATATGATGAGAGAGAGAGAGAGAGAGAATGATGTTTCCATTTTTTCTTATCCAGAATATCACATGCTAAACATTACTATGAAATCTGAATAATGAGCAACAATACATAAATATAATCAACAGTAACCAGGGCACACATTTATCACAATGTAGATGCAGTGCTTCAAGAAATCAAAAGTATTAGGACATCAATCAGTTAGTGACAATGCACCAATAAAATCAGTGACCACAACATTCATTCATCATATGATATGATTACAATCATTAATAAAACCAATGGTAACCATATCTCCCAATTTATTATTGTCCGTTTTTTTTTGTTTGTTTGTTTTTTAATCGGTAGAAAGGAAGCCGCGAATCAGATTAATATGCAGCAAAACAGAGAGTGTGCTCTGGTGTGTATTTTATCCCTAGTAGTAATGGTCTGCTGTGAAATGTGTTATTAGTTTTTCCCTTAAGGATTCTGCATTGTGAGTGCATCGGAAATGTCGTGGAAGTGAATTCCAAACCACACTACCAGAGTAAGATAAACTTGATTTAAATAGCTCTATTCTAGGTGTGGGAACCTGAGAGAGAGAGAGAGAGAGAGAGAGAGAGAGAGAGAGAGAGAGAGAGAGCGAGCTCCTTACGCTTGACCAAGGTAGATTCCTTCGAACACCAAATCATAAGAATTCTTTGGAGCTGCAGGAAAGGTGAACAGTGTGAAAGCCCCGGGCTTCGGAGGGCCCGTACAAGCATTGTTCGCCTGTTGAAGAAAGTGCTGGACGTCATGCAGTGTTTTGAAGTCTATCTTCGGTGAAGAACTCATTTTCCCCTCGATTTTCTGTGAATTCTACCTCCCCACTGAAACTCTGCTGTTACTGTGACCCTAGCGTTGATGATTGGGCGATTGTGCACAATAATGCAGACTGTCACTGTGACTGACAAGCGCTGGCTGAGAAGGCCAATCCAGTAATTTTGCTCGACTCGTTGAGTGTCACCACTGTCAAATTTCACAGACAGCCTGATCCTCACACTTCCTCACATACAAAGTACATGTCCAAAGTAACCTGTTCATACGCTGAAACCCACGGTTGTATTATTTTTAGCATATGACTATTGCCTGATTCGTCGTGGTAGTAGGACCAAAAATGGTACGCCCTTCCAAGGTTGGACTCACGGTCTTAAAAGTGGGGCGGATTATGCATGTTGTTTGACTTGTGGGGTGCCCACTCCGCCGTGGTCAAAGGAGGCGAAGCGTGTTGGCGAAAATAGTTGAGATTTACGTCCTCATAGCGAAAGCTTTTCGGGACATGTCTTTCATTCACGGTAGTCTTTGGAGCGTGTTGGCGGATGGGAAGGAAGGTATGTAGGTCCTAGGCCGGCTAAGCCCGAGCTACTGTACCTTTCATCAACCAATCATAAAATGCGTAGGGATTTGCGAGGCCAAGGAGGATTTGCTAGGCCAAGGGCGGGGGAGGGGAAGGGGGTGGTAAATAATGGCTGCAAGGACTGCCTGTACCAATTACAGCACTTTACAACATTCATGATGTTTGTTTTCAAGTTTCAGTTTCAAGAAGTCACTGTGTGCAGACAAGTCCATATTCGTTACGTCACATCCGTTAAGTTTTGAGACCGCATTGCGCATGATTTAAACGCTGATGGTTAGGTCACATGAATTATTGTCCTAAGATGAAAGAATTTAAGAGGGACTCACAGCCATGACTTAGCAGTTGTTTGACCTGCACATTAACCCAACGCGCTGGTCAGACCTTATATCCAAAACTATGTGAAATTTAAACGTAAAGATGATTCAGAGGTTTGCCTGGCTTGTTTAAAACTTCGTATTTGTTTAGCGTTTTATTTGTTTTCAATGTATAAAAAAATGTAAAAAAAAAAAAAAAAATACTTAAAAAAAAAGAAAAAAGAAGTTTTCCCATTACTGTCATGGATGATAGGCTTCCGGAGAGTTCCTCTCATTTATCAAAGGACGTTGCGATGTGGAGAGCGCATGCGTGCTCTCGCGCTGTGTGTGTGTGTGTGTGTGTGTGTGTGTGTGTGTGTGTGTGTGTGTGTGTGTGTGTGTGTGTGCGATGTACGTTTTAGATTTTTTTTTTAAATCACGATTGATTTTGTTTATATAAAAGAGCTGGTGATATCTACTTAAATATCAAAGCAAACTGCCGCCTTGGCTTAAGGCTGTGTCAGGCCAATCGACATAGGCTAGAACACCAAGGCTATATCAAAATGTTATGCTCTGCATATCTATGTGGGGATTGTCTTCAGTTGTGACAAGCTCCTAGCATAACATTATCAGTCTCCAAAATCCCCCGAAGTCGGAGTGTGGCTGCCCATGTGGCGGGGTAATCATAAACGGTCACACACGTAATGTTCTCATCCCCAGCTGATGCATTTGTACCATAGTGTTCAAACACTTCGGCTGTTTGGATGATCCCTGTGGGCTTTTAGCCAGGGTACGACAACAACAGCAACAATAACAACAACAACAAAGCAAACTGGAAACAAACGTACAAGGATCACCGCTATAAAAAAAAAAAAAAAAAAAAAAAAAGGTGCAAAGAGAATAGGTGAGATGGAGACAGACAAATCGGAAATAGACGAATTGCGAGGAAAAAAAAACAACAACAACAACAAAGGACAAGACAGAAAACTTGTTTCAATACCGCCAGCATCCGTTTCCTTCGTTGGGCCGTCTAGCAACTCAACATGTATTCTCTCCACCTTAGTGTCTGCCATAATTCTCCATTCAAATCATCTGCCTGGTTTTGTGTGTGTCCTCCTGATGGCGATTCTCTGCACGATAGGTTCGGAGGCAGCGGCAATGGCAGCAGGGTGGGGGAAAGTGCGGGCATACTTCAAGACTGACGACGACCAGAGAGCGGAGGCCCTGATCAGACGGAACAACCAGCAACTGTGCCAGTGTCCGTGCGGGGAAACTGTGTCGGTGTTCCACTGGTTGAACTCCCAGGGAGATAAGGAGGGACATGGACATGGAAGAGGAGGGCACGATGGGGACCTTGGTCCGGGACCAATGTGTCCTTACAGGGGGTCTCGGACAAATTGGACGTTAAACTCACCATCTAGCTAGCCCGTAACCTGAATGAACCAACCACTGTAGTAAGGCTGGGTGCTTCAGTTGGTTAACCACCAAGTTCTTAGTCACTTATTGTTAGTTCGGATCACGCTGGCGTCCGACATAAAAACTGGTAAAGTTTCAAAACGGAGTGACTGAGGGCGGAAAATGAAGCAAAATTTGGAAAGAGGGGGTTAGTTACCGCCAAGGACACAGTACAGGACTAGACACAATGCATTTCCACCTCTTGGGTCTTCAGTGTGACAACAAATAACATTTAGGACAGTGACAAGAAGATGTGGCCACTAAAAACTGGCGTTTTTGCTGCTGGATTACGCGGGTGAAACTTTCGTTATCAGTTTTGTAATCATGATCTTTGATGATCCATCAACAACTACAACAACAAAGAAATAATCAAATCCCTTTCAAAGCATCTGGTGCTAACGGCGGCGAATGATCAGTACTTCTGATGATGGATGTTTGGTATGGTAGTATGAGGGTGTCAGTAGAGGAGCTCACGGTCCAATGGTTATGTATTCGGATGTGGAGCTAACAGTCGCGAGTTCAAATGGGGTCGGATTTTTACAGATTGAAAACTCTCTCTGTCCGTTCAGCAGTAAATGGATGACTGACTCAGGTGGCTGAAGGAGAGGAATGGGCTTCGTCATCCAGCATTCCGTGCTTAGAGTCGGAGAACCTCCAACAGTTCACTGCCCCTACACCCGTTAAGCCATGATACTTGAATTTACCTTTTTATTATGATGACGGTGATGATGACAACGGGCAGAATGACAGTAACAATGGTGATAATAGTGACGACGACGTATCATTACGGCAACGCAGATTTGCGCACGGTTTACAGGTACACTTATTCATAACCTCAGTTTCCAAGCTCCGGTCCTTCAGTCGGATAAAATTAAGCCATGTTAAGTGCACCAACCACTCTGATCATTTCGCTCAGATTTTTCTTTAAAAACCGATTGAGAAAATATAAAATTCCAATGCAAAAAGGATACACCAAAATACCTAATTAGTGAACAGCACCGCAGAATGGGCAAGTGCCGTTACAGTAGTTAAACTCTCACTATCTGGTCACCAGATTACGAGAAAGAACTTGCATCTTACGAAGATTATCAAGGGAAACAAAAAAATAAGTGGTTTCCAGACCACTGGAAGATGAAAAGACCACAAATACAGAAAAGCGATCGACAACAGTACAGAAAAAAAAAAAAAAAATTTATAGAGAAAGCAAAGACAAATGACACAAAAGAAGAAATTACTAGCACCGGATTTTCAGAAGACGGGGGCACAATTCTTCTTGAAAGATCCTCACCTCCCCCTCTCGCCCCTGCATTCGTATGGGAAGAATCCAAAAAAGTATGAAGAGTGTTGAAAACACAGATCAAAAATGGGCCACAGAAGCAGGGGAAAAAAAACTAGTGCAGAAACGGAGACATAAAACAGTTTTTTTAAAAAGCGAAAAAAAAAAGAAAAAAAAAAAGTTAATTGCGTGTACAGTATCGGAAGAAGACTGGAACACAGTTTATACTAACAGGGCCCTACCCCTACACCACTCCACTCCCCATCCCACACCCCTTCTTTTGGCATGAGGTTTCCACTGTACAAGATGAGTCCTAGATGAGAGGTAGGGTGTAGATTGGCTCTCAGGATGATCAAGATGACCGAGGTGAAAAATAAACACATTAAAGGGACGTCAAGCATGTTTAGAAAAGCGTCGTACAGAAAATCATCACAGAAGAACTGTGTTGACACGCTGGCAACAATGGAAAGTTGTTTCAGCATTCTCAGAGAATGTAACCTTTCCTCTTGAATGTTGTGAACCTCCGTTTTACCCACAGGAAGAAAGGAAGCAGGGGTGCATTAGTGAATGAAGAGCCATGAAGGCACTGATCGGTGGGGAGGGGGGGGGGGGGGGGCGTTCGGAAGGGATTAAGTGGGTTTTTAGATAATAATGAGAGGTAAACACCAGTAACATCAGCTAAATAATAGGTAGGACGAAGACGAAAGACCAACGAGCTCGACATGACAGAAAAAAAAGTGATCAGGAAGAAGTAACAAAAAATATCTCGCTTCGTAGAAAAAAAAAAAAAAAATTGAGACCGCATTGCGCATGATTTAAAAGCTGATGGATAACTGAATTAATGTCTAAAATGAGAATTCAAGAGGGTCTCATAGCCATGACTGAGCAGATGTTTAAAAAAAAAAATGCCTCGCTTCGTAGACAAAAAATCGACAAATTTGTTAATTCGCCTACAGCACAGCCACTTGCAAATTTGATTCTGACCGCCGATGATGCTTGTATGTGTGTGCATGATGTGCGCGAGTGCGTGCATGTGTGTATATGTGTATGCGTGTGTGTGTGTGTGTGTGTGTGTGAGTAGGCGCATGCGCACGCATGAGCATACGCGCATGTGCGTATTTGTGTGAGTGTGTGTGTGTGTGCATGTGTGAGAGAGAGTGTATGTGTATGTGTGGGTGGGTGTGCGGGTGTGTACATGTGACTGCGTGCGCGTGCATGTGTGCGAGTGCGTGCATATGTGTGTGCGAGCGCGCGCGCGCGTGTGTGTGTGTGTGTGTGCCCGCGCACGCATATCTGTGTGTATACCTACGTACATACACTCACAGATTGTATTTCAGACCCTCCATACTTTCTCCCCAGTTATTCTCCGATTCACCTTCAACACCCTCATCCTCCCTTTGAGACAGATTCCAACAAAATAACCCCCCTTGACAGACGACCCCCGAACCCCGGCACCAAAGATCGCCCCACCGGCCATCAAACAGCGGTTCCAACGACCCGCCCTCGCCGGGCTCTTCGGCTCCCCCCTCCTCTTGGGACCAACACAGGGTACCAGCTCTCCAAGGTTCTAGAAGATTCGTGACCTGATCCGAGCTGGCGATGGTCATCTGACCCACACGCGTACTTTCAGTAGTTATATGCGGCTATCTTTTTCGTCAATGTCGTTTTATCTTAACATTAGCCCTGTCCATGAAACAGGCCATTCATGAGTCATTAGGCGTATTTAGTACCATCTGACTGCACCTTTGGCCTTGTTAGCTTAGGAGTTTTTATTCCCTTAATTCGATGATTAACATTTTTTTTTAATCCACAGAACTGGGCATTCACGAGTCCCCCACACACACCCTTCCTTTCTGAATTCAATAACGTTAGCCTCGTAAAGTTCACATAACAGAGCATTCACGAGCCATTAGGCGTATTTAATACCATCTGACTGCGCCATTGCCCTTTTTATGTTTTTGTCTTTTTATTTTTGCTTATTCGATGATAATATCAACTTTGTTCAGTCCACCAAACAGAGCATTCACGAGTCTTTAGGCGTATTTAATACCATCTGACTGCGCCATTGGCCCTGTTCGCAGTGAAGTTTTCTCCTATTATTTAATGATCACAGTAACCTTTTTAAGTCCAAGCAACAGGCCATTCACGAGTCATTAGGCGTATTTAATACCATCTGACTGCGCCATTGCCCGTGTTAGCTATGGAAATGCTCCGCCCCCCACCCCCCTCTCCACCTTGATTTAATGATTAACTTTTTTAGTCCACGTGACTTAGCATTCACGAGTCATTAGGCGTATTTAATGCCATCTGACTGCGCCATTGGCCCCGTTCGCAGTGAAGTTTTTCTCCTATTGTTAACCTTTTTAAGTCCAAGCAACAGGCCATTCACGAGTCATTAGGCGTATTTAATACCATCTGACTGCGCCATTGGCCGTGATAGATATGTTAGCTGTGGAAATCCTCTGCCCCCCTCCCCACCTTGATTTGATAATTAACTTTTTTAGTCCACATAACTGAGCATTCACGAGTCATTAGGCGTATTTAATACCATCTGACTGCGCCATTGGCCCTGCTAGCTGTGGACGTTTTCTCCTGTTATTAGATGATCACACTAACCTTTTTTTTTAGTCAACGCGACAGGGCATTCACGAGTCATTAGGCGTATTTAATACCATCTGACTGCGCCATTGGCCCCGTTAGGATTGAGTCCCTCCCCCCCCCCCCCCCCCCCCCCCCCTCCCCTCGCTCTTTACTCAATAACTTTTACTTCCTTAGTTCACGTACCAGGGCATTCACAAGTCTTTGGGCGTATTTAATACCATCTGACTATGTCACTATGTCATTGGCCCTGTTAGCTGTGGAAGACTTGCATGCTTTTTTCTTTAGCACCTGTGGCCTAGGTCATTCTTCGGTGGGCGGAGGATCATTTATGTCTAGAACCAAGGAGATGGTGCCCTCTGTTGACCCCAGTCTAAAGTCGAAAGAGGGGGGACATTCAGAAGGGAAAGTGCTTAGAACCACTGTTTGATGACCCTGGAGGCGATCCCGGTGCCCGAGGGTCCGGGAGGCGGTCCACCAAGGGGGGTTAATTGTTGAAAATTGTCTCAAAGGGCAGGAAGTCGGGTTTGAAGATGGATCGTGAGAATAGGTGAGGAAAAGCCCTTGACGGGGCTGAAATAGAATCTCTCTCTCTCTCTCTCTCTCTCTGTCAGTCTCTGTCAGTCTCTCTCTCTCTCTCTCTCTCTCTCTCTCTCTCTCTCTCTCCCTCCGGCAGTCAATCAGTCAGTCTCTCTCTTGTGTGCATGTGCGTGCGTGTATGCGTGCGTGCGTGTGTGTGTGTATGTGTATGTGTGTGTGTGTGCGCACGTGCATGCGAGTGTGTGTGTGTGTGTGCGAGTGTGTGTGTGGAGTGTGTGCGTGCGAGTGCGTGTGCGTGCGCGCGCGCGCGTGTATGTGTGTGTGTTGTGTGTGTGTGTGGCGAGTGCGTGCGCGTGTGTGTGTGCATGTGCGTGCGCGTGTGTGTGTGCGTCGTAAGCAGCACTGAAAAGGTGTTGTGTGCCTTTTTTTTCTTTCAAATTTCTTTTTTTTTACTGCAGAGCATGTCACACTGCTTGGTTGTTTGGAACTGATGTCTTCATTACTCTTCTAAGTTGATTCCTTAATGACTGCACTAAAACTTTGAATGTTGATACTAACCAAATTCTCCTGACCTAAATTTCATTAATAAGCGTGCCGATAGACGTCAAAATTCTCAAAACCTCATTTTGAATGTCATATCATACCAACTATACTCAAACTTGTCAGAAGATAGCCACAATTTCAATCCCATGAACTTATTCAAAGTTTCTATTGACAATTAAGTACGCTGAAGCTTGTAAGAATACAGGTTCCCCCTCCCCCCCCCCCCCCTTCAAATTTTACTTCATACATATCCTACAGAAACTTAATAATGTAGTCATTATTTAATACTCTTGACCTCATTTGAAATGATTTTTTCCATCAACTGTGCTGAAACTTTCAAACCTGTAACAATGTAAAAAAAAAGCAAAAAAACATTGCCTAAGGATCGCACGGAACATCCAGTGAAAAGGCAACATACGCCTGTCAGAATATAGTCACAATCTAATTTTACTGACCTCCCTTCAAACTTCAACTCAGGTAAATCACATTAAACCCCGTCGGAATTGAATTTCAGACTCTTCAAACGAAAAGAAATGGCTCAGATTAA
This sequence comes from Conus canariensis, assembly GCA_033310375.1. Taxonomy (NCBI): domain Eukaryota; kingdom Metazoa; phylum Mollusca; class Gastropoda; order Neogastropoda; family Conidae; genus Conus; species Conus canariensis. The sequence goes on along the minus strand of CM065730.1, from coordinate 30,682,703 downwards.
TTGTGAAACTGATCTAACTCAATACTTTGTCGAATGCAAAGCGTTTGCATATATTTGTTTACACTGCTGAGTAACTCACTCCATGCCCCATACCTGCGTTACATTTTGTGAAAAAGAAAAAAGCTGCACGTTTCCTATTCGTGCAGTTTTGTTAAAGAAAAAAAAAAGGAAGAGTGCAGAAGAAGGAGAGAGCAGGGAGGAGGGAGGGGAGGGCAGGAGGGTCAGTAAAAAGAAAGAAGAAAGAAAAGACAACGGATTTCACCATGAGTCACAGCACTGAGTGACATGAAAAAAAAAATGATCTGAAAATTACAACAGTGGCAGTAATTACTAGGAACATTATATCTCTCGCAGTTATCAATCAGTATTTTTTTTTTTTCGCTTACACCTTATGAAAGGAGAGGACACAAAAAATACAAAAGAGGAAGGGGGGGATGGGGGGGGGGACACTAACCCTGTGAAAGAAGAGAACACTAATCCTAAGGAGGGGAAAGACACTACACCTATGGATGGAGAGGAGAATAACCCTATGTAAGAGGACACTAACCCTATGAAAGGAGAAGACACCACTCCTATGACAGGAAGGACAGCAACCCTATGAAAGAAGAGGACACTAACTCTATGAAAGAAGAGGACACTAACCGCTCGAAGGTCACTGAACCTCTGAAAGGAGAAGACATTAACCCTAAGAAATGGGAGGGCTTTGACCCTTTAAGATGAGTGGACATTAACCGTATGATAGGAGAGGAAATCAATCGGATGAAAGGAGTGGACACTAGCCCTGTGAGGTGGTAAGACAATAACCCTATGAAAAGGGGACACACTAACACTATACATGAAAAGAACATTATTCCTATTGAAAAAGAAAAACACTAACCCTGTGAAAGGAGAGGACATTAACCACATGAAAGGAGGGACAGTAACCTTACCAAAGAGGAGGACACTAACTGTATGAAGGATCAGGACATTACATTGTAAGGTGCGAACACTAAGCCTATGAAAGGAAAGGACAATCTCCATAATTATGGAAGGGCATGGCATCGATTTAAAAAAAAAGAGAGGACTCTATAAAAGGAGGATATTAATGGAAAGAACGGAGTGGACACCAACTCCTTGACGGGAGCGGACACTAACCTTAAGTAGGGAGAGGACACAATCTCTATGAGGAAGGAAACCCTTTTAAGGTACAGAACATTATAAACGCATTAAAGAAGAGGTCAGTAATCCTGTTAAAGGAGAGGATACTAATTTTATGACATGAAGAGGACACTAACTCTAAGGAAGGAGAGAGCACTAATCCTTCGAAAAGAGACAACATAAATCCTATGAAAGTGAAAGACACTAACAATGGCAGAGGAGAGAATACCACCCTGCGAAATTTGAGGACATTAACTGAATAAAAGGAGAAGACACTAAGCATATTACAGTAGATCAAACTCACATCTTTGAAAGAAGAGTACACCAACTCCTATGCTAATCCTTATGAAAGAAGAGGACTCTAACCCTATGAAAAGAGAGGACACTAATCCTATGACAAGAGAGGATCAAAGTAGGGCATTAACCCTATGAAAAAGTACACTGACCCTATGACATGAAGACAGACAAACCCTCTGAAAGAAGACACTAATCCCTATCAAGGGAAACTGCACTATGTAAGACACTAACCTATTAAAGGAGAGGCCACTAATCTCTATGCAAGAGGAGCCCATTAACCTCTATGAAAGTGGACAGTAACCATAACAAAGAACACAATTAACACCATAAAATGATTGGGCACAAACCCTCATAAAGAAGACACACAGGCTTACCTCTATGAAAGGAGAGTATATTAACACCATGAGAGGGCATTAATCCTATTAAAGGAATTAACCTCTACGAAAAAAGGTCGGCACTAACACTAAGCAATTATTGTCATCAGTAGGGGCTTTAGTAGGAGGAATACTGCGTATGTTGGATCAAAATAGATGCTACTGAACACCACCGAAGTGACTCGGCAGCAGTGCAGTGTCTCCTCCGGTGGTTTGCCTCTTGACGGCTTGCCATTGACTGCTCTCTGTGATTGCCAATGCTGGGGCTGTGGCAGGCCAGGCCAAGCTGCATCTGTGGATGGGGTGTCGGAATGAGCGGCGTGGGTGCAACACCACTGAGGTGGCACAGAAGATGGGACAGAAGAAAAAAAAAGTTCAAACGAAATCCTTACATATATATATATATATATATAAGAGAGAGAGAGGAGAGAGAGAGAGAGAGAGAGAGAGAGAGAGAGAGAGACTGAGGCGGGGGAGAGGGATGGAGGGAGAGAGAGAGGGAGAGAGACTGAGAAGAGAGAGAGAGGGGGGGGGGGGGAGAGGGGAGGGAGAGAGAGAGAGAGAGATAGAGAGAGAGATGGGGGGGGGGGGGGGGGGCACAGAAGGGGAGTGCAGGGTATGCAACTGTCTCGTTCAGCCAGGACCTCTCAGGCCCCAGAGACTATTTGACCAGATTCACACACACACACACACACACACACACACACACACACACACTCACACACGGCCATTTGCAAAATAAAGTATTTACCCTACACTTTGGAGAAGTTCGTTTATATACTAATGCACTTGAACATTCACACACACGCACTCTACCTTATCGGGTCAGTCCAGACTCTGGCTGTCAAAATCCCCGAGTCTCGTAAGGGTCGGTCAAAGCCGTCCTTGCCGTAGTAACCGACTACGGCCGTTCTGTCGCAGTGCTCAGGCTAAACTGTCTCCCTGTCTCCTAAGAACTGGAGGCCCTAGCCCTGGCACTGATCTGTCTCTAGTGTCAGAAACACCCTGAGCACAACGTTGCTCTAAACTATTAGTCAGCCGGTCCGCCCTCTGCGAGCCTGGGTGTCGTTCTGCCCGAGCTCGTCTGCTTGTTTACCTGACCGTCAGTTAACACTTCTAAGGCGAAGCGCACTTCCGCTGAGCTCGCTTGTATGCACAGCATAGAAGAACTGAAAGGCTTTCACCCCCCCCCCCCCCCCCAACCCGCTCTTTCCCCCTCCAAGACGAATAATTAAAAAAAACATAAGCCGCCCCCCAACACATTATTAAAAAAAAAAAAAAGGCAAAATCCTCCAAACCCATTCCCACCCCTCCTCCCATTCATGCTTCCAGTATGTGTATGTAGCCTACGTGTGGAGGCTGCAGAAAGGGGAAGATTTCCCTTTCGCACCCTACTCCCTCCCTCCCCCCCCCCCCCCCCCCCCCCCCCCAGCACAATAGCTTCTTTCCCTCAACATATTTAATGTGATTTGATGACATGTAATGGCTTGGTGAAGTTCTTTGTCATGTTCTCAACAATGTTTGTGGTCAAACTGTCCTTGGTGTTAAACGTTAGTATGAGTAGGGGATAAAAAGCCTAAAGAAATCTTGCCACAAAGATTTTCCTTGATCACTGAAAAGTAAGCTCTGACACGTTAGCGACACCTTACCTTCAAAAACGCTCTGAACACTTCCCTGTAGACTTCGCGCAGTTTTTAGCTTAAATACAGTCCCAAACAAACAAAACAAAACGCCATTTTCTTTTACCTCCATTTTCGTTAGTTTTTTTTCTTTTAGAAAACAAAGACTGCCAAACTGACCAAAAGGGCAAAGACACTCACTCTCACTCTCTACCCTCTTGCATACATACAATTACTTACCGGCACAGACCTGGGCTTTCATACAACAGGGCACACGCAGTGACGAGACAAACTGTAAAGCCCGCGCACTTGGAATGTCGTGACCATATAGTGACGCCACATCCTCGTAAGAACGTATTTCACGTGCGATGGAAAGGGCCCCAAAGTGAACGTTCATACCCCCCCCCCCCCCCAACCTCTCTCTCTCTCTCTCTCTCTCTCTCTCTCTCTGTGTATAAAACCGCAAAGTGGAACCATAGGTAAGATGTGGTGGAGCAGAAGGTGGGGTGAAAAAGTAAATTTGATGATGGCAATTAGATACAAAAAAAAAAAAAAAAAGGGGGGGGGGGTGGGAGGGGGGGGGGGGGGGTCGATGCTATGTATCGTGATCTTGGTTTTGCTTTTCTTTCTGTATTTTCTCCTGTTTTGCAAACGCTGTCAGCTAGTCCGTTTTTTGTTTGTTTGTTTGTTTGTTTTTTAATGGGTAAGCCCGCCTATAGATCCTCATAATGATGAACATGATGATGATTAAGTCCGTTTTTTGTTGTTGTTTTCCAGGCTGCAGTGAGACGTTTCCTGTCCCGGTACCCCCCCCCCCCCCCTCCTCCCTTCCCCTGCGCTCCCGAATATTCATCGTTATGTGGAGGTAATAGTCCCCAACCCCCTCCTCCCCTTCTCTCCATAGAATATAAATTCTTCAACTAATTTACTGTTTCACAGTGCAAAAAAACCCCACTAAAATACCATTTTCAACTTTCAGTATTAAATCCGAAATTAAATCAATGATTCTTCAGCAGGATACACCATTCTGTTCAATACATGTGTTTGTTTTTGCTCAAAATACACTGTTGATTAGTCAAATGTATTTAAAGAAAGCTCTTCAATTTTGAGTGGCCAGATTTAACTGCTGTTGCAGTTATTAGCTGATTATCATTATTGTGTATTCGAAACTACAACAAAATAATTTGTGGTCGTATGCTGTGTGGCTAGCTTTGTTCGGGGCAGATTGCGCTTCTGCACGTTGCCGATTCCTAGGTACAACAACAGGAATTTCTATGTGATACACCAGGGGGTATTCAGCATATTTGAAATGGCTGCACCAGCTAGTGCTGCTGCTAATGGAGCAAAATTCTGGGTGAGAAAATTTAACTTTAAAACAAACTCGCAATCTTGTTTTCAAGGGACATAATCGTGACCTCGCGATGGATCTTTTACACAATGTGCGTTCTACGGATTGACCTATCTCAATGTCAAGGACATTGCAATTTGCATGATTGTCGGCACGTGTGTGTGTTTGTATATTATGTATAAGTAAGATTCAAGAATGTGGACAGTTACACTGTTGTTGAAGTCTCCGAAGTGCCCTAAACAATAGAACACTGGCATAAACCGGGAATCATAGCGTCCTTTGAGACACTGATTCATTTATTGATTAAGCGTCCACTTCCCGGTTAGACATTATCAAATATCATCATGATCTTCCCAGCAATCACTCGCAATCACTCGCCTTTGAAGTGTCAGCAACATTTCCACAAACCAGTTAGCAGCCCCACTTCCATCACTTGTAATAAATGTTTCTCACGAATGTATTACAAAAAGAAAGAAAAATCATCGACCTGCATGGTTGTCTGGTCAGATGTGAGAAAAAAAAAAAATGAGTGTGCTAAATTAGTAAATATGTAAGTAAGCTCAAGAGCCAGGTAACACATCATAAAGAGCTTATAAAGAATTAACTCAAGACTGATCGTTGCCATCAAATATCACACACCCATAAATATATATTTTGTTAAAAAATATTTTTTTAAATGAAATTTTTAACAAATTTTAAAAATATTTTTTAACAAAAAAAATACTTTTTAACAGATGTTGCTCCCCAAGGGGTTGAGCACCTTCAGATTTTTTAAGGACTTTTTTTTATATTGTTATTTATATATATATATATATATGTGTGTGTGTGTGTGTGTGTGTGTGTTACTGTTTATTACAATAATGATTATTAATCTGTCAATCCGTCTATCAGTCTCTACCTATTTAATCTGTATGTAGATAAAGTCATGTCAAACAGGAAACAATATACATAACGCTTTTTATACACAAAACAATTTGTCTTAAAAAAAAATTAAGTTCTTGAAAACAGCTGGATCTTTATCAAATGTTAAAGAACATCAGCACCTAGATACATTGAATCACCAAACATGGTGTTGAGACACTGTTAAAGATCAACATGCAGAAGGCTACAGGAGCGGATAATGTTCCTAATACTGTAATAGGGTCTTGAGAGAATGTTCAGCTAGCCAAAGGTCTCGCCTGCCTCTTGAAAAAGAAAATGTGGACACATGGGTGATGCCTGAGGTCTGGACCAAGGCAAACATAGCTTTGTAGCTCAATAGAGGAGACAAGCACTTGGCTGAAAACTACAGGCGTGTGTCGCTATCATCAGTCACGCAAACTGCTGGAGCACATTATTTACAATCAGCTCATGAGACAGGTAGACAGCCTCAAAATACTCAGTAACCTAACACGGATTGAGAGAGGCTTCTCATATGAAAACCAGTGTGTCACAACATTGCACAACTAATGCAAATGTTTTGATCAGCACACAACACTGACAGGTATAATCGATTACTCAAAGGCATGGCACACTCCAAGTTACTTGATAAGTTGGATAGATATAGGATCAGAGAAAACATCCAGAAGTTGTTTACTGCGTCCCAGACCCAGAGGAGTAAGAAGGTGATGAAAGCTGACAGCCAGGCATCCCTAGAGAACAGGGTTGAGTCATGGTTCCCTTCAAGATACCCTCTTAGGAACTTGTCTTTACTTTGTGTTAAATCAATGCTCCCCTTGCATGAGTCCAGTCCCAAGCATGTCTTTTTGCAGATGACTGCCTGCTGTGCAAGGAAGCGGAAACAGAGACAGATCTCATAACCCCGCAGAAGGACTTCAAAAGGCTTGAGACATGGGCCAGGGAGGGGGCCATGAAATTAAAAAATAAGAAGTGATATTTGTGCATCAAAAGTAGGTTATCCCACTTCTACTGATTGGAAATTCACATGACGTACTCCAGCAAGTGGAATCCAGTCCATACATAAACTGGAATTCAGTTGCATGAATCACTTTCCTGGTCAGACTACGTCAGCAGAGTAATAAATAGAATCAATGTCAGTGTCATAGTGGATAGGAGAACCTGCAGGTTTTGCCACCAGACCTGTTCAAGAACAGTCTATATCACTCTTGCAGTTTATTCTCGAGAATATAGCTCAGTAGTATGGGATCCAAACCTACAGAAAGACAACAAGACTAGAGGCATTGCCATGCAGAGCAGCAGGTTTTATTCAGCAGGATTGGCAGTCATATTACCCAGGCTGTGTTTCAGAGCATGTTCAATGAACTAGGCCTGCCCTCTTTTAAAGAATGTTGAAAAAAGATTGTCCGTGGTAGCCAAGTGTTCAAGTAACTAATTTAGTCTAATAATTCTATTTCAAGGGGAGCTCATGCTTGAGTCTGATGCAAATTGAGTATGAAAGACCACATGTTCTTAACCTTTACTTCATGTCGCTTTTGACTGCACATGCTGATGATGCGGGTCACCAGTGACCCATACAGTTTACTGTTTTGAGGGTTTATCCCGCTTCCAGTGATCAGGCCATGGAGAACCCATACTCCACAAAGAGTTCTCAGGAGTGTATATATGCCTTAACCAATAATGCAGGTCACCATTGACCCATATTCAGTGTGTATCAGATACTGAGATAGCGATAACCACTTTTATAGCCTAGCTCTGCCATAACCAGTATCATTAGAAGGATGACACAACTGATTTTTGACAAAAACACAACTGACACAACTGATTTAAAAAAAAAATCTTCTGATGCATATACACCAAAACAAGCTGAAGGATAGCCAGTTGGGTATTTGACAATTAGCCAAAATTTCGATGGACAGTTTTAAATAGTTCAAGAGATATACAGGTTCTTTGTGTCCCCGGGTCATGGGCAACCCAACCAGTAAAGATGTATTGCATGCTGATGTGATGTTCAATCACATTGAGCACTATAAAAATCATTTTAGCTTTCCAAATGAGCGTTGCCCTGTCCATACCCCTCCTCACTGTTTCTGTGTTTGTCCCTTCCACCCTTTCTGCCTCTTTCTCTCCATCCACGACACTGTCAAAAATTATACTGAAGATCAGAATGGGGAAAGGGAAGGGGTTAATCCTTGACAGAATACAAGGACAACTGTCATGGATGATGGAGGGAGAAGAGGGGTGTGGGGGATTGAGAGAAAGGAACTATTGGCATGGGTGAGGGAGTGATGGGGTGGGTTTTATCCGCTGAGCAGTATTTTTAAGGTCAGTGGTCCTATCAAAAACAAGTACGGATGTATATTAGAATTAAGAGTCTGCGACCTTAGTTAAGATGCTTGCCAAAACTTACAGTGCTGACTTGTGGAACTGAAAAAGTGGTCTGTTTGTAGGTTGATCGGTTTTTTTAAATACATCAGTTATTTGCAGTAACTCACAGTGATAGCAGTATTGCATATTTTTCTGAAAAAAGACTAACTGTGGGTGACAGAGAGAGATAGAGAGAGAAAGAGAAGTGAACTGAGTTGGGTCTGAGACGGTTTAAATTCTTTTCCACTTCCATTTATGAATCTTCGTGTCTTTATTTCGCACAAATATCTTGCTCGTCTCTTTCGTTTTCTCGCTTTCTGACATTGTGCAGTGTGGACGGACAAGTTGAGAACCATTCTTGAACTAAACGTAGTGCAATGTGGGAGCAGTCTTCCCGCCCAGTCTTCCCGCCAGTGTCATCCACAGTAGTGCAATTATTGGACTATTTAAAGAGGTCTGATTACTCTAATTTGGAGAGTGTTTATGCTTGGAAAGTTTGATCCTGACTTTTGCTGGGTAGTGAAGATCTTGTGTACGTAATTGTGGGCAATGCAGACAGCTGTTTTGATGACATGCTGTCTCAAAAATCCCCCTAAGCACTATTGAAAATGAAGGCATAATGTCGAAGATAATTATTAACTTTTGAAGTAGACTTCAATTTGGCATCAACAGTCTCTTTAGGCTATGTGTTACACGTGACATTGGCAAAAATTGAGACAAAAAATTTGAAATGAAGTTTCTGTTATCACTGCTAGAGTCAGTAAAGTTGCATGGTCTCATTCTTATTTGGTGGGGAAGAAAGTTTTGACAATCAGTGTTTGCAAAATGTTGTCATATATACTTATTTATAATAAATGCACAGAAGATTTTACTTCTCGAAATATGCAAAATGCTGATCATACAATGCATTGCATGATGGTATTGTTACATTGCTGTCTATCAGTTGTGTCGGAACTGGAAACTTGTTTGATGTCAGGTCCGAAGAAAGTTTGAATCTAAATCTTTTATATCTCGGTCATGATATAAAAGCCTCCATAAGTTGATACTTCATGTACTGATTACTCTTTGTGATCATCAAGGAGACTGAAAGAGGATTCCTCTCCAGCATGGTGAAATACTGTTAGAATCTTTACATAGCTATTCTTTTATTGACAGTTTTACAAATTAGCAGTTATTGATAATATACGTAAAAAATGGAGGTTGTTTATATAAACGTTTTGTGACAAAATGATGTGTTTTGTGTTTGCAGGATCAATTAAAGCAAGCAGCCATTGTGTTGAATGGAGGCGTCATCACCTTTTTTGGCATCAGCTTATACCGGGGAGATGAAAAATTCTATGAGAAGATTGCCATGCCCATGATGAGGATGTTAGATCCTGAAACAGCTCATAATTTTGCTATCTCTGCTGCGAAATACAAACTTGTGCCTAGACCTCGTATAGCAGATCCTGCCACATTGGTAAATTTTCATATATTTGAGCTACATATTTTCTCAGTAATATTTCTTGGCCCCATCTCCCGGTCTTTCTTTTCATTATTTTCATCCTCAGAAAATCCATAGCTGAACTGACAAAGTCCAACTATACCAGTTGAGTTTCTTATCTGTTGATTTTCCTATAAATTAATTATTTTCTATACATGAGGTGTATGTGCATTTCTTTACAGTTGTATGATTCTTTATTTTATGATTTGTTGGTTTTGAATGAAAATTTGAGACTATTTCAGACTTCAGAGTGTACTTGGGGTAAAAAAAAAAAAAGCGAAAAGTAAGAACACTACAATATTTTCATATCATGATATGCACAGCACACACTTAAATGCACACAACATGCACATGTGCGTGTATGCATGCATGCACTTACTATGTACATACACAATCTGATACCCATTCATGTGCACGCACATGCACAGGCATGCACATTCGCATGCATGTATGTGCATACACATGTAAACACACAACAAAATTTACATACTTGTGTGCATGCACACACACGCTCACATACACGCATACTTTTCTTTGAAAGAAGAGCAAATTAATTTTAGTTGTAAACTGATTCATAGAGTGTGTGGTTTTGAAGAAAAAGCACATTACTGTATACATGTGCACTGATTGTGTGACTGTGAATTATTAAACTGATGCAAACATCCAATTGAGAGAAAAAATCAAATAGCTAGATAAGGAGAGTGGCCTTGATTTCAGTTCATAAAAAGCAGAATGAACAGCTGGTCTGTTATAATACATCTCTAATTTTTACTTTTTTATTTATGTTGCCATTACATCAGAAGATAAAACAACATCACATAATGCTATAAACATCAACATATTAAACACCAGCACTAAAAACTTGATATTGCATTATTAGTGTCATTCTTTTGATGATGTTATGTCATTCCTTTCAGTTAATAGATTTCCTGCTTTTCAGAAATGTTAAGCAGGATCTGAGCCATTTATTTGAATGTCCTGAAGGGCTCATGTATATGCATATTTGTGTGTGTGTGTGTGTGTGTGTGTGTGTGTGTGTGTGTGTGTGTGTACAAAGTATGTATATAATTTGTTGGTTTTATAACCATAGGAAAGGCAAATCCAGTGGAGTGCAGTATGTAGAATTTGAAAACAAGCTGATAGAGGTTTACTGTGTCCAGGTTATGGACAACATTTTAAACAAATATTTTTGACTGTTTCATGTAGAAAACTGAAGTTTGGGGCAGAACATTCAGCAATCCTGTGGGATTAGCAGCAGGCTTTGACAAGCAAGGGGAGGCAGTGGATGGCCTCCTGAAAGTAGGCTTTGGGTTTGTGGAAATTGGCAGCATCACGCCACATCCCCAGAAGGGCAATGAAAAGCCACGTGTCTTCAGACTGGTGGAAGATCAGGCTGTCATCAACAGGTAAGAATTGTGTTACACAGTAGCTGAGGTATTCACTAATGTGTAGTAGGTAATGTCTGGCTCTTATGGTGTACACGCTTATCCACGCTTGTTGCTTTTTATCGGCTAAAGTAGAGCAAACTCCAGCTGAGGCTGAAAGTAATGCTTTAGGTTTGAAAAGACATTAAAATAAGATGCAAAAGGCGAAGAGACTGAGTAAGTTCTTGGTGAAAACCATTTTTGAAATCTGACATTTTATGCAGATATATTGTACAAAGCAAGTTCACATGGTGTTACATTGAAATAGGGATGCATAGAAAGGAGAATTAAGTTTGGTGCTTTGGTTTAGAAGAAAAATGTTGAAAATCATTTTTGCAAATAACATTGTTACATTCTCCCCTTTAAAGCCTGCTCTCAAACTTGGCAATAATTAAATGAAAATAGATTTGCACATCATGTAACCATAGCGTTTTGGGGTTCATCGTGCAAAAAAACTTGAAAAGATAGTCATATGAATTTAATGAATAAAAAGAATGCTTTGGCTTACTAGTTCAAACCCAGTGCCTAGGACAGAAAACTGTGACATCACATGTGGAGCTGACTGGACTGTTCTGAAAACAAAATCAATCTGATTTTAACTTTTAAAAGAGGCATATGATTGCTGTTCAGGGTGTTATTAGGGGGATTACAATCATAAAAAGTGGCTAGAGACTGAAGTTAGATCTGTAGTGCTTTCGTTTTGTCTTGGGTTGTGGAGAATGCATGTTGCTGAAAGAAAAATAGATGACACTAACAATGATATGATATGCATTTTGTAGGATATTCTTCCTACATGACACTAACGATGACACCATTAGATGATGATATGCATTTTGTAGGATATTCTTCCCAATTCCGTAGAGACAACTACAACAGAAAATGTCTATGTCTTCTATCAAATCTCCTTTTTGACTCAGTCGAAAGGTTTCAATGCCGATGTGTGTAATTAACAATCACTGCAAGATGAGTGAAGGGCTTCATCAGATGGATTGCTGACTTGCATCAAGCAGCCATCTTGTTCGAATACACAACTGACATCATATTTTAGAAGGGTTTAAGCAATGTGAAGATCTGACTGATCATTTCCTTTGTCTTGATTACAAGTGAAAACACCCAATTTCAAGGATGGTTATGGCTTTATCATAAACAATGAAAATGTTCATTTTTCACTATTTGTCAGTTGATGTATCCTGTTAAGCTGACAAAATATTGCCAATCTCTACAGTAGAGGTAACAATCTCCCCTTTTCTCATTCACCTGCAATCCACAGTTGTGTATGGATTTTCAAAGTTTTGACAAGACTGTTTTCTGTGTTCAAGTAGGAAGGCAATGTTTGCATCTCCGTTAGAAATCGTCAAACATTTTCTGATTCCTTGAATGTGTTCATCTGATGGGTGAAACAGATCAATAGCGGATGAGTTATTTTAGAAATAACTGCATACATAAGTTTAATACTAATATTTTGGTATACAGCATCAGCTGTGTTGCCAATATTTTCAGTATAAATGATAAGTGAATTCAGTGCCTAAAACAAAGTTTTTTTTTATGATGAATGCATCGGGATGTTACTTTATGTAATTCTACAATTTTTTACACTGTATTGAGATTTAATCCTACAGGTTTTTTCCCACTCTATATACAGATTGTGTCATATCTATGAACCAGGTATTCAAGAAAACTCATATGGGACGGCTAATGCCTCTTCAGATGATTTCTCAGATCCACCCACATGTAAGATTGTGTCCTTGGTAAATTGATCTAATACTGGGTCTCCTCTATTAAAAAAAAAAACATTTCATAGATTAGTTTTTAAGGTAGTCTAGATAGAATTTATTCACTGACAAGTGCAGAAAGATAGTTTAGATAGAATTTATTCACTGACAAGTGCAGAAAGATAGTTTAGATAGAATTTATTCACTCACAAGTGCAGAAAGATAGTTTAGATAGAATTTATTCACTGACAAGTGCAGATAGCTTGCTGCCTTTTTGTGTAGTCTTTCTTTTCTCTACCCTCTCACTGCCCTTATAAATGGTATCTCTGTTCTATGAATGTGATAAGAATGTTCCTACTGATGTTTGCGGTGGTTGTGTATCAGATATGGGTTCAACAGTGATGGGCATGAAGCAGTATTCAAGCGCTTACGTCATAGAGAAGCTGAACCCAGGGTATCAGGTCAGTGTATGTAGTGTAAGCTGCTGTATATGAGAATGAACATAAAGAGTGTGGGGATGTTTTTTCGTTTTTCAATTGAATTGTCCTATCATGTGGATAACATTTCTCTAATGCTGCTCTTCAGATTCCCCTTTACATGTCCATTCAGGCTTACTTTGGTACAGTTTTAACACTCGCAGGTGCAGACAGTTCAACGCTCCCCTTTCAGCAAGGGGTGGGCTTACCTTTTCTGAAATAGATTTTTTACCCTCAGATTTTTATAGGGTACCAAGATTTGAGCAGTTTCCCCTCCTTCTCCCCCACCCTACCCCCTTCCTTTATCCCTATCCATCTGCAGTTTCAGGTCAGGTTTTAAAAAATTGGTCTGGAAATAGATTTTCAAGTCCATGCGCAGCACTCTGTCTCCGCTTGCCAATGTGCATGCGCAAGCATGTGCGTACGTACACACACACACATGCGCTTACACACACACACACACACACACACACACGCACACACACGCACACAAGCACACACACACACACACACACACACACACACACACACACACACACACACACACACACGCACACACACAAACACACAAGTGTTAGTGTGAGAGAGAGATTGAGAGATACAGAAAGAGAGAGAGAGAGAGATGAATACACTGTCACTTGAAAGTATTCTGACTGACTCAAAAGTTTGTTACTGTATAATCCACAGAACTGTGACTTACTTAATTGAAATAAATGCTGCTGTGGTCTTGATTTCTTCATGGTTAGGTGGGGCTGTGTTTGTTTTTTCGTTACTGTCTCCATTGTTAGTGTTTTTTAGTGTTTAAGCGAGTAGTGTGGTGTGTGTGTGTGTGTGTGTGTGTGTGTGTGTGTGTGTGTGTGTGTGTGTGTGTGTACATTTTCAGGATGCTTTCCATTAAGTTGATATCATAGAAAGAACAGCAGGGAGGGAGTGAGCGATTCCAACTGGTCATGCACCCTCTGCAAAAGAAAACATAAAGAACCATCATCCTGTGCCAGTTCTGAAGTGATTGCCATTGTGGTGTGTATTCATCACATGTCAGTCCTAACAGGCAGATTGCCTCTTATGTTTTCTTGCTGAAATTACATGAAATCTGTAGTATGGAGAATAGTGTTTACTTTGAGAGTATGGCTATTCAGTATGTGTGAAATGAGGGCAAGATAAGCATTGCATATGTACTATGTAAACCCCATATATCTGGAATGACACCCATATGGTCAGGATACAGAAGAAAATGGTTATTTTTCGAAGATTGGGCCTCTGCAGGAATTAGCTTCTTGTCTGATGTGATTGGTTATATAGTACTTTTTGAGTGCATATGTCAGAAAGCTGTCCAAAAGCCAATTAGTCAAATTGAGGATGATGCAGCATGCTCTATCCTGCATGCACGCATTGATTGAACTGCAGTGAAAATGCAAATACGAATGATATCTCAAGTCATTTAATGAAACTGATTAGCGATAGTTTCCATTTTCAAGCTTTGCAGTCAAACTTTTTTGCAGGTAATCAGTCTGACAGATTACCTTTGGTCAGCAGTAAATCAATCAACCAAAGAAAGAAAAAAAACCCAAGGCTGTTGCACTGGAAAACACTCCATAATGATATTGATCCTGCAGAAATTCTTTTGTTTTAGGTGGGTCAAAGGAATGCTGCTCTTTGCAGTTATTGTGTAGAGAATTATCATATTCAACTCATTTTGAAAAGTTTGGAAATTAGGAAAGTTTGGAAGATATGAGTTGATTACAAACCAAACCACACCAAACAACGCAAAACAAAAATAATGACAATCGGCCAGCAAATCTCTGAAGAAAAAAATCTCTGGTTACACTAACAGGTCAATGAATGGGAATGTTGTGTCAGTTTGTTTTGTAAACCATTGTTCAGATTGTTGAAATGGTGATAAGCAGTTTTCATTATGGGTGTGACTATTACATTTTTGGTTTGTTTGAAAAAGAAACTGTGTTACACGAAAAGGTCCTCCTTCCTTTACATACACACATTCACTCAACACACAGATGCACATGCACGCACACACATGCACATAAGCACACACACACACGCATGCGCACACTCACACACACGCACACACACACACACACACACACACACACACACATACACACACACACACACACACACACACACACATTTTGACCAGCATTGTTTACCCACAAATCTGTTCCTTCACTTGTAATCTTGTTTTGGTAAAACAAGTTTTCCACCTGTTCAAACTGTGAAGTAACTGCATTTAAGCACCTTTAACTAATTCTCATACTCATGAGCAACCTCAGATCCGAATGACTGTAAGCAGGTGCAATTACCAAACCACAGAGACTCAAGAATAATTTTTTTTTTTTAAGTCATAGGCAGCTGTAATCATTCACAATGCCAAAAAAAAATCTAGACGTCTGTAAGCATTACTAATTAACAGAATCCAGAGGATCGAGAGTAACAATTTCACACAAACATTTCTACAGTTTATTTTTTCAGCATTAATGAATACATTGTTATTTTCAGCATTAAAAAAGGAGTGCATTGTTAATTTGAAATTGAAGTGGAAGGAAGGGGGGTGAGGGAGGGGATGAAAATTGGAATAAAAAAAGGAGGAAGGAAGCCGTACGTTAGGGGTAAAAAAAAAAAAAAAAGGAAAGTGTGGGGAATGAAAAAGAAGGATTGAAGTCCCATCCAAAAACAAAGCGAAACAAAACAAAAACTACCAGCCAAAAACAAGAACAACCTAACATGCTTCATATTGAAATTTTTGTATGAGCTTGATGGAGTAAAAGGAAAAGACTGATAATGGTTCTTATTGGATTCAAACCCATAGTGTTGCTGTCACTGCCCCATAACACTAATCACTGTGCCGAGAAGATTGCCTCCACTATGTCTGCTCTTGTACAGGTTTCATATTTGGTGATTCCCATCACATTGTTAAAAAGTCGACCCAGCTTCCAGCTATGCAGTACAAAGTCCTTTCATAAGTTAAAAAGTCGACCCACCTTACAGCTGTGAAGTACAAAGTCTTTCATAAGTTAAAAAGTCGACCCAGCTTCCAGCTATGTCGTACAAAGTCTTTCATAAGTTAAAAAGTCAACCCACCTTACAGCTATGTAGTACAAAGTCCTTCATAAGTTAAAAAGTCAACCCACCTTACAGCTATGTAAGTACAAAGTCTTTCATAAGTTAAAAAGTCGACCCACCTTACAGCTATGAAGTACAAAGTCTTTCATAAGTTAAAAAGTCAACCCACCTTACAGCTATGTAGTACAAAGTCTTTCATAAGTTAAAAAGTCAACCCACCTTACAGCTATGTAGTACAAAGTCTTTCATAACTCATAGTGAGATCTGAGTTTTCATCTTCTCTTGCAAAAGATAAGACTGCTGAGCCAGTTCTGTAAAGAAATTAAATGGTAATGCAGGTAACTTTTTTTTTCTACCTTTCTTTCTATAAAGTATTTTATGGTCCATGTTAATTTTGTTGTTTATTCTTTCATGTTTTGTAATGATTTTTGCGTGTGCGTGCATGTTTATTTACTGTTCAGACCTGATAAAATTCCCACACATGGGGATGCACGGAACCGCGCAAATGTGAATTTCTGGACTGAGCACACAGTCACTTGGAATGAAGACAGAATAAGGCGAGGTACTGCTCATCAGTTCTTGCTTGAATTCCAGTACTTTCAACATTCATTCATTACCTGTAAACAAGAGTTACAATCGCTGCTTGTCATAACATGTGGTTTGTTGAGCAAAACAGGCTGTAAAATATTTAAAAAAGAAAAAAGAGACTGCAACACAAAATTGCTGATAGCTTACAGTTGTCAGGCCACATTTCTTCATCAGAGACGGTATGTATTATCCTGCAAAAATGGTCAGAACTCTAATAGATAGTTGCAATGCTTGAACAGGTAAGTGGATGAACACTCATATATTAGTCTTGTACATGTAGATATGACTGGAAATTCAAATTGTTTAGGATAACCAAGAAGTGGAATATAAGATTACAACAGACAACCAGAAACTTAGTTGAAGATGGTATGTATTTAGGGTGACATTTGGTTGCTACAGTTTCGGGATGAGTAGAGGCATCTGCAAAATACTTATGCTGATTATTCTTTTATTAAAAATTTTACATAGTTTCTGGCTACTTCACGATGATAGCTGAACAGTTTGTTGGGAAAGGAGAATTCATCTTGATCAAAAGATTTGTCATGAAAAGTGTCACAGAAAATGTTTTAGAAACTCTGAACGACACAGCCTCAGAATTGCACACAATGAATATGCGTCACAGGGAGAGTTTTTCCAGGTAAATTCAGGAAGTAATGTGGATTCGTCTTATTGGTTAGAGGCACAATGATTGTGAAAGCAGTGGAACCAGTCTTCTTGCCTCCATTCTGTTTTGGAGACCAGAGTTGAGAAAGGTGGGAATATTTTCTTTCTGAAATGAAATTTAAAGGGGACCAGGAGCATTACATGTTAGTCAGTATACAGGTGCAACAACTCACCTAGAATTACCTAGGACAGAGCTACAAAAGTTCAAGCTGGTGCTGCTCTTGAGGTAGCATAATGTAAATAACAGATATAAGATATACACAAACAAGCCCAGGAGCATCTCCAGTCTGTTCTTCTATTGGTGTACTTGGTTTTGCCAAAGATTACTTCTGTTTGTTTAACACCCAGATTGCTTTGTCACTTATCACTGAGAAATAAATTTGTGCCAGCATAATAGAAGGCTTATGGGATGGCTCTAACTTCCTTTGAAATGCTAGAATGATCACCAGGAAATTAGTATGACAGACTGGTTGATTTTGTGTAAATATATATCCACAAACGTATGCACACAAATTAGTTAAAGTGGATTAGCAGAAATAAAGTAGAAGTTAGGAGTCATATGTGCTACCATGTCAAACTTTTTGAAGCTTGGCCAAAATGCCTGGTCTGTTTGCCCAGTAATTTCACAGCAAGCCAAGACTACATACTATGATCATTACCATAGTGCCAGTCGATGCCAAGGTCCACTTTTCAGGATCCCCATTCTTGTGACTTGGCGATGCTGAGGAATGGTGCATGACGCTTGTCTCCCACCCACAACCTAGGATGTACAATGCTTTGGGACTGCTGTGCCACAGTCATGCCTCGAACCGTAATGGTCGCTCTCCCCCTCTCTTTTCGTCACGTTCGACACCCTATGTTCTTTGTCAGTCTGGTGGAAACAGCCATGCCCATTCCTTACAGGCTGCTCTTCTGTCCCACTGCCTGGCAGAGAGTGCCCCAAATGAGTCCCCTGTGAGAAGGATAACTCCAAGGGTGGGGTCTTGTCCTTTGCAGAGGACCAGCTGGTGCACTGGGGGTCCCCTCCTGCCTCAGGAGACTACCATCTTCTTCCTCCAAACACGCCCTCCCTGTCCACAGTAACTCTCTCATTCAGAACCCTACTAGAGTGGGACCACTTGGCCAGGTGCTCCACATTAGAAGCCTCGATTGCCTCCATGTTCCATCTTTGTACACAATAACTTGACAAACTCTGGCCTTCTACACCCAATAATCAGCCCAATTCTGACCCAGATTCGTTTCAAGGTCCTGGAAATGTGGTAACAGTCAGAGATTTCAGACTTGGTTAACCACAACATTTTTGGCTGA
Organism: Conus canariensis; assembly: GCA_033310375.1. Classification (NCBI taxonomy): domain Eukaryota; kingdom Metazoa; phylum Mollusca; class Gastropoda; order Neogastropoda; family Conidae; genus Conus; species Conus canariensis. The sequence goes on along the minus strand of CM065730.1, from coordinate 30,663,929 downwards.
ACAGAGCAGGCAAACTGGCTACAAAGTTTGACGTGGTAAGTACATTTAGCTGAACAGGGATCCTAGGAAGAAAAACAAACTCTCCATGCTGATTTTATGCTGTTTGCTAGGTGCAGCCTCTTACATGTCAGAACAGAGGAACATGCTGAATATCAACTTCTGGACTGATACTGTGAGAGAGGAGGACAAAGCCTCAGCTAGGGTGGCCGGTAGAATGAGGACAGATAGAAAAGTGCATGTGAAGCAAGGTACATGCTCGTTCCTAAGCTGCTTCTCCGCATTGAAAACGCCTTGATACATAAGAGTCGCTTACTTGCAAAAGCAACAGACAAGAGACTTTGAACTTTGTTGTTTGGTTTCGCTTTGCTTACCATTTTTTTTTTTTGTTGTTGTTGGTTTGGTTTGTTTGCATTTACTGCTTTTCTGTAAAAAGTGATAATTTCTTTGCTGTAAGAGGACTAGTGTCTCTTAAGGAAAGCAGTGTAGGTATGTCTCTTCATGACAGGACTATGCACTTGATGAAAACATCCTGTCTTTCAGATTCTTACTGATAGGTTCACTAGCTTTCAGTGTTATTTGAAGTAGGTGGAGTTATTTTGAGTGAGTCTTCTTGTATGCTCTCAAGTTGTTTTGGTCTGTGGTCACATGGTTGAAGAACTTTTTGATGGATTAAAGGAAGTTTGAATCAATCTCTTATTTTCTTTCTTTGATGGATGAACTTAAGTGGCAGTAGATTCAATGAGATGGGCCAATGGTCAAATGATTAGAGGGTTTGCCTCCGGCGTTTAGGGTTGTGAATTCGAACCACGCGTGGCACTGGATTTTTCAGCTTCAAAACCCTCTATGTGCACCACTAATAAATGGGTACCTGATTCAGTTAAGTGAAGGTTAAAGGCGGCAGAAGGAGAGGGTTGGGCTCATCCTGTCATCATGCAGTCCTGTGGTTCCCTAGACATGATGAACCTCTGACAGTTTACCTCCCCTACAGACAATAGGCTATGGGATCTTCTGCCTTTAACCTTTAAGATTTGATGTTCCAAGAGATCTAATACCCTGCATTTTGTTTTTTGTCAGCTAGATCCTAGCAGTGTTCTTGGTGGTTTCTCCTATGTTGCCTTTATGGCAGTTTTTCCAGTGTATTGGTATTGTATCAACCATATAACAGACCAAAACAAGTAGTGAGCAAAGATAGCGCCAAATTCTGTTGAACCTCTTTTGGTAGGCGACTTTCAGGATATGACTGAAAGCTGGTAAAATCAACCCAGCTGGAGTCTGAAATGTACATGTTTTCCCATTTTGTAACCAGGAATCGCTTTACATTCTCCATCAAGGGTATGGTTTGATTTAGTATGATGTGAATGTACTGTACTTACTGTTAGTGCCTTGTATTGCCAACCCCAAGAGGTAGAGATAAAGGTGATATTTGTTGAGGAACTAGTTTGCACTGTTTGTTATTGATGTATATGGTTTCCATCCTAATTTTACGTTTAAGGTAGAAACTCCAGTTCCCTATTTCAGATAAGCCTATTTTCAGTTAATTTCAGAAGGCAGAACCATTCGCCCCAAAATGTGTTGATCATGGAGAGCAAGCCCACTGTCTTATCCCACTATACTTGGATAAAGTTAAGCATGAATACCACAGGAAGGGTGTAGGAAACTCTGCAAATGGATGCCTGTCAGTTGTGTACCATCTCACTCTTCCTTAGTGAATAACTTCAGAAAACATTTTTTTTTTTTTATTGTCGTGTGAATTTTGTGTGAGGTATGTTTCTAAACCTATCAAACTTCCAGAGCTAGAAATCAGTATGGATCTGGTAATCATCTACTTATAATTTCCAGTCCTGGATCATGGTTGGATTGTCAATCACATGATTTAACTTCATTTATTATAAAGTTCTTAATTATAAAGTTGACACTGGCAGTCATCTCATTTAACTTCCAGTCCTTGGCATGATGATGGGATTGGTAATCATTGAATGCAATTTCCAGCCTTTAGTATTATGATGAGACCTGGAGTCATTTATGATATGAACTGAACGTGCAGTACTTGATATCACAATGTAATTTGTTGTAATATGATTTAACTTTCAGTCCTTTATGACATGATGGAAGTGGTAATCACATGCTTTAACTTCCAGCCCTTGATGACATGATGATTGAAATTCCAGTCCTTGATGTCATTTTGATTGGTAATCATCTAATTTAACTTTCAGTCCTAGCTGATATGATTAAATTGGTTATCATGTGATTAAACTTCCCATCCTTGATGGTGTTTTGAAAGTGGTAAACCTCCAGTGTAACTTCTTGTCCTTGATATCATGATCGAATAGGTAATCGTATATGAAATTGATTTAACTTCTAGTCTCTGATACAGTAATGGAATAGGTAGTTGTATGTGAAATTGATTTAGCTTCCAGTCCTTGAAATCATGATGGAAATCATTTAAGAAATTGATTTAATGTCTAGTCCTTGATATCAGCAGGTAATCATATATGAAATTGATTTTGTTTCCTGTCATTACTGTCATGATGAAATTTGTATTGTACAATTGATTGAGAAATGATTCTTCTATGTTCTGATGATTAAGAATGAAGACGTTTATATTCTTTTGACTATTCACATTTCTTGAAAATTTCAGGATCATGTCAAAAGTAGACCTACCGAGCAGCTACGTGCCATCAGAACACCACAGTAGCTGCTTGGCTACACAAGCATGCTGTGATTCATTTTTAGTTTGTTTGCACAGTTTCTTGTTAGGTTTCCTTTCATATTTGAATAGAACATGGAATAAGTTTGCGTTGTATCATCTTTAAGACATTGTATAATTGTTAACAGCTGGTTGGTTGGGTGGTTCAAAAGTTAGAGCCTTTTGAATCAAGTAACCAGCAGTTGCTCTGCTGCACAGCTGGTTTTCAGCTGCTTCCAGTGTGGGGATAGCTTGCATTGAAAGGGTTAACGTACAGTCATTATTTTCAGTGTTATCTGACTTTTTCCTCGGGATGATAGGCAGTGTATTCTAACAGTGTATAACTTTCCAAATTGTCATGGTAAACAGAACGAGGCCTGATGGGAGTGAACCTGGGCAAAAACAAACTCTCGGGTCACCCGGTGGCAGACTACGTGTCCGGGGTGAAGGTGTTCGGGAAGGTGGCAGATTACCTGGTCATCAACGTCAGCTCCCCCAACACTCCAGGGCTGCGGGACATGCAGGGCAGAAAAGAGCTGGAGGAACTGTTAGATCAGGTAGAGTGGTTGCAGTTTTCTACATTTTCTCACCCTCCACTTCTGCAGACACTTTGATAAGCAAGGAAATTGAATCTGTCATGACGCTGTGAGGGCACATTGGTATACAGTCTGACAAACAAACAGGACACTGACATGGCGATGACTAAATCTTCACTTTCCCATGGACTAGAATGAATAATATTGTAGGTTGGACACTTGAATTTTCTGTTTCAGAATTTTTTTTTTTTTTAAAGGGAAAAAAAATCACACAACTAGAAGGAGCATGGGGAAAAAAAGACAATAAAGCTGCAAAACTTTGCCGCACTATATTACTTTGAAAAAAATGCAAAAGATTTCCAAAGATGTATGAATATGATGAATTTTGGAATATTTCACAACAGACCATTTTCACACTATCATACGATGTTCACATGAAAGCTTTTCAGGCTGTTTTTTGCCATACTTGACATCTCCAGCATATAGTTCATGCATATTTTGTGGATGCTGTGTCACCAGTTCATTGTCCATGTCCCTCTTTTCAGTAAAATCATTGAAGTTGAAAACTGTTGATGGCGTCTTTTCTCCTGTTTCCCGTAAGTGCTGGAACTAATGTGTGGGACGACACCACCGGGGCTCCAGTATATGTAATCCTCCCTTCCAGCACTCGGACCTCGACATGAACTGACTGCTCGACCTCCATATTACTTCTCCCCTCTCTGTACCACCTTCTTATCCCTTTTTTTTCCTTCCTGTCCATATTCTTTTCCTCCAACATGCACACCCCCACACTTTGACTTACGCTTCACATGTTCCCTACGTGATGTTCCCCCCTGCTCCTTTTCCTTCTTCCTACCTCCAAACCTTCATTTGTTCTTCCCACACACGCTTGTGTGCACTCTCCCTCCCTCCTTTGTACCCATAGCCTCCTTTTGTTTTGTTTTTTCTGTCTTTGCAGTTTAAACTTACCATCTCTTCATTTTATGCTGCAGTCTCCATTGTCAAATCAATTTAACTGCTACAGTGCAAGTCAGGAAGGAAGGGAGACCACCCATGCAGTTACTTGGAATGCAATTCAGAACAACTTGCTTGTCATAGAATAAATGTTTAATATCCAAAATAAAACTTTGTTGAACCATGAATGCATCTTAAATGCAAAACATTGAAACATGTGAGAAAGAGGGAATTGTTTCAGTTTCTTTTTTTGTTTGTTTGTTTTTGTTGGATGACCTTAACTTCTACTGATAATTTGTTTATTTTTCTTTGTGTATTCTAATTCGTTTGGAAAGGTCATACAGTATTTGAAGACTAAACCAGTCTAAATACTGTACACACACACACAATCTTCAAAACACTGTAGTCCAGAAAGTCCACAAAATATCTACTCAGTTAAAAAAGCCCTCGTCAACCTAGGAATGACTGATGACTGAAAGATTTTGAAATGTTTGTCATTGGGCAGTTGTCTGTATTGACTGGCATTCCTTCTCACTTTGTCCTGGAAACATTTTGCAGTGGAATCACGTTCGTCATTCATGATTCATACAGGTAGTAGTCGAGCGAGACAAACTTCGCACGGAGCAGAAACCTCCCCTGTTGGTGAAGATTGCACCGGATCTGACGGACAAAGACAAAGCTGACATTGCTGCTGTGGTCATGAGGAAAAAGGTACTTGTCTGCCCATGTCTTCTTCTTCAGGCTTGGAATGGGGAGACGGTCTGATGATTTGTTTTTTTCTGTTGAAGCATTTGTTCCATAGGGATACTGTTTTGAGATCAGGAATGCAACAAAAAGCAGTATGAGGTGATATAGTATCTGTTGAATGTCCTCTAGTGATCTGGATTTTAAGGCTGTATGGACTGCCAATATTCTGTAAAATTAGAAAATGCTTGAGTGCACCTATGTGTTGACACTGACACCCACTCAGTGAGATACACATGCACAAACTTCTGCTTAAATGAGCAGAGACACAAGTGCACATGCGTGAACATGTGTTTTCAGACACATACACATGCTGATGTGAGTGTGGGTATATGCAATTTTATTTAAAGTTTAAAGCCAACCAACTGTGTCGATGCTACTTTGAAGCAGTCAATGTGGCAAAATGACAATAGAAAAAAAAGAGATCCAATCGTAAAGATTGTGACAGTAGCATATAATACACGTTCAGTGAATAATTGTTAGTGTGTTTATTTTCTGCGGATGATGTTGCAAGTACATTGTTTGTGAAGCAAGCACAGCTTCTGTTTGCATTAGGCAGAGTATCTAGCTATATTTTGAGTCATAGTTTTGTCGATGTGTTCTTTTCCTCTTGAAGTTTGGTTTCTTGCCTCTGTTCTTGCTGCAGTTTGCCTGTGGTGCAGAGCTTCCTCAGGATGGCAGTGGATCCAGCTAGCGCTCAAGACGTGTACAAGGCTTTCAGTAGGGTTTACCACAGGATTCTCATTTTCACTGTCTACTGTCTGTGATTGTCATGACAGATGTGCTTGAACTACAGACAACAGTGAAACTGTCTGGGTAGTGCAGTTGTCAGCGCACTTCGGTGCTGTGTCCCCGTTTCAAAGAAACAGTAAAATCTGTTTTGCAAGTTTCGAAACAGAGTGACTGAGGGCGGAAAATGAAGCAAAATTTAGAAAAAGAGGGGGTTAGTTACCGCCAAGGACATAGACAAACAAAGTACAGGACAAAACACAATGCATTTCGACCTCTTGGGTCTTCTTCAGGCAAAAACAAATAGTATTTAGGACAGTGAAAACGAAGAACAAGAAACCATTTATCTTCTCATATTCGGCGCAAAATCAAAATGGCTGTTGCAAGGTTTGATCCAGGCACTGTTGGCCACGTTGTGCACACTGCATACAGTCAGGGGTAAATGTTCTTTTTTCTTTGCAGGGACAGGGTGGCCAATTCATCAAACATTGCATCAGTTCTGCACATCCAGATCAGCAGTAGTTTGATACTGACATCTGCATATGGCAGCAGAAACAAAAACTTTGTGGCAGAGATGGAAATGTTTTATTCAAAAATTCCTGTCAACAATCAGTTTACAGTGTAAGGGAAATAAGTAGGATTTTTTTCCCCCACTTTCTTTTTGAACCAAGAAGCTGTATCTAAGGTGACCAAATTTTATTCTACTTTGTAAAACTGAAACATGCCATGTTTTTCACTCTCAGAATAAGTATTTTTTACAAGTTTTATGTATGTTATAAATCAGTGTCTTCCTAATTCGGCATGAGAATTTCGAAACTTAACATGAATTAATTTATTCACAAACTGATACAGCACAACAAGACATAGTAAGTTAACATGAGTGCTCGATGAATTTTGCAATACAATTTCTTGGTTTTTGTCTTTATGCTAGCATGCAGAGATCAAAATCTGGAATTTGATTTTCTTGTGAATATTTCATGATGTTGAAAATGGATGAGTTGCTCTGCGTGTTTGACAAAAGCAGAAAAATTCCCTCTCATTGTGTGTCCAGTTATGACGCTGCCAGGTCTCTGGTCACCAGCAGTACATAGCATTGCTAGTGTTTTCTTTGTTGGTTTGTTTTGGGGCGGATTCTTATGAACAGATTTACTATCAGTCAAATACTACAGAGATTCATAAATAAGATACCTGTCCACTGTGGCAGTTCTCATGTTGTGTGCATGTGTCACATGTTGTCTGGAGGGACGCCGCTGAATTGTGTGCTTGCATACATGTGGATGGGCCACTTTTTGTGCTAGTTTTGAAGAGCTTTGAAATGAAAAGAAAAAATTTCAGACTAAGTACAGGTTCAAGATTGCTGGATGCGCCTTTGATATTTCTGCGTGAAAAATTTTAAGCATCACATTGCATACCCTGCTTGTGCACCAGACTGTCTTGTTCCTGTTGTGCCGATGCCAAGATGGGAGTCTGTCCTCTTCTCTGTCCTCTGTCTTAAGGACACATGAGTGATCAGCTTTCGGTCGATTTGGAATCAAAGCAAGTGACAAGGCTTTTCTCAAGGACCCAAGAAAGAATGGAGAAGCGTCCTTTCACTTTTCTGCAAATGTTGTCTCCATACACACTGTGTCCTCTGTGCTGTGCAGTGAAGAGACATCACCAGAAGTGAAACCCAAACTGGCAGAATTACAAAGTGGTCAGGATTTTTACTAAGCAAATCAAACATGACCCTTTTTCTAAAAATGTTGATAGTAGGTCTTCATACCCATACAGTGATTTCATACATCCATACTCTATCTCTCACACTTGCGCACACTCATTTGATGCAAACACGATGCAGTGACATACTCTGTCTCTCTCTCTCTCACACACACACACACACACACACACACACACACAGAGTATTCATGGGGTGAAAAGTACAATCGGAGCAAATTGGTGCTGACTGTCCATGACTGGTTAAAATTGCATGAGAGCTCCGAGGCACTGATTTAAGTTGGTCTCATGCTTTTGCTTTTTGTCCCTTCTTTTTAAAATGCCAGGGGACATGTGTCCCACAGTGACTGAAATCAGGAATCTGTAAATACCATGTATTCTAATCTGGTGATATTGTGGATTATTTGGAAAACAAGGCATGAATCTGTTGATGTCCTGGGTGAAACACTAGACTTTTAAAGTTTAACATAGAATCTATCAGGGTCCAGTGATTGTGGTGCATTGTGTGTTCAGGGTGGAGTGGATGGGCTGATAGTGTGCAACACGACAGTGCAGCGACCAGAGAGCCTTCAGAGCAAGCACAAAGAAGAGGTCGGAGGACTGAGCGGTCAGCCTTTGAAGGACATGGCTACCAACACAGTCCGCGATATGTACAAACTAACGCAGGGTATAGCAACTGCCATTTTATGCGTGCTGTTGCATTGTTCAAATGTAGTGATTGCTGGTGGATATGTATGTGTGTGTGTGTGTGTGTGTGTGTGTTTAAAATTGCACAAATACGGCAATTGCTTTGGTCAAACCACTGGGCTGTCCATAGTATGCCACGGTGTTAATCAGGTCTTGAGGAGATATTGGCACTGTTCACTCCAGGCTCTGTTGAACAAAAACACAAGGATCAAAATGAGCAGAACAAGTACTTCAAGTCATGAATAATGTTGACTCTCTTTGCTTCTGCTTCATAGCTTGTATTAACACTGATCAAGTGTCAGAAAGTTTTTTTTTTTCTTTTTTTGTTGTTGATGATTTGGATTTTGACAGGAAGATTCTGAGATTTTCTGAGAAAACAATTCCCCCCCTCCCCCCTATGAATGATATATGTGCTCGCTGGTTGCAGGAAGCATTCCCATCATTGGAGTTGGGGGTATCAGCAATGGGAAAGATGCCTATGAGAAGATCAAGGCTGGTGCTTCATTAGTGCAGCTGTACTCTGCTCTTATATACAAGGGTCCCCCTGTGGTCAGCCAGATAAAACGGGAGTTGGACGAATTGCTCAGGTAAAGAATGGAGCCTGGTTTATTCCAAACCCTAGTTGCAGCAATCATTGATGCATCAGGTGTTACTTGTGCATGTATATTGGATGTCAGTGTGTTTGTGCATCATGGTTTGTAGACTCATAGACACTGGTATAAGAAAAAAAAAAGGAGGGGGAATGAGAGGTATGTTTCTATGGAAACAGAGAGGGCTGAGGGAGGTGCAGATAGAGAGTACACAGGGGAACAGTGTCAGTCTTTTATGATGTGTTTATGAGGCTTACCAAAGTGGATGACATTTTTTCACACTTTCTTCTACACCCCTTTCGTACATATAAATCAGAAACATAAAAACAACAGGAAACAGGGTTAATGCTAGGTATTAATTTTGAATAAGTCACGTGACTCTTTGAAAAGAATTTTGAAGGTCATCAGACTGACAGATTCTGTTCTTAAAGGCTTTTGACTCTTGAGTCAAATAATTGCTGCTAGTTTTGTGAGTTGTAAGTACAGAACAATTTTTCAAAAGATTTTTTAATAGCTCAGTGTGCTTGGGAATATATGGAGGTGATTGTTTATTTGTTAAAGTTGCTCATGTGTGAGAGCAAAAGAGGTGTCTTTTTCTCGGCAAGTTCATTTCATATGTGTGTGTGTGTGTGTGTGTGTGTGAGTGTGTGTTTTAGAGAGGATTCACAATCAGAGAGTGTTTTGTAATCCCTGTGGTGTAATAATAAAGTTTGAAAGTGAAAAAAATGAACCATTTCATCACAAATTATAACACATGAATTGTTCCATGGTTATGTTTCTCAAAACAACATAAAAGATGCAAGGCGCGGGGCTCACTGTGTATAGCTGTGTCAAGAAATAAATGGTGTCCCTGTCAGTTTTACTTTGAGGTACAAACTCTCTGTAGGGTTCACCTTCTTATGCAGCAAATTTTAATCTACTGTGGTTATGTGCTCAGCAGAAATTTTGACTGCCAGGTGCCTGGAGAATACATTGAACGGATCATTTTTGTGTCATGATGAGAAAAATGGGCTTCAGTGGGAGCTCTAAGGAAAGCTTTGGTCACACATCACATGCAGAGATCATACATATATACACACACCAGCTGTCAAGAGATGGATAGGCGTCAGTTGACCCAAATAGTACATAGAATTATTTGTACACTCCTGTCATGCTTTCAGAAGTTCCAAGATAAGTGCACACAGTCATTTGTGCTGAGAATCCATCTGGAGTGTGTGTGTATTTTGTCACGTTTTTTGTGGGTTTTTTTGGTCAGATTGTGAGTGACCACTGTTAGCAAAGCAAGAGACATCCGGTGGATAGCGTGTTATGTGGAAGGACGGAGACAGCTGGTGAATGGTGAAGTGAGCTGATGTGTTGTCATTTCTTGTTCTGTCTGACAGGGAAGATGGCTACAAGAGTATAGCTGAAGCAGTGGGAGCTGATGTCAAGGACGAGAAATGAGAGATGTGTTGACATACTGTACAATCTTAAGTTCATGTGACAGTGTGTGTGTGCGCGCATGCGTGTGCGTACGTGTGTGTGTGTGTGTGTGTACGTGTGAGTGTGTGTGTGTACGTGTGAGTGTGTGTGTGTGTGTGTGTTATAGGCTTTGGTTCGTAATATGCATTGCCAAGATGTTCAGAATGTTTTAATGAAGCTGACTATTAGTCACACTGATTGTTTAGATGCAGAATATTTCTAATGCAGTCATTGGTATTAAAGAAGAGGATGTAAGATAGATCAGTGATTTGCAAACATGGAAGTGTGTATGTGTCTGGAACAATCTGTGAAAGGAACACACAGAGATTGATCTGTGATATGTTGCCTAGGATATGGTTATGGCATGGTTGCTGGTTTCTCAGTAAGTTGAGTAAAATGCTCCATCGTATTATTTATCACTGTTTTTTAAATAACTGAATCAGGACATCAATATTTTCAGTAACAGGTGCATGAATGAATGTTACCATTAATATATCATCAGGCTTTAGATTTGTTAGATAGGTCAGGGATTCATCTCAGTGCTGGATGCTGGATTGTACTGAAAAATTACGAAAACCTTTTCAGTGAAATCAGTACTTTTAGCCAACTTTTGTTAAGTTGGACATGGCAGATGATGTTTATCACCAGGTAGTATCAGATTATTAGTTTTTGTGGACTTACACTGCTGAAATTATTTCAGACCAGTATGTATGCAGTTTAACATTTGCTCACTGAGAGATCTACTTGAGACCATCGAAAGCAGCTTCCAATTTAAGGAAACTAAGTCAGACCGTCTGTTCCAAGTCCTACTACTGATGAAAAAGACCCCTAAAGTTGCCTGAGTGTTTGACTGCTGTGGGCAGATGGGGGTAAAGAAAAAACAAGACTCCTTTGTAGTCGTACTAAGAACAATCACTGACTGTGTACAGCAGCCATAAATGTTAAATGTTGTCCATAGCGTCTGATCAAACCAACAAAATCAGTTTCCTTTAAGTTTGAAATCTCAAGATACAGGATATAACTTTTAACCAACTTTTTAAGATTTATTTTAGTTTGTGTGGATTTGACAATATACGTCTGTAATGTTGTTTGCTCATTAATTGGAAAAGGGAAGTACCCGAGTGGTTTAAAAAAAAAAAAAGGAAAGAAACTATTTTTTCTCCCATAAGTATTCTGACATTTTGTCTGTTAGAATTTCCAAAACTTCCAGTTGATTGTCTTGAGGTTGGAGTACTGTCCTTCACATTTCAGTTTTCAGATGAAACACAATATAACTTACAGTTCAAGGAGAAATTGCGAGTTGGAGTCTCTGATTTTAAAGTTTCAAGTCCTCTCAAAATGGTGGTGATTCTAGACACGTTACTGACCTGGTTTTCGTTTTTTTCATATTTTCAATGCATGTCATGCAGTGGAGTTCAATGAACTGAAGTCTCGACAACACAACTTGGTTTATGCAAATGAATTTCATATTCCTTGCCCCAAACTTGTGTTTCCCTATGAAAATGTCTTGGTTACTGAGATCATTTGAACAAATCTTTCACAGACAATGTGCACATTGTCTGGTCATAGGCAAAGACTATGTTGCATGATTGAGTTGTTTAAACACTGACATCAAGCAGTCCTAGATTTTCTTTCTCATTTTTGCATGAGACAAAATTTACCTGGCAACCAAGAGTCATAATGGCAGAATCATTTTCTCACTTTTGTTTGATTTCCTTCAAGATACCTGCAGTGTTGCATCCCGTAATTTGATCAATTGTTTCTACATGATGTTGTGAGTGGAAGAAAACATGAAGATTTTCAGTACATGAGGTTTTTACGCTAGTTGTGCATTATTTTAATATAACTGTTGAAAACGGGTCAGGTGAGAGCAGCCTTCGGCGAGTCCTCTTGGCTCAGGAGTGTTCTCACCTTCGCACACCATTCAGTCCAATGTGGACACACTTTTTGAGAATTGATTTGTGTGTCATAGATACTTACCAATATCAGCAAAAATTTGTCTTGTTACCTGGTTCTCATGTATAGGTGATTGCCTTGGTTTTATGTCCTGTGTAAATAAATCAAAACTGTATGGAAAAATAAAGCTTCAATTCTTGTGAAAGGAAGCATGAAAGCAGCTCTTACAAAGTCTTCTGGTAACTTCACAGGCTGTTGAATGGATTTGGGAAGAATGATGCTCATTTGTCCTGATGAGTGTGAATGTATTCCGTTTATTTGTTTACTGAATTAACTTTATTCAAATTAGAAAAAAATGATATCAGTCCATGATAAAAGGAAAAGCATTACAGAAATTTTCATTGACGTGCGAGGGTATTTCACACGCTCTGGGAATATTTATTAATCATGAACCATGCATACCTTGAGTATTAAAGGGACACACCTCTCTCTCTAACTGGTTTGATACAAGGCAGTGAAGTTTGTTCCCTGCCTATGGAATGCGATCAGTGTTGTAGAAGCTACTTGCACAAATAATCATGATGTGTTTCTTGTGAGCTTACGTGACTTAAGGTGTTTAGGCTACAAACTTGCACATTCGGCTGCTCCTCATGAGTTGTGTAATGCCTGGACTTGGAAGGAAAAGTTTTTTTTTCAACATACAGCATCGCAAGAGTGTTGTACTCTGCCCAGCCACAGCTGCTAACTGGGCTAGGAGAAAACTTGACTACTCATATTATGTAGGAAAAAAAAAAGCAGGAATCCATATTGGGTGAAAACGAAAAAGTAAAAAAAAAAAGAAGAGCAACACAGCGTTGTATAAATAGTACCAGCATTCTCTTGTCCTCAGATGTTGTCATCCTTTAGGACTTGCCATATGGGTCTGGCTGTCTTCGCGGCTACCTTCTGCCTTCTTAAGTCAAGATGGAAAAGATGATGAAATTACTTGATTCATTAAGCATGAAACACTTGACAAATTCAGCTGGCTCTTGACAGTGTACTACGTATCACCCCAGGGAGTATCGCCTGCAAATATTTCATTGAAGTGCTTGCTGATTCCACCACATCTCTAGGTACATAAAGAACAAACACTCAAGGTCGTGTAGTATACAGTAAGATGCACATGCAACCTGTGTTACCCATAATGATGTGAACTGAAGTCTACCAGTTCATCACGGCCTATTCCTTTATGTCTGTTCTAAGCCACTTTCACCGATTTCAGACTCCAGCAATCGTTGAATAGTTTTATTCAAAGGCCATTAACTGAAAGAAGTCATTAGGATTTCTCAGACAAATCGCTGCATTCTCCCAATGCGTTAGCAGCTGATCTCATGCAAGCAGACTTATGAAGCCTCCAAGACTGTAATTAATAATCTGTCAGGAAAAATAAAGATCTTAGAAGCATCATCTTCATGGATGAATTGATTTTAAAGGTCATCGTGTTCCAACTGAATGACATGCATGTCGGCTTTTAGATGCCTCAAAGTTCATGAATTGATCAAGTGAAGTGCCCGGTTGGTAAGTGAACTCGAGACACAGGTTCGATGTTTGTAGAACAATCTGTGTTAATGAAAAATCTGGAAATGGGGAGAAAACGCTTTTTTTTTTGCAGTTCCTTACGCAGTACCATGCATTATTTTGGGGAGGATGACTCCCCAAGCAAACATCGCACACAAAACCATGAGGCTGAAGAGACTTTGCTGTGTCAGACATTCTGTGGAATAAAGATCAGTCATGTCAGACATTCTGTGGAATAAAGATCAGTCAGGAGATACCAGACGATTACAAGGAAACGTTTCGGGAAGAGCTGTGCACATCCACCCACGTGTGTACATACATACAAGCACACACACTCAAACGTGCCTGCATGCATACATTATTTTGTTTGAGTGCAATGTCGGTTTCACGCTTCAAGCAATGTACAGTCTTTATTACACAGTGTGAAGAGTCAGTTGATAAATACATATTGAGACAAGCAAACTAGTTTTTCAGTAAACTAATCATAAAGCATTTTCTACAGCACGAGTTAAACAAACTGTGGACTAGTTCAAAACTACAAGTTTTTAAAAACCGAACGAATCCAATCAAATGTGAACGCTACAATTTATAAGCTGTTTTCACGACAAACCTATCAATGTGCAACATGCAATGGGCAATTTTTTCTTTACCTGGCTATGGAAATGAACTTCGACCCCACACGCACACGCTGTGCTGACGAAGCAGGTTGACCAGCTTGGCAGCTCTGAGCGGGCGAATGCCACCATGCAAGTTGTGTTGAGCAATGCAAATAAGCTCTAAGAGCATTAACTAACTCAGATCTGTTCTTCAGATCTTTCAGCCACACGTTTTACCAGGTGGCCATGGTGATGATAAACCACGTCTTCAAATACAACATGCACACCTTCTCCCTCCCCAGCCCGCGCCTTCCGAGAAAAAGTAGTGTAATGATGCAGTCACCAGGAGTTTTTTCTGGCCAGGTCTGACAACTAGAGAAATGTAGTCTGAAGTGTAATCCAAAAGAATCTAATATGTACATGCTATATATATATATATATATATATAATTTTTTTTTGTTTGATGGATGGATCTGGATTCGCATGTCATGAAAATGATGGGATTCAAATTTATTGACCACTTTCTGGGTGGGGCAGTTTTTTTTTTTTTTTTTTTTTTGTGGACCTCTACTTTCGTGACCCCACTCATACCTTTGTCAGTATAATGGTATAATGACATCGTTCTGAAGGGTCTGGATAATGGCGTATCAAATTATGTACGAGGTTACCTATACGTGCGTGTGTGTGTGTGTGTGTGTGCGTGCGTGTGTGCTCGCATGTGTGCGTGTGTGTGTTTACGTGTGTGTATGTGTGTGTGTGTGTGTGTGTGTGTGTGTTCCCGGAGCTTACGGAGATGAAACTTTACTGTACCAGAGCTTTCCATACCACTTGCTGATTCCATGTTGTGCACCCTGTAAAGCGAAGTACAGCTTGTGTTCAGCAACAAAGCTCTCACCGCAGTTGCAGCCCTATAGACCTGTACTGCTAAAGGTACCTTGTTGACATAAAAGCCACAGCCTTTCCGGGCACAGCAAGGAAATGGGAGAGGTTTCCTTCCTGTTTCTGTGGGGCACAGCTGGGTGTGTTCAGCAAGTCACTCTCGCCGCCTCTTTTCGCTCGCCAGATGGCCGAGCGAGATTACACGTGACGCTCGTATTACACGTGATCAGTAAACTCTGCACGTGATGCTCGTTAGCGGAGATTCAGTGCGTCTCTGAGCCCTCTTGTCTCACTTTAAATGCGTACCGAGACCACACCTGAAAAAAAACTGAATGTTGTTTTTGTTATTATGTTTCCAGTGCTAACAGGATGCAGAGACGCATTACATGCCCCGGTGTTGTAATCTTATTTTGACCATACACTACAGGTCAAACAGTAGGCCTGCACATACATATCTCAGCATTTAGTTCAAAAGCATTATCCAGCCAGAAAATGGTAATAAACAAAACACCATCTGAACCACACACACACACACACACACACACACAAGTATCCACATCTCATCGCAAAAAAAAAAAAAAAAAAAAAAAAGTAGGTAAATAAACAAAATCAGAGGCTTGCTTTTGAAAAATTTGAAACATCCTGAGATTTGAGAGGCTATGTTCAGAGATATAGTATATAATCCGCGTCTAGAAAAAAAAATGAAATGTTTCAGCGTCAGAGAAGAATTATTTTTCTCTGTTTATATTAATAGATAAATATAATGTCAGATGTTCGTTTGAGCTTCGGATAAAGACTCTCATCTTTCAGAATAGCAGCGCACACAAACATATACTGATTATTTCAAATTTTGATTGACACAAAAACTTTGTGACAAGTCGTACACATCGCCAAACTGCCCACACCAGCTAGCTAAGATAACTAAAGTTAAGACTGAGCACATAGAGAACCAAGTTGTCTCTGGATGTTATTTGTAACTGTGGAAGACCTATTTCAGTTCATCATCTATTATTAACTTTATAAGGAGAAAGGTATTAATGTTGGAAAATATCGAAATGAAAGTTGTACTTTGTATGATCCATGCATTACTGATATCGCAACCGTTATTGCTAAATCTGAAGTAGTCAGATGATCAAACGAGGATCCCAAAACTTGAATGCTAGGATCTATAATATAAATTCTGTGTGCATATGTAAGAATTATTGAGAAATGCTTTCAATCGTTTATTGTCTAATATCATCTGTCAAATGCAACCTCTGAACTGAAATGAACTGAAATTTTGACTGACTGTTCGCTTCCGGTGAACGTGAGCGACTTTATCGCAAACTAGAAGATGACTCCAGGCCCGTCCTATGGCAGTTTTTCTCATGGAAACGACAATTAAAAAGAAGAATTTTTTTTTGAAAAGCTGCTACTTCTGCTGCCGTTTCTGATGATGATGGTGATGATGACGGTGACAAATAATACGGAAGAAGTAGGAGAGGCGGAGGAGGATAAAGAAAAAAGACGATGACAAAAAAGACGACCACGATAAAGACAACAACAACAACAACAACAACAACAACAAAAGAAAGAAGGAAGAAGGCAAAAACGAACACCGGGGAAAAAAGCAAACAAAATGAGCAGGAAAAAGAACAAAACAACAACAACGACAACGACAACAAAAAGCCGAAGCGGAACATCTACAGAACAACAGCCTGGAGGATGTGCAGGACGACGGTCCTGACAGACCTGATCTGTGTGCCGCTTTGCATGGACGAGCCGGAATGTGTGGCGTGGAGGTAACTGCTCAGGAGAAGGCAAGGGCCCCCTTTCCAGATATTCTTGTAGATATTCGCTTTGACTGTGCCAGTGTGAACGTTCTCACTTTCCAGACATCACGGTAGCTGTTTTCATTTTGCGTGTAACAATACAGTGTAGGCTATATATATATGTGTGTGTGGGGGGGGGGGGGGGGGGGGGGGGGGGGGATTTCATTTTATAGATATTGACATTTTCACTTTCTTAGTCTGACAATGGATGATTTCATTTTGCAAATATACTGTAGGAGTTTTCGTTTTGCGGGTTTTACTGTAGGTTATTTCATTTTGCGTGTACTACTGTAAATCACTTGGCTTTGTAGACATTGCTCCAAATGTCTTCGCTTTGCCAGTGTTGCTGTGGGTATTTGTCACGTTCTGTATGGTTGACTTCCCTTCCTTATCAAATCACCTATCGATGTACATGATAACACCTAATATCGCCAAATGTGTCAAATAAACACTTTTTTAATGGGAAAAAATACAACAACCCTAAACGATGACATACTCATCCGACCTCCAACACACTCTTACATGTCTAAGTTGTTTTCACTGTAACAAATGTAATCAACAACCGAACCAAACAGTACCCTCAAGGACTAATAACAACTCCAGGACGGCTATATACATGTATACATGATACATGCAAGAAAACTTGCTTACACTTGCAACTGGCGTGGCATACATGTTACAATTTGTCACATGATACCATCAACACAATTACGAATACTATTTTAGGTTAGCACCAATTTATTTTTCGCAAGACTTGACATGTAGGCCAGTCTCTGTCATATAGCTTATCTTCACAAGCAAGAATATTACATTGACCGGTACAAAATCGTTTGTGTGCACAGGTCACGATCTCTATTGCTGTATGATACACATAATCAAGAAAATACCATTATACCATCATCATCATCATTATTATTATTTTTATTATTGTTATTCTTCTTCTTATTATTATTATCATCATCAGCAGCAGCATCTTTATTGTTATCATTATTGTTGCTGTTTTTGTTGTTAGTTTCACGCGCTCTCTATAATTCAGACTGACGGAAAAGATCAAGGGATATATCTTCTTCTTCTTTTTTTCTGTCCCAACCTCTGCGCCACCTCAGAGGCAGTGCACCCATGCCGCTCATTCGACATCCCGTCCACAGCCACAGCCCGGTCGGCCCCGCCGCAGCCCCGCCACCGGCAATCCACAGGGAGCAGTCAATGTCAAGTCGTCAAGAGGCAACCCACTGGAGGAGACACTGCACTGCTGCCGAGTCACTTCGGTGGTGTTCAGTGGCGCCTGTTCTGATCTAACATACGCAGGACACCACCTACTAAGCCCCCTACTGACGACAATAATTGCTTAGTCGCGGAGCCGGCGTGAGTGAGCTCTCCCTCCGGAGGGCGCCATCACGTCCGTCCAACGACAGCCCCCATGGACCCGCCGATACCGGTGACCCCGACGGAACCAAACCAAGGCCACAGACGTGAAGACGACATCGAAATTGAGGTCACCATGAGAGCAGGGCATGAAGGGCCACAGAATTTGAGACATTTTTTTTAAAAATGCTGATCGATGAGAATGAGGATGATTAAGATGATGCTACGGATTTCCATTTCGGTCTGAGACTACATGACAGGGCTGTACTCTACGCTTCCTTTCATAATATATCCCGGCGTCAACCAGGCCCGAGAGATACAGGCACCTGCAGTGTTGGTCAGGAAATTTGAGCAACACTCTCAGAAACGCATCCATTAAGTGGATGAAACTCGACTGTGTGGTCCCAGTCTTCCCGACTGAGTCCGCAGCAAACTCAACTCTGGGTAGGAGTCGGTCGGGACATAAAAACCCACATGACTCTGATGGGATTCGAACCTATGACCTCCCAGCCGGGAGTCCGCGACGCTAACCACTTCGCCACGGCGGCTGGTAAGGGATATATCTAGACCTTTTTGTAGGCTATGAAATAAAAATAAAGGAGCTGGTCGAAACAAATAATCCACCAGAGAATGTTCCTTAGTAACAGACCATACAGACTGAAAGGTGCGCGAGACCTGTGAGTTAAAAAAAAAAAAGTGTTTGTGTGGGAGGCGGGGTATGGGGGTGGGGGGGGGAGAGAGAGAGAGAGAATGGAGGCCCCACCTTTACCAAAAAAGGGTAAAAATGTTTGTTTTTTTTTAAAAAGGAAAAAGAACAAAAAAGAAAGAAAGAAAAAAATGAGGTTGGAGGAGAACACACACACACACACACACACACACACACACACACACACACACACACACACACACACACAAAACAAAAGCTAGAGTCAACTGCACCAAGACTGGAGCAGCCAGGTAAGAGGCCTATTATGTCACAGCCCAGCCCCCAAACCACCCTCACCGTGCTTCAAAACATGGAGCCGGCCATCACCACCCTGGCTGATCCGATCCAGATGGGAGAGGAGAAACCAGAGGAGATGCCGTGGCTCTGCTAATGAGAGGCAGGAGACAGCGACTATGCCGGCAATGTCCCTGCGCATGACTGTGCCTGCTGAGGGGAGGGGAAGTAACTTCAAGTCAAACAATCCCCGCGGAGAGCAGAGAAAGAATGACATCGCTCTTCACCCCTAGTCTCCTATCACCCCCCCCCCCCTCCCCCCACCACGCCCCCCCCCCACCCCCACCCACCCGCCCCACTTTTCGCCGCTTTTCATCCTTCACTCCAGCTCCTCCTTCTCCCCTACCACTGCCGGCCCTTCAAACTCACTTACCGGAGCCACTCTGCGGAAAGAAATGTCTCACCATCTCCCTCCATCCCCACCCCTAAACCCCCTCAACCCATAAGCGCTACGGGGGGGAGGGGGTGGGGAGAGGGAATGTCATCCCCTCTCCCTCCTCCAATAATCACGGGACGAAGAAAGAACACGGTTGACACAGAGGATGGTGATGACAGCGATGACGACGACGACGACGCCTGCGAGAATGATGACAATGACAGAGACGGTCATTTAAGAAGAGAATGATGTTCCCCATCGGCTAATATTACATGTGTGTGCTAACTGGCATTGACAGTGACAGATCGTATGGCTTTAAAGTACCAAACACCAAGGGAAATACAGTGGCACACACCAAGGGAAATACACTGGCATTGACAGTGACAGATCGTATGGCTTTAAAGTACCAAACACCAAGGGAAATACAGTGGCACACACCAAGGGAAATACACTGGCATTGACAGTGACAGATCGTATGGCTTTAAAGTACCAAACACCAAGGGAAATACAGTGGCACACACCAAGGGAAATACACTGGCATTGACAGTGACAGATCGTATGGCTTTAAAGTACCAAACACCAAGGGAAATACAGTGGCATTGACAGTGACAGATCGTATGGCTTAAAAGTACCAAACACCAAGGGAAATACAGTGGCACACACCAAGGGAAATACACTGGCATTGACAGTGACAGATCGTATGGCTTTAAAGTACCAAATACAAGGGAAATACACTGGCATTGACAGAGACAGATCGTATGGCCTTAAAGTACCAAACCAAGGGAAATACAGTGGCAAACACCAAGGGAAATACATGGCATTGACAGTGACAGATCGTATGGCTTTAAAGTACCAAATAGCAAGGGAAATACACTGTGGCATTGACAGTGACAGATCGTATGGCCTTAAAGTACCAAACACCAAGGGAAATACAGTGGCACAACACACAAGGGAAATACATGGCATTGACAGTGACAGATCGTATGGCTTTAAAGTACCAAATAGCAAGGGAAATACACTGGCATTGACAGTGACAGATCGTATGGCCTTAAAGTACCAAACACCAAGGGAAATACAGTGGCAACACACCAAGGGAAATACACTGGCATTGACAGTGACAGATCGTATGGCTTTAAAGTACCAAATAGCAAGGGAAATACACTGGCATTGACAGTGACAGATCGTATGGCTTTAAAGTACCAAACACCAAGGGAAATACAGTGGCCACCAGGAACACTGCATTGACATGAAGTCGTATGGCTTTAAAGTACCAAACACCAAGGGAAAATACACTGGCATTGACAGTGACAGATCGTATGGCCTTAAAGTACCAATATGCAAAGGAAATACATGGCATTGACAGTGACAGATCGTATGGCTTTAAAGTACCAAACACCAAGGGAAATACACTGGCATTGACAGTGACAGATCGTATGGCCTTTAAAGTACCAAACACCAAGGGAAATACAGCTGGCATTGACAGTGACAGATCGTATGGCTTTAAAGTACCAAAACAAAGGGAAATACACTGGCATTGACAGTGACAGATCGTATGGCCTTAAAGTACCAAAACACAAGGGAAATACACTGGCATTGACAGTGACAGATCGTATGGCTTTAAAGTACCAAATAGCAAGGAAATACACTGGCATTGACAGTGACAGATCGTATGGCCTTAAAGTACCAAATAGCAAAGGAAATACACTGGCATTGACAGTGACAGATCGTATGGCCTTAAAGTACCAAACACCAAGGGAATATACACAGTGGCATTGACAGTGACAGATCGTATGGCTTAAAGTACCAAATAGCAAAGGAAATACACTGGCATTGACAGTGACAGATCGTATGGCCTTTAAAGTACCAAACAGCAAGGGAAATACACTGGCATTGACAGTGACAGATCGTATGGCCTTAAAGTACCAAATAGCAAAGGGAAATACACTGGCATTGACAGTGACAGATCGTATGGCCTTAAAGTACCAAATAGCAAGGAAATACACTGGCATTGACAGTGACAGATCGTATGGCCTTAAAGTACCAAACACCAAGGAAATACACTGGCATTGACAGTGACAGATCGTATGGCCTTAAAGTACCAAAACAAAGGAAATACACTGGCATTGACAGTGACAGATCGTATGGCCTTTAAAGTACCAATAGCAAAGGAAATACACTGGCATTGACAGTGACAGATCGTATGGCTTTAAAGTACCAAACACAAGGGAAATACACTGGCATTGACAGTGACAGATCGTATGGCCTTAAAGTACCAAACACCAAGGGAAATACATGGCATTGACAGTGACAGATCGTATGGCCTTAAAGTACCAAATAGCAAAGGAAATACACTGGCATTGACAGTGACAGATCGTATGGCCTTAAAGTACCAAACCAAGGGAAATACAGTGGCATTGACAGTGACAGATCGTATGGCCTTAAAGTACCAAACACCAAGGGAAATACAGTGGCATTGACAGTGACAGATCGTATGGCCTTAAAGTACCAAACACCAAGGGAAATACAGTGGCATTGACAGTGACAGATCGTATGGCTTTAAAGTACCAAACACCAAGGGAAATACAGTGGCAACACCAAGGGAAATACACTGGCATTGACAGTGACAGATCGTATGGCTTAAAGTACAAACACAAGAAATACAGTGGCACACACCAAGGGAAATACAGTGGCATTGACAGTGACAGATCGTATGGCCTTAAAGTACCAAACACCAAGGGAAATACAGTGGCATTGACAGTGACAGATCGTATGGCTTTAAAGTACCAAACACAAGGGAAATACACTGGCATTGACAGTGACAGATCGTATGGCCTTAAAGTACCAAACACCAAGGGAAATACACTGGCATTGACAGTGACAGATCGTATGGCCTTAAAGTACCAAACACCCAAGGGAAATACACTGGCATTGACAGTGACAGATCGTATGGCCTTAAAGTACCAAACACCAAGGGAAATACAGTGGCATTGACAGTGACAGATCGTATGGCCTTAAAGTACCAAACACCAAGGGAAATACAGTGGCATTGACAGTGACAGATCGTATGGCCTTAAAGTACCAAACACCAAGGGAAATACACTGGCATTGACAGTGACAGATCGTATGGCCTTAAAGTACCAAACACCAAGGGAAATACACTGGCATTGACAGTGACAGATCGTATGGCCTTAAAGTACCAAACACCAAGGGAAATACACTGGCATTGACAGTGACAGATCGTATGGCTTTAAAGTACCAAACACCAAGGGAAATACACTGGCATTGACAGTGACAGATCGTATGGCCTTAAAGTACCAAACACAAGGGAAATACAGTGGCATTGACAGTGACAGATCGTATGGCCTTAAAGTACCAAACACCAAGGGAAATACAGTGGCATTGACAGTGACAGATCGTATGGCCTTAAAGTACCAAATAGCAAAGGACATACAGTAGCAGCCTGTGCTGGAAAAAAAAAAAGCTGTAGGCGACAGTTAGGATGCAGTCATGGTACAGGTGGGAATAAATGGCTTGAGGAGCCACACGCCAGAGGCTGTTGGGGAAATCACTGAGAAACTACATACATGTTCTCCCGAAACATCACATGAAATTGTAGATAAGGCAGCGCACATGAGGGACGATACCCTCTCTGCCAAGGGAGAGGTCACGACCCAGACAACCACCAAAGGACTGTCCGAAACGTACAGCGCGACCGTCAACGGATAGCGTTCAAAACCAAATAAGCTTACAGAAAGGAGACAGGCACATTTTCCAGATAAACTACGTTTTTTGTTTTGTTTTGTTTTGTTTTGCCAAGAAACACATCCAGACAGAGAAATTGCAAAAGTTACCTTTTTAACCGGTTTTGCCGCAGGGATTCATTACTGGAGACAGAAACGTGCCAAGGCGCAAAAAAAACATCACTTGGCACCTCTGTATTAGCAAAGGAAAGTCTAAGATTAAGAAAATTGTGTAGCACTCCAGCCACAGAGCAACAGTGATATTGAAGGGATGGTTATTAGAGGTTCATCGGGGGCCGGAATAGCTCACTTGGTAGAGCGCCGGACTCGTGATCCTGGGGTTGCCGGTTCGAATTTCGGTAAGGGGATTTTTCCTCGGAGTTAACGTTGGTTAACATTCCCCATATAATCCTTCGAATGAGACTATAAACCGAGGTTCCGAGTGTGAACGTGCGCACATCATCTTGCACACACGTAAAATCCCACCACCAACTTTCGGAAGAGAAGGCCAGTTTGGCTGTTGGTATGGATGACACGTTACACATAGCATGCACCTTCCCCGAAGATGGAGTATGGCTGCCTTAATGGAGGGATAAAAAACGGTCATACACACAAAACACAAAACTCCTGCCTGTCCATACAGGCAGTGTCCGCAGGAGTATCAGCCTGCGTACGCAGAAAGAAAGAAAAAGAGGTTCGTCTATTGATGTTGATGTTACTTAAGTCGGCTGTGTTTACATTTCGTCTGAATTCTCCTCGTATTGGTGGGATCATACACGTAGTATATGGCAACAACTAGAAAAAGACACTGATTTCGTTTTCTGTAGAAGGTAACGTAATTGTGTGTGGTGATTTTAATATCCGAACTGGTACTTTGGATGATTTTATACAGATAGATGGAGAACGTATCATTACTTAATACACCATTTAATTACATGCATGGTTTTGCAAATAAAAGAAACTCAACAAGGTTTCACATAAATATGCAATGAAGCTTGTCAGTCAATGAATGGATAGCAATCTGTACATTTTAAATGGCAGAACTGTTGGTGACCTGCTAGACAAGCTTACGTGCTTTTCTCCATGAGGTCAAAGTGTGGTTTATTTCTTCATTCGTTCCAGAGTTCTTGTGAGAAAAATGATTAAATGCCAAGTTAAGAATGTTACTGTCTTTTCGGATCACTGCCCCATTGAGTTAAACGTTTTGTTATCAACCCGGAAAGGAACTGTTTAAGAAAAGAGTTCACTTTCCACAAATCCCACAAGGGAAAAACATCCCAGTTTAAAAGCTTCAAATACTAGTTATTTCTTCATATGGGAAGACGATTCTGCCGAAAAACTGGGATCCGCATTTTCAACGATAGCTATTTCAAACAAGGTAATTAGTACCAACAAAAAAAAAAAATCGGAAAACTCATTTTCTAACCACTGAGCATGCTAAAGACAAAATAGAAAACTCAGGGAACAATCGGACGAAGACAACCATTACAGCAGTTACGTTATCTTTAAAATGAAAAATCAGATATAACAGAAAGAAATCTAAACGAACGCAAAAATGGTTTTCGCATGAGCGTTCCATTCAAAGGAAAGCGGTACGATCACTGTCAAATGCTCTGAAGAAGAAGAAGAAGAAGAAGAAGAAGAAGAGAAGAAGAAGAAACGAACGAAGAGGAGGAAGAGGAGAGGAAGAAGCTGAAGAAGGAGATGAAGAAACATAATCATAAGAAAAGTGATATTGATAATGATAGTAAAGAAAATGCGAAAGATAGTAGGAGGAAACAAATACCAAAACAAAACAAACAAACAAACAAAACAAAAACATTATAAAAAAAACCCCACAACAACAACAACAAACAAATCCATAGAAATTTAGAAAATGGAAATGGAATAAAGTTCGCCATACAGAATGAATGATGAAAAGTTTGCTAATGATGATGACAATGAGATGATGATGATGACAACGACGACGACGATGATAACAAAACAACAACAAGAAGAAAATAATAACAACACTAATAATAACAACATCATCAACAACAATAATAACATTAATGATAATAATAATTATAATAATAGTAATGTTTACACATCAATACTACTACTACTACTACTAACTACTACTACTACTACTACTACTACTACTACTACCACCACTGACAGGGATAAAATTACGGCAATAATATTGATAATCATCAACATCATCATTATCATCATCAACATCATCATCATCATCATTAGTAGTAGTAGTAGTAGTTAGTAGTAGTAGCAGTAGTAGTAGTAGTAGTAGTAAGAAGAAGAAGAAGAAGAAGAAGAGAATGGTAATAACAACATCAATGACAATACTAAAAATACTAAAACAACAAAAAAATATTGATAATGAAGATGATAATGATGATGATGACAATGATGATGATAATAATAGTAATATTAATAATGATGATGATGATGATGATGATAGTATAATCAAATTATACCAATACTAACAGGAACAATAAAGTAATCGTATTTACAATAACAGTGACCATAAGTAGAAGGGGAAGGAGAAAAAATGAGGATGGTTATGATTATGGTAAGAATGATAATGCTAATGATGATTATGATAATAATACTATCAACAACAACAACAACAACAACAACAACAACAGCAGCAGCAGCAGCAATAATCATACTACTACTACTACAACTACTGATCATAATAATGATGATGATAATAACAACAACAACAGTAAATAATAATAGCAAAAATAATGATGATGATGCTGATGATGATGATGCTGCTGCTGCTGATGATGATGATGCTGATGATGATCATAACGATGATAATGATAACAGTAGTGAGGAGGAGGAGGAGGAGAGGAAGAAGAAGAAGCAAGAGCAGAAAAAGGCAGTAAGATTGCATCTAAAAAAAAAGTATGCTAATAGTCATTACAATAATCACGATCATAAACATAATGAGAATGACAACAGTGAAACAGAAAACGGGAAAGATAGTAAGACAAAATTTAAGAAATATACAAATGAAAAGAAATTTAGAAAAATACAAATGGGTTAAAGTTCTGTGCTGCAGAATGACATCTGTGCTCAATTTATCTGACAGACCTAACTCTTGGAGCAAGAAACAATTTAAGTATCGGAAAAAAATACACATGTGGGCAGTACTTTTCCTACTGGTAGGCTACTTAGATAACAGTCACGGAAGAAGGGGGATTGGGGGTGGGGGGGGTGGGGGGGGGGGAAGGGGCAGAGTATTGTTCAGCCAGCTCTAATTCAAGTGACCTATCCCTTCCAATACTTTTTTTTTTTTTTTTTTTTTTTTTTTACGCCGACAGTCCACTTCACGTTTTGGGATCTGCGGCGAGGGAGGCTGACATGAAGACTGGCACTCTTGTATCAGTTCCTCCAGCAAAACTCCACCATAAGTATTTCACCGGTGCACCTGTCTAAGAAACTGGTAACAATTTGTGCTCCATCCATTTGTCCATCATCATTATCATCATCATCATCATCTCTCTCTCTCTCTCTGTCTCTCTGTCTGTCTGTCTGTCTGTCTGTCTGTCTCTCTCTGTCTCTGTCTGTCTGTCTGTCTGTCTGTCTGTCTGTCTCTCTCTCTCTCTCTCTCTCTCTCTCTCTCTCTCTCTTTTCTCTCTCTCTCAGATGAACAATATTTTTGGTGTGCTATCCTGCCTTCCAAGATTTGCGAAATAATTTTCTCCTCCCCAAAAATCTCAAAAACTCGTATCTGTTTATTTGATGTTGTATTGCTCATGGCAAATCAATATGCAATAATATTAAAGAATGTTTGCATACATTTGTACAAAGCATATAAAAGACACACTGTATTACTCAGTTACAGTGGTGTTGGATTACGTAATCAGGATAGATTAATGCTCAGCTGTCATGTCATGTTATATAATTGACTAATTATTCATAGTTTAATCAAAAGTGTATTGCCGAAGTATTGTACCCCCTTCAGAAGAGGCCATGGCCTATACTGAATAAGCTTCCGCTTCCGGTTCCGGTTCTCTCTCTCTCTCTCTCTCTCTCAACACATCAGTTACAGTTGTGTGGACGAACTAAGTGAGCAAAGAAGTCAGATCATAAGCATGGGCAATGTGAACTCACCGAGATGAAATTCTAGAGGACCGATGGTTACCCCACTCACATAGATGCGCACAACCGTATCCAGGTCAGCTATTGTAAGCCGTTCGAATCCAGTGGTGGTTTTCGTAACTGTTTTGCTTAACTCTGTATACTGGTCAACCGACGCATAGTCACCATTTACCGCTTCGCTCAACGGTGTAGGTTTGTTGAGCTCGTTGACTCATGCAGCTCAGAGAGAGAGAGAGAGAGAGAGAGAGAGAGAGAGAGAAGTTGCTATTTTTGTTGAAATGCTCGGTGCCAAACAATACTTGACAGAGGGCGCTGTATAACTGCTGATGGTACGACTCACAGGAACGCAGCGCGTCTTTCCAACATGTCACAGTATGGTACCCAAGTGATGCAATGCGCGCGTCTGGCCCCTGTTCCCCCTCCCCACCATCACAACCACACACTCCAGTCCCTGAGCCCCCCATGCAGAAGCACTGAAGACAACCAACCACCTATGTAAGGGAGAGAGAGGGGATAAAGGATGCACCCAGTCGTCGCAACCGTCACAAAAGAGCTTCTTCTCTTCAGGTAATTCCGGCGAAAACTAATCGCCGACAACTGCTGTTGGCTGTTCACAGTCGACGCTAATTGAAACGGGTAGGAAAACAGCAGGCAGGGAGTACTACACCGCGCGGACTGTTGCCCTAGCATTTGAAACGCGCGTTGTGAGTGACAGACGACGGGCGGCAAACCGAGCACAAACAAGAAAAGAAATGATCCCGTCACATGCACCTGTCACTCAAGTCTCCGCGCACCACAGACACCGCGCAGCACGTGCAGTTAATCGTTCCCCGGCGTCAGTCAGTCAGTCAGTGATCGGGAAGGTGGAGGTAGGAGAACGTGCCTTCATCAGTTCGGTGGATGAAAACGGGGCACTTGACGGATGGACGGTGGGCCCAGCTCCCCTTGTGTTTATGTGAGGGCATGCACATACATACACATACACACACACGGCGCACCTACGCCCGCGCTCATAAGCACTTTAACGCACATGCACTTACATTCCTTTTCCTCCACACACACACGCACACACACACACACACACGCACGCATATACACACGCACTAACTCACACCACCCGCACGGCTACCACACAATGCATATACACCTCCTTTCACCACACACACACGCACGCACGCACGCGCACACACACTAACTCACACCACCCGCACGGCTACCACACACGTGCATAGACACCTCCTTTCACCACACACACACACACACGCGCGCGCGCGCGCGCGCGCGCGCGCACTAACTCACAGCAGCCGCACGGCTACCACACACATGCATAGACACCTTTCACCACAGACACACGCACGCACGCACGCGCACACACACTAACTCACACCACCCGCACGGCTACCACACACATGCATATATATACCTCCTTTCACCACACACACACACACGCGCGCGTGCGCGCGCTACCGTCACGATTAAACCAATGACCCTGACCTTGACACGTGGTCAAAGTCCCAGGATGGTGTCATTTTCCACGAAGACTGTCCACGAATCAGCAGAGGATTTGTCTACCGTTATGAAGTACTGGAAGAAAGTGATATCAGTACATCTGTCTAAAGAAATCGTGTTTTTGCTGTCACAGAAAACACTGATCTGGATACATTGAAGACTAGTGAAGTGGATTATAAACTGGAAAGAAAAAAAAAAACACCACCCTCACCTGAATCTGACACGAGGTTGTTTGAGCTTCCTGTGTCGTCTGTTTCTTTTCTTGAGATTGTATGTTTCGTTTCTTTTATTGACATAGGCTTACTATATTCTGTTTCCATTGACATAGTATCTTCTGTTTCTTTTATTGACATAGTATCTTCTGTTTCTTTTATTGACATAGTTTCTTCTGTTTCCATCGACATAGTATCTTTCAGGGTTTTTTTATTGACATAGTAACTTTTGTTTCTTTTATTGACATAGTATCTTCTGTTTTTGTTTATTGACATAGTATCTTCTGTTTCCGTTGACATAGTTATCTCTTTTTTTTTATTGACATAGTATCTTGTTTCCACTGACATAGTATCTTCTGTTTGTCTTTTATTGACATAGTATCTTCTGTTTCTTTTGTTGACCAATCATCTTCTGTTTCCGTTGACATAGTTATCTTCTGTTTTTTTTTATTGACAGGGTATCTTCTGTTTCCATTAATTCAGTGTCTTCTGTTTCTTTTATTGACATAGTTATCTTCTGTTTTTTTTATTGACAGGGTATCTTCTGTTTCCATTAATTCAGTGTCTTCTGTTTCTTTTATTGACATAGTATCTTCTGTTTCCATTAATTCAGTGTCTTCTGTTTCTTTTATTGACATAGTTATCTTCTGTTTCTTTTATTGACATAGTATCTTCTGTTTCTTTTATTGACATAGTTATCTTCTGTTTCTTTTATTGACATAGTTATCTTCTGTTTCTTTTATTGACAGGGTATCTTCTGTTTCCATTAATTCAGTGTCTTCTGTTTCTTTTATTGACATAGTTATCTTCTGTTTCTTTTATTGACAGGGTATCTTCTGTTTCCATTAATTCAGTGTCTTCTGTTTCTTTTTATTGACATAGTATCTTCTGTTTCTTTTATTGACAGGGTATCTTCTGTTTCCATTAATTCAGTGTCTTCTGTTTCTTTTTATTGACATATTTATCTCCTGTTTCCTTTATTGGCATAGTATCCTCTATTTCCGTTCACAGTTATCTCCTGTTTCTTTTATTGACTAAGTATCTACTGTTTCCGTTGACATGATTATCTTCTGTTTCTTTTTACTAACATGGTACCTTCTGTGACAACGCATATCCTATTCGCAAAGACGACCTCCTGTCAACTTGTGTCTACGCAGCCGAGTAGCCAGAGTACTAGAGTCAATGGCAATCATAGGTCTGCGGGGGTGGAACCTTGCTGGCCGCGCCTGATGGGAGAGAGCGGAGCCAAAATGTTCTAGCACTGACTCAGGGGCACCGACAGACACACTGCACGAACAGAAAAGCTCGAGCGTAGGTCTAGACATACACAATCAAAGTCCAGAGTATTATGTGTGTAAGCGTAAATTTCATACGCGGATGAATGAACTATGGGATTCAAGCTAGTTAACGAACACCTAGACTAGAGTTGTTTGTGTCACAGACAGTTTAACATGGGATGGATCTGTAGTGAAACAGCGGAGTGTCGGTTCACTGATTTTAGGAACAACATTATTCCTGCTGGATTTGCAGCGGAAGCACGCTGCTGTTTGGAAAACCCCAAACGCAGGTCCCAGCGGAACCAAACACTTTAGCGCATGATGCTGAGGGGATTAAGGGAGGTTTAAGGTGGCATCCAGAGTGATTTGCCTGGCTAAATTTCTCAAGACATAGATATCCACTTTAACGGACGAACAATTTAAGACTGGCATAATTAGAAAAGGAGAAGTAAAATATAAAAACGTGCGACATAGTCTCTTGAGATCCCCGGGCAATGCAGCCCTTCCTACAACATGATGCAAAACCCGCGGTGACACGAATCAATTGGACAAGACGTTATTAGAGTGGTGCAACACACACACGCACGCACGCACGCACGCACGCACGCACGCACGCACGCACACACACACACACACACACACACGCACGCACGCACGCACATACACACACACACACACACACACACACACACACACACACACACACACACACAGGGATGCGGGGAGGGTGGGGGTGGGGTGAGGGCGAAGTCAAAGCTTATTTGTTTATATTTGCGTTGGCCCGTAAAAGAAGGGCGAGCAAACCTCACTTGATAAAGAACAGTAAGACAGCCACACACACACACACACACACACACACACACACACACACACACACACACACAGAGAGAGAGAGAGAGAGAGAGAGAGACAGAGACAGAGACAGAGAGAGAGAGAGAGACAGAGAGAGATTGTTGGATAAAGATGGAAAATTGCCGAAGAAAGGGAAACTAACCGAACAGTTACAGACTTGGAAAAAAAGGTTTACATTGTCCTGTCTGTGTACTTTTTATGAGTCAATGCAAGCTTTCAAATGGTCCAGCCAAGCAGACCACCTCTAAGTTCGTGTCTGCGCTGTCCATTACATGACAACAGTGGCTCAGACACACGGCGTGCTGTAACCAGCTTCGGAGCCAGTCGTCGGGACCTTCAGTTCTGTGGGAAACAGTAGGCGTAGCGCAGACAAAAGGTGCACGCCAGATGTAAGGAAGTTCCTGAATGCGAGAGAAACTCTATCTCAGAAGTGAATTCGGCCAACATTTCTGGCCCCACCAGCCGCTGTGGCGCAGTGGGTAGCGTCATTGATTCCCAGCTGGGATGTCGTTGGTTCGATTCCGGTTAGAACCATTTATTTGTGAGCTTTTTCTGCTCTGATGGGCTTTTCCACAGAGTTTAGTGTTCTATGGGCTCAGCTGGAAAAAACCTGGAACCACACAGTCGAGTTAAATCCACTTAAAGGGTGAACCTTTGAGAGTGTTGTGCAAATTTCTTGACCAACGCTGCAGGTGCTTGTATCATTCGGACTTGGTTGACGTCGGGATATATCGTGAACGTAAGCACAGAGTGCAGTCCCCTTCATGCAGTCTCAGACGAGAATGAGACTCAATAGCGTTGTCTTCATCACCCTTATCCTTATCGATCAGCGTAGAAAACGTTTTAAGTTTAGAGGTCCTCCATGCCCTTCACTTACGGCAACCTATATTTTGATATCCTCACCACGCCTGTGCCCTTGGTGAAGTCGTCTCCAGGTCGCCACTATCGGCCAGTTCATGGCCACTATCGTTGGACAGACGTGGTGGCGCCCTTTTAAAGCGATTATTGTCGTCAAAGGGGGCTCAGCAGGAGGTCTCCTGCGTTTGTTGGATCAGAACAGGCACCACAGAACACCACCGGAATGGCTAGGCAGCAGTGCAGTTTCCACTGATAGGTTGCCTCATGACGTCTTTATACTGACTACACCCTCTGGACTGCTGGAGCCGGGGCTGAGGCGTGACAAGCCAGACTGTGGCTTTGAACGAGGAGGCGGAAAGGGCGGCGTGGGGGGTAATGCTACTTAAGTGGCACAGAAATTGACAGCAACACACACACACACACACACACACACACACACACACACACACACACACACACACACACACACACACACTACTTACATCCGTCTTTTCTGCTTTTCCCTTCTCAAATATTTCCGAGTCCAAAGATACATATGAGGCCCCAAACGCTATGTAGGCGAGGATCCTCCATCCTGGGGATGTGTCCTGTCCGTCATAGCTGGGACTTCAGCAGCATGGCCTCAATGCTGGTGAGCTCCACCTGTTCGAGGACTTTAACGTCCGCTCTTACTGACTGTTGGGGAATGCGGAGAATTGTTGATTCGTGGACAGAGCTGCTAGCGCTGAAGAGAGCCTGGAAGTGCGCGGTCTGATGGCTTAGGATTGACGCCTTGTCCATGAGAGGCGCCTGGACAAAGTAGTGCTGAGTGAAGAACATCTATAGTAAAGAATATTAAAGTGTTGGACAAAGCAGAGCGCATTGAATGGCATCTATAGTAAAGAATATCAAAGTGTTGGACAAAGAAGAGCGCATTGAATGACATCTATAGTACAGAATATCAAAGTGTTGGACAAAGCAGAGCAGAGTGAATGACATCTGTAGTAAAGAATGTCAAAGTGTTGGACAAAGTAGAGCACATTGAATGACATCTGTAGTAAAGAATGTCAAAGTGTTGGACAAAGTAGAGCACATTGAATGACATCTGTAGTAAAGAATATCAGTGTTGGACAAAGTAGAGCACATTGAATGACATCTGTAGTAAAGAATATCAAAGTGTTGGACAAAGTAGAGCACATTGAATGACATCTGTAATAAAGAATGTCAAAGTATTGGACATAGAAGAGCAGAGTGAATGACATCTGTAGTAAAGAATATCAAAGTATTGGACAAAGCAAAGCAGGGTGAGTTTCATCTATAGTAGAGAACATCAAAGTGTTGGACATAGAAGAGCAGAGTGAATGACATCTGTAGTAAAGAATACCAAAGTGTTGGACAAAGTAGAGCACATTGAATGACATCTGTAGTAAAGAATATCAAAGTGTTCGACAAAGCAGAGCAGAGTGAATGACATCTGTGGTAAAGAATACTAAAGTGTTGGACAAAGCGTTAGGCAAAGTAGTGCTGAGTGGATGACATCTATAGTAAAGAACACCAAAGTGCTGGACAAAGAAGATTGTAGGGTGAATGACATCTGTCGTTAAGAATGATAAAGCGTTTGGCAAAGTAGTGCTGAGAGGATTACATCCACAGTAAAGAACACCAACGTGCTGGACAAAGAAGAGTAGAGAGAATGACATCTGTAGTACAAATGTAGAAAAGTGTTGGACAAAACAATGCTGAGTGAGCGACATCTAGTGTAAAGAGTGGTGAAGTGTTGAACAAAGTAGCACAGAGTGGACGATATCTGTTGTAAAGAGTCGTAAAGAGTGGATAAAGTAGCGCTGAGTGGATGGATGATACCTGTCGTGAAGAGTATTAAAGAGTTGCACAAACGGAAAGAGTGTAATTCTGATCGACATCCGACAGGAGAGAGTCTTCGGAATACTGCTCCCTCAAACTTAGGATGGGACCTAATTGATATCGAATTCCAAGGAATTAGGCTTGGAATGGTGATCCTCGTATTACTCTCTCTCTCTCTCTCTCTCTCTCTCTCTCTCTCTCTCTCTCTCTCTCTCTCTCTCTCTCTCTATGGGAACCATTAGCAATTTAACCCTTGTCCATTCACCTAAAATATAGGATCAGAGTGAAGGGTAAACTTTGAAGCGCCCTCCTAGCCATGGTCATTTGGCAGGCCCACAAACTGGACCATGGCTGTCTGGACGGCCAGTATAGGGGGAATACTTAGAGGAATACCTTGTCGGAAAGTAATGCCGAAGGACTGATGCCTGCAATTGCAGCAAGGGTTACAAAGAGTAGTAAAGTGTTGGTTCAAGTAGTGCTGAAGCCTGTAAGAAAGGGTAGTAAGGTGTTGGACAAAGTAGTGCTGACTGAAAAATACCCGTAAGAAAGGATAGTAAAGTGTTAGACAAAGTAGTGCTGACTGAAGAATACCTGTAAGAAAGAATAGTAAAATGTTGGACAAAGAAGTGCGGACTGAAGAATACCTATAAATACCTGAAAGCTACGAGTGAGTAGCGCATTTTCTTTTGTTGGGAGACTAGGTCTAACTTCAGATAGCAATATGAAGAATACCTGTAAGAAAGGATAGTAAAGGGTTGGACAAAGTAATGCGGACTGAAGAATACCTGTGGGAAAGGATAGTAAAGTGTTGGACAAAGTAGTGCGGACTGAAGAATACCTGTAATAAAGGATAGTAAAGTGTTGGACAAAGTAGTGCGGACTGAAGAATACCTGTAATAATGGATAGTGAAATGTTGGACAAAGTAGTGCGGACTGAAGAATACCTGTAATAAAGGATAGTGAAATGTTGGACAAAGTAGTGCGGACTGAAGAATACCTGTAATAAAGGATAGTGAAATGTTGGACAAAGTAGTGCGGACTGAAGAATACCTGTAATAAAGGATAGTGAAATGTTGGACAAAGTAGTGCGGACTGAAGGTAACAGCAGCGCGTGCGAGGTGTGTTATATGCAGTGTACATATGGGAAAAGAGTAAAAGACAGAAGCGGGGTGGAGAGGGTGGGCAGGACAGCTCCCCCCCCACCCCCCACCCCCCTCCCCCAGCATGCCAGTGGTAATCAGTTGCACCAATCGGCGCCATGTGTGCCTCAGTAATTTGGGGTGTGCCTTAACAATGCATTTGGATAGGGTAAGAGGAGGGGGGGGGGGGGTGCGGGGGGGGGGGGGGGGGGGGGCTTACAGTTTATGTCTTCGCATGAAGAAAATGCTATGCCGCACTATTTACGAGCTGTTGCGACTGTTTTGCCGCGGAAATTGGCTGTAGAAAAATGGGGCCGAGTCGTGGCGGGGAGACGAGGCAGGAAGACCGTAAAGGTGATGAGTTAGTGTCGACAGCGGTGTGTCACGATAAGAACTCCGCGTGGAGTGACATGGCGGGGAAAGCAGAGAGACGGGTGCAGGCAGGCAAACGCAAGTTATCGTCTGGGACTTAAGTGGGAAGAAAGAATGGCATGCGATGGACCCAGAACTTGGAGGGAGGCTTTCAACAACAAAAAAACAAAAAAAAGGCTTTGTGAAATGACGCGCAGCTGAGGTAATTCATTATTACGGCCAAATTGTTTACCTGCCAGTTTTTACGTGTAGATTTGTTGGTTTGTGAACAGGATGATGGATAAAGTGACGACCGCAGAATCTGGTTCTGTGCCCCACTGACAACGTGGACAATCTTAAAAAGGGAAAATGGCTAGACTATACCGCCGAACGAAAGAAAGAAACAGGCGGAAACTGAAATTGAAACTGGCTTTGTCGGGTTTGTCTTGTCATTTGTTTTCTTTTCGTTTGTAATTTTTCTTTTCAGTTTGTGTCAGTTTCCGCCTGCTGTCACTTGTCTTTGAAACCAACTTTGATCGTTTTTCGTTTTCATTGTCTTGAATGTCGTTTGTCTTGCCTGAAGAAGACCGAAGAGGTCGAAACGCGACGTGTTTGTCTTGTGATTTGTTTGTTTTTGTTTCGTTCGGCGGCGTAGTAATTTTTGTTTCAACTTACGCCTGCAGTCACCTCACTTTGAAACTAATATGCACAATGCTTTTCGCAAATGTTGCTTCTAACATTTCCATCGTTGTTATCCCCCTTTCCCTTCCGTTTCCTGACTTCATGCATCGTGTCACCAGTGCACATAGCACATACGTTTGCAGTATAACCAGGGAGATTCAAAGGCTGTTCTCCCAGCTTGCGTGTATCTTTAGTCATTTGCGTCGGCCATTAGAATATCCCAGATTCTGTCCAATTCTCTTGAAGTCTTCGCAGTGTTGGGCTTGAGATACTATTCCAATATTTGGTTGGTTGGTGATGTTTCTTGCTCTTCCTTTAAGTCTGGATGTGCAGCCACTTCCTCTCCTAATGTTTAGTTCTTCAAGATGGTCTATGACATAGAGGCTTTGATCTTGCTGAATGAGGTGATTCTTTAGGTTTCATGTCACATCAGATCGGCCAAGCTGTGATCCCCTTCTTATCGTTGTCTTGTCTGCCAATGTGTCTGTTCTCTCGTTTCCTTTGACACCTGCATGTTCTGGACAGTACATCCATGTGAGTCTTTCCGATGGAAGGCTACACATCACGCAGTGCCAAGCAGGGCTTCCCGTTCCGCTTTCTACCTTATATAGCAGGTTTACGGAGTCAGTCAGTGTGTAATATGGAGTTTCCATTGATGTGTGTGTGTGTGTGTGTGTGTGTGTGTGTGTGTGTGTGTGTGTGTGTGTGTGTGTGTGTGTGCTGGGAACATTCAATTGCAAATAGTTTGATAGATTTATTGAATCATTCGTTTATCTATCCAATTTATCTACATTGTATTGTTTTGTATTTCTATTGTATTTATATTGATATTTATCGGGTGACGCATAGGCGATATGTCATAACAGAAACACATATGTCTCCTGGGTACATCACAGATTCATGGGACCTCATCTGGAAGACGACGAGTAGGGCAAAGAAGTTGTGGTATGTCTGTTTTTCCATTGGTCATCTGACTCGTGCTTTCATGCGACTTTTTTTTTTTCTATTGTTACTTCTTTCTCATTATTTTATTTTTCAATGGCAATTTTTATCCCAGTTAGTATTACATTAATCACAATTGTTTTAATCTTTACAACAGAGCATCATCATCATCATCATCATCATCATCATCATCATCATCATCATCATCATCATCATTCGTTGTTATTGTTGTTGTTGTTGTTGTTACTAACTAGTAATAATTATGCCATCGTCTATACATTCGGTATCCATAAGTCACACACACACACACACACACACACACACACACACACACACACACACACACACACACACACACACACACACACGGAAGAAAACACAGAAGATTTATTATATGATACAAAGGTTTTACTACAAATTGCTGAATCCCTAATTCACACACCCATCAGGTCATTCCTGTAGATTTTTTTTTCTTCCAATGTAGATTAGTGGTGAGGGACACATCCACCCACCCACGTTTCTGTATTTTGCATTTTGTTTGTTATATGTATCTTTAACATTACCTCTTTACTGTTAATGCAGTGTTCACAGTTTTACATTACCTCACACATTTACACTCTCACACACTCACAGACAGAATGCACTCACTCACGCACACTTTGGTCTAATATCACTTATGGTGAAAAGACGTAAAAACAAAGAACGAACGAACACACACGTGCGCGCACACACACACTAAGACACCCACACACATTCACACACATTCCCACACACACGCGCGCGCGCGCGCACGAACACACACACACATACATACACGCGCGCACACATGTGTGTACGTCCGTATAGATAGGCATACATACATACACACATATTTGTACGCACAGGTGCGCACACGCGTGCATGCAGGAGCATGCTCACACAAGCCAACAGATCACACACGCACAGACATGCACGCACGCGCACACACACACACACACACACACACACACACACACACACACACACACACACTGCATACACTCACACACACACACACACACACACACACACACACACACACACACACACACACAAGACATACACACGCTCACACACACACACACACACACACACACACACACACACACACACACACACACACACACACACACTCACTCACTCACACACACACACACACACACACCACACACACACACACACACACACACACACACACACACGTGCATACGCAATCAAACACACACATACAATGAAGACAGTGGCGGTTAGGTAGGTACTTAAAGTCTGACCAGCGCATTTGGCTAATGTGCGAGTCAGGCATCTGCTAGGTTCGTATCCATGAGACCTTCGTCTTAAATCCTTTCATCTCTTGGTTATTATTTCATTTCTCCGTCAGCTATCAATTCTGCAGTTGTTGCGTAACGTATGTGGATTACTCCGCACGCAGTGACACTTTCTGGTTGAAACTGAAAGTGAAAACCTTACATCTACCCCCCCCCCCCCCCCCAACCCTATTCCTTCCACAACCTTACCCTCAACAACGAGAACAAAACAAGGCAACAAAAACACAAACGCATTATTGTATTGTAACATAACAATGGTGCAGCATATCTGTAGTCAGTGCGAATCTACGAACACTACGTGCACTCATGTATCAAAAACAACCAGGTACCACCTTTCTCGTCGATCTTTCCTGCTTGCTTAATGGCAATGTTCCGATCATAGATGAGTATGGTGATGACTTTAACCGCGGGTGAGCATGCTATGTCCCTAAATCATACTGTGGCTATTGCAAAAAGCTCCATGGTGCATTCCATGTCACGTATACCACTCACATGTTCTTTTAGACTGTTGAGACTTGCGTGATGTGAGACATAAACACTTCACAGCAGTCTCCACGAAAACTTTTGTTCAGAGATGTCCCGCCTGAGGTGATCTTTGAATTTCTGAAAGAGATTAACATTTTTCATCTGATCTAAGATTTTACAGAAGAAAGATTTTTGACGAAATTTCCCTCTTTTTTTTTTTTTTTTTTTTCCGAAGGTGTAGTTTAACGTGTACATGAGGTTCTTTTGATTTTGTTTTTGTTTATGACTTGAGAGTCGACTTCAACGGTATGGCCCTTTGCGGCCGGCTAGACTAAAAGCAACATTATCTCTCTCTATCGCAGCTACTATATTTAGTTGTTCATTCACTCCCCCCCCTCCCTCCTCTTCTTCCGCGCATGCACCTCCCCCACCCCACCCACCACTCCTTTATCTTCGTCCTCTCCAGTGCTCCTCTTCCTCATCGTTGTTGACTCACCGTACAGACTGGTGCCTCTGCAGACGACGGTGTTCTAGACGACCTGCCACCCAGCCAGGTGACTGCCAGCAGGAAGTTACCCGGAGTGTGCCTTAGGAGACATCGGGTCCATCTCCTTACCTGTCATCCCCATCAGTCGACTGATCGGCACCAGCTCTCTGCTACCTACGCAGTCTCCGGCGCCAGCGGCAGGCTCACTCCACCCGGGCAGACAAGGGGAGGGGAGGTTAGGGAGAGAAAGCGAGACAGGGGGAGGGGAGGGCGGTGGTGGGGCTTGGTTGCCCGAGTGCCTTTGGCATTGTTGGAGTGCTTTGCTATTGGCAGGGGGAGACGGGTGGCTCCGTTCTGATGGCATTGTCGGCATTGCTGCCGCTCCGGCCGTGTCTTGCTCCCTGTCGGATCCACGAGAAGATTAGTACTGAATGGTCCCAAAACTGATTACCTGTATTTATCAAAATTAAAGTTGAGCGAGAGAGAGAGAGGAGAGAGAGAGAGAGACAGAGAGAGAGAAGAGACAGAGACAGAGACAGAGACAGAGAGACAGATAGAGTGAGAGTGAGAGAGGCAGAGACAGATAGAGCGAGAGAGACAGACAGACAGAGCGAGAGAGAGACAGACAGAGAGAGAGAGGAGAGAGAGAGAGGGGGGGTTACACAGACAAGCAAATAAACAGGTAGACAGACAGACAAACAAGCAAACAGAAAAACAAAGTAGTACACAGACAAACAAATAAACAGGTAGACAGACAGACAAACAAGCAAACAGAAAAACAAAGTAGTACACAGACAAACAAATAAACAGGTAGACAGACAGACAAACAAGCAAACAGAAAAAGTAGTTATTAATTTGGAAGGTTTACGTTATCAAGAAACCGGAACGAGATGTCAATGATCTCTGTGCATTCAGTGTCTCTTCAGTCTCTATTCACCGACCTCATTAGTGACCCACTGGAGGTCTAACTGTCTCTTCTGTCCAATTTCACTCGTCTCATTGACCCAGGAAAGGCCTAGTTGTTTC
The DNA here is from genome assembly GCA_033310375.1 of Conus canariensis. Lineage (NCBI taxonomy): Eukaryota > Metazoa > Mollusca > Gastropoda > Neogastropoda > Conidae > Conus > Conus canariensis. The sequence continues at coordinate 30,623,515 of CM065730.1, read as the reverse complement.
TGTTGTCCATGTTCACTAACTTCAGTGACCCATGAGGCTTTGGGGTGGAGATGAGGAGTAACTGTCATATTAGTTGATGTTCACTATCTTTAGTGACCCATTGGAGACCTGATTATCTCTTTCGTCCATGTTCATTATCCTGAGTGACTTATATGAGGTCTAATTATGTGCAAGTCGTTCATTATCCTCAGTGACCCATGGAAAGTCTGACTGTCTTTTTAGTCGTTCACTATCGTCAGTGCCCCGTGGCAGGTGTAATTGTCACTTCAGTCCATGTGGCTTATTCTCAGTAACTGATGGGAGGCCTTATTATCGCTTTAGTCCGTGTTCACTGAACTCAGTGACCTAAAGGAGGTCTAGTTACCTTTGTAGTCCATGTTCGTTATCCTCAGTGACGGATAGAAGGCCCCCATTGTCTCTTTAGTCCATGTTTACTTCCTCAGTTACTCATCGATTGCGTACTTGTCTCCCTGGGCTATGTTCACTATCATCAGTGACCCGTGGATGGCTTAATCGGCATCGAAGTCCACGTTCACTATCATCAGTGACCCGTGGATGGCTTAATCGGCATCGAAGTCTACGTTCACTACCATCAGTGATCCGTGGATGGCTTAATCGGCTTCCCAGTCCACGTTCACTATCATTAGTGACCCGTGGATGGCTTAATCGGCTTCCAAGTCCATGTTCACTATCATTAGTGATCCGTGGATGGCTTAATGGCTTTCAAGTCCACGTTCATTATCATCAGTGATCCGTGGATGGCTTAATGGGCTTCCAAGTCCATGTTCACTATCATCAGTGATCCGTGGATGGCTTAATGGGCTTTCAAGTCCACGTTCACTATCATCAGTGATCCGTGGATGGCTTAATGGGCTTTCAAGTCCACGTTCACTACCATCAGTGACCCGTGGATGGCTTAACTGGCTTTCAAGTCCACGTTCATTATCATCACTCATCCGTGGATGGCTTAACTGGCTTTCAAGTCCACCTTCACTATCATCAGTGATCCGTGGATGGCTTAATGGGCTTTCAAGTCCATGTTCACTATCATCAGTGATCCGTGGATGGCTTAATGGGCTTTCAAGTCCACGTTCACTATCATCAGTGATCCGTGGATGGCTTAATGGGCTTTCAAGTCCACGTTCACTATCATCAGTGATCCGTGGATGGCTTAATGGGCTTTCAAGTCCACGTTCACTATCATCAGTGACCCGTAGATGGCTTAATCGGCTTTCAAGTCCACAGTGACCCGTGAAAAGCCTAATTATCGCTTTAGTCGATGATCACGATCCTCAGTGGACCTGCAGAGGGTCTAACCCTTTATTCCAGATTCACTACCTTCAGTGGCCGACGGGAGGCGTAATCATATCTTTAATCGATGTTCATTATTCCGCAGTGACCCACGGGTGGACTCATGATCTCTTTAGTGTATGTTTACTATCCGCAGTGATCCTCAGTGACCTGCAGAGGGTCTAACCCTTTATTCCAGATTCACTACCTTCAGTGGCCGACGGGAGGCGTAATCATATCTTTAATCGATGTTCATTATTCCGCAGTGACCCACGGGTGGACTCATGATCTATTTAGTGTATGTTTACTATCCGCAGTGACCCATGGGTTGACTATGATCTCTTTAGTGTATGTTTACTATCCTCATGACCCATGGATGGACCAGTCATACCTTTAGTGTATGTTCACTATCCTCAGTGACCCATGGGTTGACTATTATCTCTTTAGTGTATGTTTACTATCCTCAGTGACCCATGGGTTGACTGATGATCTCTTTAGTGTATGTTTACTATCCTCAGTGACCCATGGGTTGACTGATGATCTCTTTAGTGTATGTTCACTATCCTCAGTGACCCATGGATGGACTAACGGTACCTTTAGTGTATGTTCACTCTCCTCAGTGACCCATGTATGGACTAATGATACCTTTAGTGTATGTTCACTCTCCTCAGTGACCCATGGATGGACTAATGATACCTATAGTGTATGTTTACTATCCTCATGACCCATGTATGGACTAATGATACCTTTAGTGTATGTTCACTCTCCTCAGTGACCCATGGATGGACTAATGATACCTATAGTGTATGTTTACTCTCCTCAGTGACCCATGTATGGACTAATGATACCTTTAGTGTATG
>CM065730.1:30616365-30618865 GCA_033310375.1 Conus canariensis | reverse complement strand
CACACACACACACACACACGAACCTTGCACGCCACATGCAGGAAGTTCGGAGGTGTGTGTTAAACTGTGCAGTTAAAGAGAGAGAGAGAAGAGAGAGAGAGAGAGAGAGAGAGAGAGAGAGAGAGAGAGAGAGAGACGGCCTTGTAAACGACATAACCCAGTGACCTAGCCACGAGGACACCATACCATCAGCCCCACTAGCCTGTCCAGTGGTGTTTGGTGCATGTCACCGGATGTTGATCCAGAGGACAAGAATGCACTATTCACGCTCAAGTTTTGCCAGATTATATTTGCTAATGTCGCTAGCGAATGAAAACATTGTACCTACTCTGTCAATGTACGAATGAAATCATTGTACCTGCTCTGTCAATGTACGAATGAAAACATTGTACGTACTCTACCATTGTGTCCGTAAAACGCATTAGTTACACGAAATTGCTGTGACGTCAGAACAGCAGTAACAAGGATATGTTATGCTTAGCTAATGGGATTCACTTTGGGTGAAATAGCCTACACAACACACTGCTCGAAAGTCCTCTACAATAACAGTTTCTTTGATAGTTCCATTAAAACGCCGTGTAAGCCAAAAATGTCAATTTGAAAATCAGACGCTTCCAGTACTTAAACATAGATACCCAATTTACCCCCCTCCCCCCCCCCCCCCCCCCCCCTTTTTTTCATCTCAAAATCTGTGTTCAGTACCAACACTGATGCATTAGATAGTGAAAAGCAGCCCTCAATCCCCTCTTCCCCCCCAAATGACATGTTTCATTTGACTTGCTGAACGTGGAGATTCAGTTTGTGCAAGTTCATACATTTTACCAGTGAAACTAAGTCTCCACCTTTTTGAATATGGCCTGGGCTTGTTGCTGATGAAGATGTGTGAGACGATTCCTTCTCTTTGTGTATAAGATAGCTTTTCTGTTCTGTAACCCGCCTTCAGTGCTATCACACCACAGACACCAATCTTCCCTTTCAAACAAAATTGAAAGCAAGCAAACAAACAAACAAACAACAAACAAAGATTTTTAATGAAAGCTATCAGAGGCGGGGCTTTTACGTTACTATGATTAATATTCTTTGGGACATAGGCTGTTACTTCTATCTCCCTCTAATTCCTTTGTTTCTGCTTCGTTTAGATCAGAGAAATCAATCTTAAAACTGATACTGAACATGAAGAAAAAACAAGTTAATTAAGGTAAGGGAAGAGAGGTCGCTGACGCTTTCCTAAAAGGGGTCGCTGACCTCTAGCTGATCGCTCCTAGGGCAGCTCAACTTTTCACCTTTTTTTTTCTGTCTAGTGAACGTTTCCATTTCTTTTTTTTTATCTTTACTATTATCATTATCATTGTTGTCATTATCATTTTTTTGATGGGGTGGGGTGGGGTGGTGGTGGTGGTGGTGGGGGGGGGGGGGGGGGTCGGGATGGGGCGCCTAGGTTACTTTTCGGGGGAGGACCATTTCGATAACGAGAAGAATATAGGTTCTTTTCTTTTCTTACATGAAAAGACAGACAGACGGCAGTGCGTTGGGTCTACAAAACAAACAAACAAACAACAAAAACAAAAACAGATGACGAGGAATAGAGATAGCTAAGGAACAAGCGGAAGGACTGAGGCATTGTGCCGCCTGAAATGGAGGAGGGACAGTGGGAGTAGCAAACCATGAGTAACGACTTTGCAGATCCAGTGAACTAACCGAGCGATTTCTACATTAAAATGCCTGCTTTTCTGTTACTGGATTTTTCTCCGTCCATTAAGCCACTCCACATTGTTTAGCTTTACACGCACATTCAGAGGTATAATGGCTTAATGCATGTGCATGTGTGCATTCATGCGCGCTTGTGTGTGTGTGTGTGTGTGTGTGTGTGTGTGTGTGTGTGTGTGTGTGTGTGTGTGTGTGTGTGTGTTCTCTTCGAAATCTATGTCTATTCATCTGACATTTACATTATACAAATTATAGAACAGCGTGGTGATAAATTAAAAAGTGGACCTGTTTGTAGTAAAGCCAGTACATAACCAGCCGCCGTGATGAAGCGGTTAGCGTCACGGACTCCAGCTGGAAGGTCGTGGGTTCGATTCCCTTCGGAGCCATTTATTTGTGGGATTTTTCTGCCCCAAAGTGGTTCCTACCCAGAGCTGGGTTTACTATTAGCTCATCTGGGAAGACTAGGACGACACAGTCGAGTTTTATCCACTTAATGCGTCTCTGAGAGTTTTGCTCAGATTTCCCGACCAGCAATGCAGGTGTCTGTTTCTCTCAGGCGTGGTTGACGCTGGGATATATCATGAAAATAAACGTAGAGACAGCCCTATCATGCAGTCTCAGGCCAGAATGGAAATTCGTGGCATCATCTTCATTATCCTCATCTTTACCAATCAGCATTTTAAAAAAAAAGTCCCAAACTCTGTGGCCCTTCATGCCCTGCTCTCATCTCAGTTTTGATTAGCTCTCAACATCCATGGCCTTGGTTTGGTTCTGTCGGGGTCATCAGTATCGG
>CM065730.1:30601365-30613865 GCA_033310375.1 Conus canariensis | reverse complement strand
CACTTATCCGAGGGCCAAAAACTTAGAAAAGACAGCTGTGCCAGTGAAACACGTGGACATAACAAACAAACAACAAAAAAAAAATGCAGCGTTTTGTCCAGGATCACATTTGATTACCTAGTGCTTTCCACGTGATTATACACAACACACAGACAGTCAGAGAGGGAGACAGACACACACACATAGGGACAGAAACACATACATACACAAACACAGACACTCGCGCACGCGCGCGCGCGCACACACACACACACACACACACGCGCGCGCGCGCGCACGCGCACACGCACACACTCACACACACACACACACACACACACACACACACACACACACACAAATGATCGTAGAAAGCGTGCAGGGAGACTTGAAACAGGCCCACACCAAGTGTCGAGGGAAAGAGCTCTGTGAACAGTGAAGTGAAGACAGGCGACAGGCTGGTGTACATCGCCGACTACCCTTGTCCTCTGCGACAACAGAGAAACGAGACAATGGACAACTGAAACAAAGACAACTGTACCGTCGGTCAAGGCATATTATATCAACCAAGCCGTCGTTATTATCCATGCACACACACACACACACACACACACACACACACACACACACACACACACACACACACACACACACACACACACGCACGCACGCACACACATACAAACACACACCGCGCGCGCGCGCGCGCGCAACACACACACACACACACACACACGCATGTACGCACACACATACACACACATACACACACACACGCGCGCGCGCGCGCGCACACACACACACACACACACACACACACACACACACACACACACAAAACACACAGACACACACACGCACGCACTCACTTACACACACACGCGCGCATGCGTCCACTTGCTCACACACATATACATAGAGACATATGTCTATCCATCTATCTACCTGGCTATCTATCTATCTATACCTACCTATCTATCTACCTGCCTATCTTTCTATCTTCCTATCTATCTGTGTATCTATTTCTATCTATCTACCTCTCCATCTGTCTCTCTATGTGCCTATCTATCTGTATATCTGTCTGTATATCTATCTGTCTGTATAGTTCTATCTCTATCTGACACACACACAAACAAACGTACACACATAGGCCTAGCATACATAATGCATGCATAGGCCTACATACCTACTGGGCTGTTCTTTTATGTGAATAAAGACTAAATTTCTATGGATTCGTCATTTATTGTGGTTGATGACTATATATAATTTCTGCGGATTCGCCATTTAAAATAGATAGAAAGGCTACCTGGTTTATATGGATCCGCCATATAATGTAGATGCAAAATAGGCACTGTTTTATTTTTCTGTCTACAGATCCTCATGTGGCGAATAAACAATGTTTGTGGATAAAACGTTTTCCATGAAGTCTGATAACATTTCTATGGATCCGTCATTTGACGCAGATGGGCGAATATAAAATTCCGTGGATTCATCTTCCAGTATGGACAAATACATATTTCCATTGAAGTTAGTTCTTCAGTTTTACGTCTTTTCACTGAAAGTGATATTAGATGAAGTGGTATGGTAGTACTTATAAATCTCTGTGTGTGTGTGTGTGAGTGTGTGTGTGTGTGTGTGTTGTGTGTGTGTGTGTGTGTGTGTGTGTGTGTCTGTGTGTGAGTGTGTGTGTGTGTGTGTGTGTGTCTGTGTCTGTGTGTGTCTGTCTGTGTGTGAGTGAGTGAGTGAGTGAGTGTGTGTGTATGTGTGTGTGTGTGTGTGTGTGGTGTGTGTGTGTGTATGTGTGTGTGTGTGTGTGTGTGTGTGTGTGTAAAAATAATTCCATTGAATAATCTCCAGGGATATGTAATTTTATGTGAATGACTACAAAAAGTTTGTGGAACCTTTGGGGCTGTCTTTTAAAGTGGATTTACACATATTGAGCGGTCATTCTATGTGGATAAATAATACGATATTAATAGATATATAACCGTTATTTAATGTGGACACACAAAGATTCAAAGATTCAAAGATTTTAATCCTGCGACCCCTTTTGGGGCATGGAGGACTTGAAACAAATCAAACAAATAGAAATGAAACAAATCAAACATCAAAATTTTCCCTATAATTAACATACTGAATGTAATGTTACACAACTTTACTAAGTTTCAAAAACTTCGCTAAGTTTAGCAACACTTTCTTACTACCACAAAGCAAACGACAATAGTTAAATACGGACTTTGTATATGTAAATTTTCTAGGTATAAACTGATTTCTAATGTCGTTATATTTGTTACATTTCATTACAAAATGAAATTCATCACCAAGGTCATTCTGGTCACAGTCCCGACAGAATCGTTCATCGTGAGGTATTCCAAATCGTCTGCCAATTTCTATCATGAGTTTATGATTGCCACAGCGAAACCGAATCAGTGGGTATATATAAACATCAGGTAACATCTTAATATATTTTTCACGGCGAAACTCTGTTTTAAAATTTCTGTAAAATAAACACTTATTACTAGATTCTAAAGCATCATTCCATGCACGTTTGTAAATGTCTTCTAATGAATTACGAACATTTGTACAGAGACTGTGAACAGACGAAAACTTTTGTGTCTCCCACACACAGTCGAATCCTGTTTCTATTAGGATATCCCGTGTACACATCAACCACCTGGATGTAAAACCCTGATTTCTGTATAAATCATATAATACCTGATACAATCTAGATGAATATTTGTTTGTTTGTGGAGAAAGTAAGGATGACCAGAATTTTATCATTCGTGCATGTACTTGAACTGACACAGGATACATTCCTAGTTCTCCATATATCAATTCTGTTTTGGTAGAACGATTTAAATGAAAAAGATGCTTAAAGAATTTAAGCTGAAAACTTTCCATTAGCTTTAAATCACTATATCCCCAAATTTCACAGCCATATAAAAGCACAGGCAGTACCATTGACTGGTATAAGTCCAGTACAATGTTTATAGGCAAATCTTGAAATCTTGCCATCTTTAATAAAGAAAACATTGCACATTGCGCTTGGTCATACAAATGCTTCTTACATTTATAAAAATTTCCTGTTCTGCTAAAGATTATACCTAAATATTTGAAAGTGTGTACTATTTCTATACACTGGTTTTTGACACAAAACACACACACACACACACACACACACACACACACACACACACACACACACACACACAAAAACACACACACACACACACGCACTCACACACACATTTTCAAATTTGAAAAAAAAAGAAAAAAAGTTTTCTTTCTGTAACGTTTTTATTTGCTTTTGGTGTTGTTTCACAACAAACAGGGGAACAAAAACAACTATAATAATAATAATAATAATAACAACAACAACAACACCAACAACAACCATAAATCGGGCAACCGGAAAACAAACAAAGTAAAACAAACGCTGAAACAGAAAAGAGATATGGTTGCTAGGTGACATAACATAGTACAATACAACGCATTGTAGTGTAGGTAGCATTTACAAACCAGTATATATAGTCTTGTGTCAAATACTGATACTCCTATGTAATCTATGCACGCTTTGGCGAATAAAAAAAAGACAATGCAGGATAGACAAAAAAAAAAAAAAAAAAGAAAATGCGGGAGAGAGAGAGAGAGAGAGAGAGAGAGAGAGACAGAGACAGAGACAGAGACAGACAGACAGACAGAGACAGATCGGGGGGGAGAGAGAGAGAGAGAGAGAGAGAGAGGAGAGAGAGAGAGAGAGAGAGACTTCGGTAAGGACACGCATATAATTGGAGGAAAGACAGACAGATGACGACAGACAGACAGACAGACAGGCAGACAAGCGGACGTCAAGTTTTTTATTTATTTATTTTTTTTTATAACACCGGGAGGGTGTGTGGCCACTTATCTTCGTAATTTTCATAGAAGCTGAGGGGGGGGGGGGGGGGGGGGGGGGGGGGGGGGGGGGGGGGGGGGATGGAGTGAGATGGGGAGGGGGTGTTCTCTTATCTTCCAGAATTCTGTAAAAACGGAGATGGGTGAAGGGAGGGGGGAACGCACTAAACCATCCCGTCCGTCGCTTTTCTTTCTTCTTCTTCAGAATATTGGGAGACGAAAAGAAGAGTCTGCTTCCACCCCCCCCCCCCCCCCCACCCCACCTCACCCCACTGCCACCCCTTGCGATATGTTCACTGGGGAAGGGAGGTTATGGCTATTGTCTCTCTCTCTCTCTCTCTCTCTCTCTCTCTCTCTCTCTCTCTCTCTGCCCTCCCCCTCCCCCGGTTCCGATGCCACTCTGTGTGTGTGTGTGTGTGTGTGTGTGTGTGTGTGTGTGTGTGTGTGTGTGTGTGCATGCTTACGCGCATGTGTGCATGGGCAGGTCTGCGTGTGTTTGCACTTCCGTGTTTATGTGAACGTGTGTGTGTGTGTGTGTGTGTGTGTGTGTGTGTGTGTGTGTGTGTGTGTATGCATTCTGTTCCTCCTGTCACAACAGTCCCCTCCCCCTGCCTTCTCCCTCTTCTTCTCCCCCCCCCCTCCCCTTCTTTTCCCACGAAAGGAAACATTCTTGATATGTAATATAGGCACGATTTTCAAAAGGCTCAATGCAAGACAGGAAGTTTGCACAGTAAGATCCAGAAAAGATAATTAATAGATATTACGAAAATTACAAACAGAAAAAGTACAGACGACCAATTTTGTTCACTGTAACCCCCCCCCCCTCCTTCCCTTTGTTTCCACCCTCCCCTCTCCCCTGCCCCCCCCCCCCCCCCCCCCGGCTTCTCCTTCTCCTCGCTTACCCTTTTTTTTTTTTGCAATATACCCCACGTAGGCATTCTGTCCATACTTATTAGGTTTAGTTATTATTGTTTACCTGTGTTTTGGAAGATATATTTCGACTCTGTTGTGCTGTGCCTCTAAGGACATTGGAGATTACATTGGTGGGTTGCGAGAGTGGAGGGAGATTCTAGTGCACACATTTTTTTTAAAGTTAACATGAGTATGTTTGTTGGATATATGGGGAGAGAGAAAGTGGGGGTGGTGGGCAGGTTGATGCGTTGGTGGAGATGGTGGGGTTGGGGGGAGGGGGAGAGAGTGGGGAGGGTGGTGAGTGGGAGTGAGAGAAGGTATACGCCGGTGTTTACGTGAGGTGGAAGATGAAGATGAAGGGAAATCCTGATACATGGGGCAAGAGAGTGAGTGTGAACGTGGATACATGAATGCACGAGAAAAAGGGTTTGCCTGATTTGTACAGAAAAACAGGTTTCTTGAACTGTTTTCTCGTTTAATGTACCTTATATACAGTGTGCTTCTTTAAACAGTTGCCAGTACTGAAGAAGCTTTTAAGCGAAAATTTTATTGGAGATTATACAATTTAAAAATGAAACTGTTCACTTCTGTGCTTTTTATTTTACTCCAAGTATATATATATAATATATATATATATATATATATATATATATATATATAATATACGACTGCATATAGGCGTGTGTGTGAAGTCCTGTATATGTGAGCGAAAACAGCGTATGTGTGGACAAAGTATGGAACGACCGTTCAGAGGATAGTAAAAACACTTATCACTCACAACAGTAAACAAACCAGTATAAGAAGAAGTGGTACAAAAAGATAAGATAAATATATAACAACAAATGAAGAAGAAAATGATGAAATAAATGAAAACAAACAAACAAATAAGCAAACAAATAAGTAAATGAATGAATAAATAACAAGATAAATAAATGCATAAATGAAAAGATAGATAAATAAATAAATGAATAAATGAACGAAAGAAATAACCTCACAACACTAGCTTGTTGGAATGAGGCATTCTTTTTTCCCCTTGAAGACAAAAAAGCGAAAGGGAAGTTTTCCATTTTATGGGGAAAAAAAACTGGCAGCAAAACAGACCTGAAATTGAAAATAACAGTTGGTGGTGCCGTTGTGTGTGTGTGTGTGTGTGTGTGTGTGTGTGTGTGTGTGTGTGTGTGTGTGTGTGTGTGTGTGTTGTGTGTGTGTTTGCTCCGTTTGTATTAATTCCGTCACGATATTTTTTCTCCTGTACTATCACTCGTTACTTATCATTTCTTCTTTTCCTTTTCTAATTCTTTCTTTCGCATTTTAGCGTCTATGCAAACTCTCTCTCTCTCTCTCTCTCTCTCTCTCTCTCTCTCTGGCGCGCGCGCGCGCGCGCGCACACACACACACACACACGCACGCACCACACACGCACACGCACACGCACATACACACACGCATGAGTATGCATGCATGCAGACAAACACGTACACATGCGCGGGCGTTCGCACTCACACACACACACACACACACACACACACACACACACACACACACACACACACACGCACACACACATGCACACACACATATATACAGAAGCCTTCTGATTTTGAAGGATTTTTTTATTTTGCCAGCTGATTTCTTTTCCTTTTTCTTCTTTTTTTTTTTTTGTGTGGCTACATTGCCGCCATCTCTTGGCCCTCCGTCTCCCAACCCTTCTCCCCCATACCTGATAGAAATCTGCAGTGTCGGCGCACGTGCATGCGTGTCGGCGATTTGAAACCGGCTGGGTTAAAAAAAAAAAAATGGAGCTATGATTTCGATTCTCACACACAAGCGAGCGAAACTGACACAGAGAAAACAGTCTTCCCATGGTTCATCTAGACTCTCTGTGTGTGTATGTGTGCGTGTGTGCGTGTGTACGTGCGTGCGTGCGTGCGCGCGCGCGCGCGTGTGTGTATGTAAGCCTGCTACCCGAGTGTTTCACCTTTGGAACGCCGGGTCAGGGCCCGTGGCAGATGTTACTGGCATGGGGTCTGGCATTACAGCTGACCCAGTCGCGGCTTCCTCGATTCCGCTCAGGATTAGCATCCTGAAAACAAGACGGGGGGAAGCGGTTTCCCATCTGTCGTCTGCGCCAGTTCAGGCTGTGGTCCTCAGCTCCTTCGCGTGCTACCTGGTTCGTTGGTTCGTTTGTTGATAGCCTGTTCATCGACGTGAATGAGTTCTAGACTGCGAGCAAATAAACGTAGTTAGTATGTTATTGATAATCAGCAGTGGAAAGCCAAACCCCCAAACCGAGAAACAAACTAGTTCACCACGGAACGGAAAGGCAAGGAAAGGAAAGGCGAAAGGGTTGCAGTGTGGGATTGGGAATGGTGCCGGGTGGGGAACGGGTCATGGGGTTTGGTTGATGGGGAAAGAATGACAAGAACCGTGGGCAGGACAATGCAAAAGATAAGACAGTGTAGAACAGAATACCTTGAAATGTAGTAAAAGCTGCCTTTTTTCCTTTCAAAAATGACTGTAATCCGAAACCGACAACACATTTTTGATGGCATCCACAGAAAAAAAAGGAAAAAAGAAAAATGAAAAAAAAAAAGTCTTATGTGTTCGAAGTGAGGCAAAAGGTGTTCAATTGTCAATGTTGCGTCATATATGCAAATGATTTTGTTTTCAAAACAATCTTTTGTAGTCTTAGAATTTAAATATAATCTGAATGCTAAACTTTTGATAACCCTGCTAGGATCTCACATATTTGATTGAAAGGATTGCTTAGTAAGAATTGAAAACAAAGCTGTCAACGTGTTATTTTTCTATGGTATTGCAGATTTTTGTTCGCGAAAACATGCAAGGTAGGTTAACTGTGTTTTACATAGTTTTCGTCTCCGCAAGACGATTAGCATGATTATCATGAATAATAATCCCACGATGCGAAAGAATGTAACAAAATCAGCTTTGTAGCTGTCATTTGAATTGCAGTTAATTCACTGTTTTGTTTTAAAATCAGTATTAGATTCAGGAAACGCTGATGAAACATACTGCAAAGCAGATTTAGAGTCAACATGAACCAAACAACAACAACAACAACAACAAAACCAAAAAACAGAAAAAAAGACAATCAGCAGATTTAGTAGCAGATCAACCCCAAAATACAAAGCCACAACAACTGCAATGAGTTCTGCCGTAAACATGGACGAATGTTGTCCAAGATGAACAGACGTCTTAGCCATTTTTTTTTTTTACCTTCGGAGAATTTCTATCGAATTTGCTCCAAGAACTGTTTTGCCGGAGCTAATTTTCTTGTTTGATCAAGGTGTGAAACTCCTGTTAATCTATACGATCCCGTTGTATTTGCTTGAAATAGAACTCCGTAGGGGAATTGATAGTTTACTCTCCTAAGCTTATTTTTTGTTGTTTGGGTAAGCGTTTGGAGTAGAGACCAGGTTTCGTAACTATCTGTCAATTTAGATGTAACATGTCAATTAGATGTAACTATGTGTCAATCTAGATGTAACTATGTGTCAGTCTAGATGTAAGGAGTGCAGCAGCAGCAGTGTGCACCAGCGTTTTTGGATTCATGACTCCATGCATGCCTAAGGATGCTGACTAACGACTTTCAGGCAGCGAAAGCTTTCCTCAGCTGTAAATAGTGTTGTGTCAAAAGGTTTTTTTTTCCCCTTTTAAGCTACGCATTAAACTCCAGTAAACTCCCAATTATTTAAGCTCTGTCTTATACTCAGTTTCTCTTCCATCAAGGTGATAATTTGACATTTTGTGTTGACTAAAACCGTTGTTAAAAAGAAATCATATTAGTCTTTTCTACCGGAAATTCTACGCTAATTGTTTTCATGCGCACGCAGGTCTGTTTGGTAGGTTTTAGTTATGTAGTTAACGTCACACCACCCTTTCCTTTCGTTAGGGGAACGGTCATCTATATTGCTAGCAGCGTACTGAACAATGTTCAAAGATTTAGAGAAACCTTTTCATAAATCAAATAATGTGGTATTAAAAAGTAACGAAGCTGTTACAGATACGAGTTACTCCTCTTCTCAACTGGTCTAATAGGAAGACGGAGGAAAACCTGCTTTCGCTATATACCTTCCCGTCAACGGTGATTTCATAAACTGGATATACTTATAACCGCTCAGACCGATTTTTTCAACAATAATTACTTACGGTAAACACGATTACATGTTTTTTGTTAATAAAAAAGTGCAAAATACACTTTCTGTTTTTGCAAATTGTTGCTTTATGTCTGAAATTGGTTTGGAAAAAATATCCTGTAGATCTGCCTTCCCTGAATTCAGATTCTGTGACAGGACTACTGATCTGATTTGTCTCACAAAAATGTCAGTTTAGTTCATCGATTTTCCTCTGCAACATCAGAGACTCTGGCCCCAAACTGGTGACTTCTGATGATGGCTAAACAACTTTTGATGAATGGCTCACGATTGACGTCTTCGAGACTCTTGGAGTGGGTCTGTTTCCCAGCATTTCATGAATGATTTGTGGAGAAGCAATGGTCAGGACTTTTTTTTTGCTTGTCTTTTTGTCTTTTGTCTTTCTTTTTCAATGGTTGGTCACACTGTATAGTCTTCCGCTGTCACGATGCCTGACACTTTGAGAAGTCTTCCTTTGCTGAGAACGTCTCTCTGGCACCTGCACCATGAGCTTCACTGAGTTACCTGCACGATGAGCTTCACTGAGGTTACCTGCACGATGAGCTTCACTGAGGTTTAAATCTCCAAAACGAGCGACAGAAAATGTTGTACGGACGATAGACACCATAAGTTTGTCCTCACATTCTGCCTCTGATTCATGTCATTTGTCTGGTTCCACACCTCCAGAATCGTACGGTTTTGGTGGCCTGGATCTAGAAGGAAAAGAACTCTTTCTGATAAAGAAGGGTTATCTCCTACTGTGACCTCAAACACCGAGCAGCTTGAGTGGGGTTTCGTTATGTGTCAGTACGCCATTCAGATCAATCTGGGGGTTAAACTATGCACCGGTTTGTACAATCAGTTGATAAATTTAGTTGAGCAAGGCGTGAAGTGGAAAACATTTCCAGTGACGGATGATCATCGCGATGTTGAAAAAGTTCGTTTAGTGCTATTAAATACCGCACCAATTAAAAAGTTGCGTTTTTCTTTCATTCGTATATATTCTTCCTAACTCGTAAAAATGTAATGAAAAAAAAAAAAAAAAATGACGCGTAAATACAGTCGTTTTCGTTCACGAAAGACCTCGTCGTCCCAATTTTCCCGAACACATACGAAGAGAACCGAATATCAACGACATTGTACAGCGCCTTCTAGACCTATATCTTTTTCTCGTATGACGTCATTCACCACGTTTGGTTGACGGAACGTCATGTTTGCTGGACACAAGGCCACTACGGTTTGTACAGGTCATCGTGACTCTTTGCGTGTGCTTTTCGATTCTTTTCAGTATTTACACACTAGCAGACTGAGTTTCTCAGGTTACATGCCAATTGACTTGATGTATTATGTGTGTAAGACTCCGGGATAGGTGACAGTGTGTCATTTTTAGCCGCAAACGAAATAGGCATGAGCGTGATGTTCAGCAGCTTGCAGCAAAGTCAGGCTGAAAGTAGTGATAGGATCATGGTGATCTAGTTTTCAAATGTAAGTAAACCAGTGCAGGACCTAAAGCCTTATGTAATTGATTGGTTGCTTACCTTTTTAACGAACAATCAATCTACATGTTTTTTTTTTCTTCTTTGCTAACATGAGCAAATGTTGATCGATTTCAGTTTCCTATGGTTTTCAAGTAACCATGAAATTAAGGTCAAATTCTCCGTGGTAGTTTAACAATATCAGTCAATATTTTGGTATGGCATCAGAGAACGTGTAGGAGCCGTCATTGTTGTACAATTTTCTGAGGGTTTTTCTCTCTCTCTCTCTCTCTCTCTCTCTCTCTCTCTCTCTCTCTCTACTGTCTGTCTGTCTGTCTTTCTGTCTGTCTGTCTGTCTCTCTGTCTGTCTGTCTCTCTCTCTTGAAGGGAAATGATGAGGACTACATTTTCAAGACTAAAATGTAAGAGGAAGTCTGACATTCGGGGGATGAAAGAACATTTTCTCTCTTTCTGTCTCCCTCCCTCCCTCTCTGTGTCTGTCTCTCTCCATCTCTCACAGACAGACAGACAATCACACACACACACACACACACACACACACCACACACACACACACACACACACACACACACACACACTTTAAAACTAAAGTCTTTCCACCCCAGTCACCCCAAATGGATTTTGTTGTCCATCATGGTCAGGGCCCTAGGTCAGAAGACAAATGGTCAGCCCAACCCACTGCTTGATGATAGGACACGTGTTCATGGAGCTACTATCCTGTTTCAAGCTGACGATCAGGTTCAGCGTTTAGGGTGGAACAACAACACCCCCCCCCCCCCCCATCCCCCGCCATACCCCATTACATTTACCTCTGAGTACACGTAACCCTCGTCAAATGTACGAAACTTACTGGGTAGAACTCCACTGGCAAAAAAGACTGCGCGAAAGTGGTCGCCTTGGTTAACTGTGGGCAAGGCAGCGAGTGTCAGACGGCAGTCGCCAAACAGCATTTGGTGCCGAATTAAGCGTGCAGCACGGCGTTTGCTGTGGTTCCCGTCGGTCTGACTTGTCGACATTCTGCTGTGAACGATGTGGGCTTCTCTGAGAATGGGTACTTCACGTGGAAACAGTGGGGTGTGATGGCCGAGGTCTTGCAGTGCACTGTGTTGGGCTTGTGGACAAAACGCTGCGCCCTTAAAGGGGTTAAACTGGCGGGAAGGGTTGATGACATGAGTTACTCTCTCTCTCTCTCTCTCTCTCTCTCGCTCTCTGTGTGTCTCTGTCTCTGTTGTTGTCTGTCTGTCCTGTCTGTCTGTCTGTCTGTCTTCTGTCTCTCTCTCTCTGGTTGCCTGTTTATCTGTTTCTGTATATGTTCGTGTCTGTGTGTGTGTTGTGTCTGTCTGCGTATCAGTCTCTCTGTGTCTCTGCCTACTTGTCTGTCTGTCTAACACACACACACACACACACACACACACACACACACACACACACACACACACACACACACACGGAGAATAAACAGAAAAAAAAGAATGTGTACAAATTGCGCATTGATCAGGAAAAAAAATTCATGTGTTTCCGCTTATATTTTGAAATGTTCAAATGCTAGATATATAACACTAATCTTATTGTATCTCCTGTATTTAAACATTTTATGAATTACAAATGCTGCTGAAAATAAAATAAAAGAAAAAAACAAAACAAACAGCCACACTAAGAATGTGTCACTGCAGGAAAGTGATAACGCCCAGCTTCAGAATCAAACTTAGAATAGAAGATTCAGTTTACGCTGAACTTCAGTGTTACACACACACACACACACACACACACACACACACACACACACACACACACACACACACACAAACTCACACAAACACACGCGCGCGCGCGCGTACGTAGCGCTCGCACGCACACACTCGCACATACACGCACACACGAAAGCATGTACGCACTCGAATGTTCTCACAAGAGAGAGAGAGAGAGAGAGAGAGAGAGAGAGAGAGAGAGAGAGTCATGTGGGCCCCCTTATGAAGAGGTTTGTAAATAATACATAAAGGTTCATAATACAATGCAAAAGGAATATTGTAACGCGAAGGAGAGAGAGAGAGCCAGCGAGAGAGAG
>CM065730.1:30583865-30596365 GCA_033310375.1 Conus canariensis | reverse complement strand
ATCCTGTCGACTGTCACTCTGCTGTGGGTCAGCCCACCCACACTGCAAGCTGTATTGGGTGTGCCTATCTATATGACTCCAACCTACTGACCAGCAGAGCTGTGCCTATCTCTATGGCTCTACCTATTGACTCAACAGAGCTGTGTGATATCTCTATGGCTCCAACTTACTGACCAGCAGAGCTGTGTGCCTATCTCTATGGCTCCAACCTACTGACCAACAGAGCTGTGCCTATCTCTATGGCTCTAGCCTATTGACCAACAGAGCTGTGTGCCTATCTCTATGGCTCCAACCTACTGACCAACAGACCTGTGTGCCTATCTCTTTGGCTCCAACCTACTGACCAACAGAGCTGTGTGCCTATCTCTTTGGCTTTAAACCTACTGACCAACAGAGCTGTGTGCCTATCTCTTTGGCTCCAACCTACTGACCAACAGAGCTGTGTGCCTATCTCTTTAGCTCCAACCTACTGACCAACAGAGCTGTGTGCCTATCTCTTTAGCTCCAACCTACTGACCAACAGAGCTGTGTGCTTTGGCTCCAACCTACTGACCAACAGAGCTGTGTGCCTATCTCTTTAGCTCCAACCTACTGACCAACAGAGCTGTGTGCTTTGGCTCCAACCTACTGACCAACAGAGCTGTGTTTTCTTTCTCCTAGGTCTGGATGGACACCAGCAGAGCTGTGAGCTGTGCAGTGTCCGGAGATGCTGTCTCAAATGAAAAAAAATGTCCGAGGTTTTACTGGTTCTAGAAATACAGAAGTTATTGGTGAAGTATTCCTTCACATTCAATGATGATGCTGACCCCACTGTCCATGTCTTCCTGGCTGTGAAGTGGGCATGATGGAGGCTGTTCACACATGGAAGCAGCAACGGTTTCACCTGTTGTCTGTCCGCTCCTTTGGGAAGGTCAGGACGTTTCAGTGCAACCATGTCTCCACCCGCCACAAAAACTGCGCTAGAAATTCTCCCTGTTCTGACGCTCTTACTTTGTGTTTATGTGTGCGTTGTATTAGATGTATGCTGTTTTCAGTCTTGGTGGCCCGCTTACAAGTCATTGTCCTAGAAGGGCTTTCACCACCCCACCACCACTACCACCACCACCACTTGTTCTTCTTGGTATTTCAGCTCTACTGCTGTAATCTGTCGATAAGCTGGTGATATGCCCCTGACAGCAAGTCAAGGGGGTTCTGTAAGGTACACAACAAGGTGCATGTGTTGTACTTAGTCCAGTCCATTGTGATGTCCACTTCCAGCTTATTCGTGCTGCCTCTGGGTCATCCATCCTCCACTGTACCCCGTAGAATGGTCTTGGGGAAGAAGCCAGGGTGATCTACAGGCCCGCATCAGGCCAACATGCAGCAGTTGATCACTGCCGGGAAGGCAGTCATGTCTGCCAGTGATGTTATGCCCACTTGATGTTTGACAGAGACCTGGGTCTTGTGCTCCTTGTATAAGATGACTGCCACTTTAAGCATCGAATTTCCAACGTCTGTGGGTCTTGCGCTGGACACCTGCTGTCAATGTTCACGTTCATCGTGCTTAAAGAAAGAGGGATCTCACCACTGACTGGCGACGAAGACGTGAGGTCAGTTGTGGTGGACTGGGCGCTAGTTGTGCTGTGCGCGCGCAGTGTTTTTAGTCCGTGGAGCCTGACTGATGTCGTGTTTGTGGAAATGACAGGGTCCGGATGAATTGTTAGTCTTTGAAAAAAAAAAGTTCGATACGACCAAACAAACAAACATACAGCCATGTTTGGTTTGCTTAAAAGATGTCGATTGTTAATCTACTTTGTCATGAGTTGTCTCTTTAGAAAGAAGCCTTTGTGTGTGTGTGTGTGTGTGTGTGTGTGTGTGTGTGTGTGTGTGTGTGTGTGTGTGTGTGTGTGTGTGTGTGCGTGCGTGCGTGTGTGCATGCGTGCGTGCGTGCGCGCGCACGGTGTGTGTATGTGTGTTTGTGCATGTGTGTGTGTGTGCGCGCGCGCGTGCGCGCGTGCGCGCGTGCGTGTGTGTGTGTGTGTGTATGTGTGTGTGTGTGTGTGTGTGTGTGTGTGTGTGTGTGTGAGAGAGAGAGAGAGAGAGAGAGAGAGAGAGAGAGAGAGAGAGAGAGAGAGGTGTTAAGGTGTCTCTACAGTTTCTGCGGGGCTGCATGCAGTACAGAGGTGCCAGTGGCATTGATGTCTGGCAGTTTACTCATTTTGCACCTGAAGAGGAAATATGCTATTTTTTTGTTTGTTTGTTTGTTATTTTTTAAATGGAAAACCGCCCCACCTCATTAACCTTTACCCACCGTCTCATCAATTTCCTCTCTCTCTCTCTCTCTCTCTCTCTCCTCTCTCTCTCTCTCTCTCTCTCTCTCTCTCTGTTTAAGAGTGTGAGCCCGGACAACTGTTTCGTTTTTTAACGGCTGGTTTACAACAACATTATTATGCCCTGCCACCACCGCAGAGATGACATCTCTATCACAGCGTCCTTTTCTTCTGTCAGCTATAGACAATGACGGCAACGAAAGACAACGATGAGGACGACGACGATAATGTTGAAATGGACATGGAAATGAACAGGGACAAAGAGTAAGAGTTAGGTTTGTAAAGAATAAATGGCTGAAGAATACGAAAAGAAAAAAATCACGATGAGATGAAGATCACGATCATGACAATATAGGAGGAGGAGGAGGAGGTGATGACAACAACGATGACAAGCATAATGTTGCCATTGTTAACAGCCAACAATGACCTTCATAAAATGCCAAAAGTGCACATAAAGACATAAAACACAAAGCAAATATAAACTTTACAAAAGAGGTGACTTTTCAACAATGTGTCTTCTGCAGACGGCTTGAAGAACAGGTATCAATGTGAAAAATTCTAGGGGAGACGGCAGACCCCTGTCAAGATTGAATGCATTTTGGATCCGCCCTGTAATCCGGATCGGCACCCCAATTTCAGGGATTCGTCCTCGGCCCACCCTCCATTGTTCCTGCTAGTTACATTCAAATCGGTTCTGCAGAGTTCACCTCATCTGGCTGACAGGCAAAAAAAAAAAAAAAAAAAAAAAAAAAAAAAGCAACAAACATGTTGCGGGGGGTCAAAACGCACAACATTAGAGGGACGTTATGGTCCAACGGATCCTGGATCGGCAGTAAAGATCTGCACAAAGTGGAACCAGTTCCTTCTGGAAGGTGTCATCCTCACCGGCCTGATGCCCGATTCGTTTAAACACAAATTGATGATCCCTATCGCCTCTGCCCAGTTCGGCTTTGACAACTCAGCCTGCATGTTTGCACACCAACGCCTTGCATGCAGGCACGTTCTCTTCACTTTATGTCTGTGTGGCAGCGGTAATTTGTCTAAACGTTATTAAAACAAACGGTGAATGGTGATGTGTGTCTAATTCTTTTGAATCACTAAGTAAGTAGTGATAAAAATGACTTGATGATACACATTGCGCGCGCGCACACGCACGGACGCACGCACACACACACACACACACACACACACACACACACACACGAAAGTGCGCACGCATACGCACCCCCCCCCCCCACACACACACACACACACAGTACTAAGAGATATCACGCGCAAGAAAAACAAAAGAAAAAGAAAAAGAAAAAAAAACCTCTCTCTCTTTCTGTACACACACACACACACACACACACACACACACACACACACACACACACACACACACACACACATGTATTAATGTTTATATATATATATATATATGTGTGTGTGTGTGTGTGTGTGTGTGTGTGTGTGTGTGTACAGAGAGAGAGAGAGAGGGGGGGCGAGAGAGAGAGAGAGAGAGAGAGAGAGAGAGAGAGAGAGAGATTATGATTCATTCGTTGGGGAGTCACTTAATTGATTACATTGGCTACTAACTTCGACTTGTCTCAAAACCGTTTGAACTGTTCAAGTTGTACGCTAAAGAGGCTTGGTGGGGGCTGGTATGGAAGCGAAGCGGGAAAGCGAGTCAACATTTCAAGAGGCCATTGAGGCCGGTGGCGTCTTCAAAGACTCGGCGAGCCAGGAATAGACGAATCGAACCTGCAGGCAACCGGACGGGTTCTGGAATTGCCCTTTGACCCGGGTCTCTCCACCAACATGTAAGCCCCCCCCCCCCCCCCCCCCCCCGCCTCAAACTCTTTCTCCCCACCCCCCACCCCCCACCCCTTAGAAAAAAAGGGAGTAAACCGTATCGTGAGTGAAAACTTAAAAAAAAAAATTTTTTTAATCGGATTGAAAGTTGCTTTGCATATTCTTTTTTGTTAACAGGTTGTGGAAAAATGAGAAGTAAGTAATGACAATGTTACCCTCTTCAGATCAGAAAGTGTCAATATTCTGTAGAAACAGACTTGGTAAACGTTCCATTCCGAGGCAAAGCTACCATCCTCTGGCATGGCGGACCCGGAAATGTGCCCTGTTGTCCCAATCGGCACCACCATGGCCTCATGGAGTCATCCTCTTAGACACAGTCCGTGTCTCCACACAGTGTTCTGCACATCCATACAATGCTTTGGGTGTTGCAGTGTTGAGTGAAAAACTAACGATTGACGGTGAGCACGTAACGGGCTGAAAGAGTAGCCTCCCATGGACATTTTTTTTTCTTTTCGTCTTGGGATATGGAAACTACAAAATGACAACGATTATAGCTAGAAAATTTTACCCCCCCCCCCCCCTCCAGATAGGCTGTTCTACAAATGGAGTAAATGAGTAAAAATTAATTACTAACTGTTCATGTTCATCAGACAATTCATAACTAATAATAATTATCCTGCAGATACCTCATCTCTCTACCCCCCCCCCCCCCACCTTTTTTTTTTTCGATCCGAATTCTCCCCAGGGATAAATGATATGGGCCTAATAATGATAGAGTGGGGACTTACACAGCACTGTTCCCCACTCCAAGAGCGGGCTGGCCGCACTTTACAATCGACATGTACAAATTGAAATGGAATAAATGAGAATAATGGTTCATTACAGACACACCATGCATACGCTCAGTTAAAAAAAACAAATCAACACTGTAATTCAATAAAAGAAGATAAGCCAAAAAATAAATTGAAGTATATTAAAAAAAAAAAAAGCACACATACAAATAACAATTACATGCCCAAATAAAATGATCCACCAACACATACGATAACTGGTTCAAAGGGCATGAAAAGGCGACCTAAGAGAGCCATTCAAAAGGGAGGCGCACACACATGCAATGTCTCTGTCCACGGCCCACAATCCGTCTTTCCACCGAATTTCATCAAAATCGGTTTGATAGTTTTTTGCGAAATCTTTCTGACGGACAAACAATCAAACAGGCAGACAAACAAACAGGCAGACGACACCATATATCCCTGGTGGTTGTAGATGGCTGTCGATAGACCAGTGACAATGTGACAGAGAGAGAGAGAGAGAGAGAGAGAGAGAGAGAGAGAGAGGAGGGGGGGGGGGACAGTTCCATACGCTATTCCGTTAACAATGCAAAAAGAATTTCTTGATAGACCCGCGAAACTCTGAAGCATCGGAGGGGGTGAGGGAAATAAGGGAGTCCACTCCTGTATGATGAGTAACCGTGTTGATTGGCTCTCTGGCAGTACAGTCTGACTCCACCCAGCTAGCGCGGTCGATAATGTGCTCTTGCTGGGTTTTAGTTTTGTTTAACACCGTCTCTTTGTTGCTGCAGTAAAATGCACGTGTCTGTCTCTATGGGCACCGTATTGTGTTGACTGCGTTCGTTTGCTTCTGGAGAAACATTCACAAAGCAAATCCTGGGACTATCATCACATGCGATCTGTAATCCTATCGTTTTATTTTTATGATAGGATTTTCTACGCCTTAAATATGTAGTTGAGCTGTGGTACGCGTGCATTGCTATGAATTTAAGAAACCGAAAGCTTTGCTAATGGAAAGAATTACAGAGATAATAGCAAACTGTAAATAATCTTATTTGACTGGCCCTGTTCTGAGGTCTCCATTTAACTCCTGCTTATCTTTACCTGCTCTTTTTATTTTTATTTTTTATTTTTTACCTCGCCCCGATTTGTTTGGATAATCAGGAAGCAGGAAGCTGCACAGCGTCAGAACTTTTTTTTTTTTTTTTTTTTTACTGTGCATGTGGCTGCCAAACCCACCCTCTGCCTGTCTCTCTCTGGAAGCGCGTGGCGTCCCATACATCTTCATCCAATCGAACGCATGGCTTTTGCCAGTGATCGCTCATTTTCGCGGCAAGTGTGGGGCGTCATTGAGACCGTTTTAAACTGTACAGCACCCCACCCTTTGTCTCCCTTCCTCCCTCTCTCTCCGTCTTCCCATACCCGTACTTCAATCCGCTCTCTTTCCCCCCCCCCTTTCTCGCCCTCTCTCTCTCTCTCTCTCTCTCTCTCTCTCTTTCTCTCTCTCTCTCCTCCTACGCGTTGACGCCTGCAGCCCTGTATTGTTTTCTTTATTTATCAATGAACTAGCATTAGAGGTGATAAGGGGTGGTAGACATGGTGCAATGTTTACGTCTGAGTGTTTTGAATTGTTTATATTACTTCTTGCTGATGACGTTGCTTTACTCTCTGAGACTGTCATTGGTTTACAAACGCAGATCAACAGTCTTCAACGTGCAGCTACTGCTCTGCAGTTGAAGGTCAATATGGCTAAAAGCAACATAGTTGTATTCAGAAAAGGGGGCATTTAGCTGCAAGAGAAAGGGGACATATAATGGGATTGTTATGCCGGGTTGTGAATGTTTACAAATACTTAGGAATTCATTTTTCAACAAAGTTAAGTTTCGTTGCTGCATGTCGTGATCTCATAGCAGAGCAAAAAACGCGTTATTTTGCATTTTGCAAAAGTTATGTAAATTGAAGTGTTATTCTTATTCTTCCTTTTTTAAGTTATTTGACTCACAAGTTCAACCTATTGTTCAATATGGTGCAGAGCTATGGGGACTCGACAATGCAGCAATCCATTGCGAAAAGGTACATTTGTTTGCTGTTAAAAGGTTCTTAGGCGTAGAAAGGCGAACACCTAATGACATGGCGTATGGGGAAACGAACCGATATCCTATTTACATAAACTCAGCTGTAAAATGTGTTAAGTTTTGGCTAAAATTGACGAGAATGGACGAATATAGACTACCTTACAAGGCCTATAGAATGCTTTTTGATTTGGATCTGCGTGATAAGAAAATCTGGGCTTCAAATATTCGCTGTAAACTGTACATGTTTGGATTTGGATATGTATGGCTGAATCAAGGCGTGGGAGGGATTAGCGAGTTTCTAAAAGCTTTCAGGGAAAGGTTAATTTGTTGCAGATGGCAAGACTGGAATTATCATATCAATAACAGTGACAGGTTTAGTGTGTACAGAACCTTCTGCACTGTCCCTGATGTTAAAACGTATTTGTTAGTCAATTTAGACAGACATTTAACATTTAATTTGATCAGATTTAGGCTTGGCATTTCCGAAATTGCAGTACATCATAATCGTTATAGAAAACACAGTGAAAACGACTTAATATGTCCACTTTGTCAAAAAGAGAAAGAAAATGAGATGCATTTTGTTTTATGCTGTCCTGTTCTACATGACTTAAGAGCACAATACATACCGTCGAAATATTATAACACTGCAAGTCAGTTTAAATTAGTATTGCTCATGACGTGCACACTAGAGAAAACAGTTAGAAATTTGTCAATCTATATTTATAAGGCTTTTAAGCTACGTTCTATTCTCATTTCTTAACATTACTGCTAAGTGTGTTATGAACGATGTCAATGTTTATGAATGCAAGACTGGACAAATGTTTGTGTCTATGCACCCCTACATGAGGGGCAATGGCCTAATCATGATTAAAGTTTCCGTATCCGTATCTCTCCTACTCGACTACCGCTGTACTTTCTGTTTTAGGTCGACGTTTGGAGGCAGCTGTATTCTGCCTACAAGGCACGCCTTCAGTGTCTTCACTTGTCTTCTTTTTATTCGCGCGTATTTGTGTGTAATGAATAAAACTTTAAAAAAAAAACAACCACCACCCAAGGATCTGTTAATTTTAATGTTTAATCGATATCTTAATCCATGCATTTGCGATTACTTTTGTTTCATTTGAAATTCGGTACATTAAAACTAGGGAGAAAAGGAAAAATAACCAGATAAACACACAAACAAAATAAATGTTAAGAAAAGCTGATAACTGCCGCTGAAGCTGCTTCTCCATACTGTACTACAACTTTGTACGCCGTCCATTTTTGTAATGGGCGTTGCATATTACTTCAACTGGCAAATAAAGGTTAGGATTAATACATTGCAATGAATGAACAAAACATGATAAGAATAAATAGGACTGAACATTGATATGCAAACAATGACTAGAATAAATAACACACAGACGGAGGAACACTGAGGATTACTGCACCTAGACATGAGACTAAACATAACCACAAGGACAGGGGAACACTGAGGAATGTTGAGATGTAGACACGGAGACAACAACATAACCACATGGACAGGGGAACACTGAGGAATGCTGAGATGTAGACACGGAGACAACAACATAACCACATGGACAGGGGAACACTGAGGAATGCTTGAGATGTAGACACGGAGACAACAACATAACCACATGGACAGGGGAACACTGAGGAATGTTGAGATGTAGACACGGAGACAACAACATAACCACATGGACAGGGGAACACTGAGGAATGTTGAGATGTAGACACGGAGACAACAACATAACCACATGGACAGGGGAACACTGAGGAATGTTGAGATGTAGACACGGAGACAACAACATAACCACACTGGACAGGGGAACACTGAGGAATGTTGAGATGTAGACACGGAGACAACAAACACATGGACAGGGGACACACTGAGAATGTGAGATGTAGACACGGAGACACATAACCACATGGACAGGGAACACTGAGGAATGTTGAGATGTAGACACGGAGACAACATAACCACATGGACAGGGGAACACTGAGGAATGTTGAGATGTAGACACGGAGACAACAACATAACACTACAAATGGAAGGGAACACTGAGGAATTGAGATGTAGACACGGAGACAACATAACCACATGGACAGGGGAACACTGAGGAATGTTGAGATGTAGACACGGAGACAACATAACCACACGGACAGGGGAACACTGAGGAATGTTGAGATGTAAGAGACAACCCGGACGGACAGGAACATGAGAATTTGAATGTAGACACGAAAAACATAACACGGACAGGGGAACACTGAGGAATGTTGAGATGTAGACACGGAGACAACAACATAACCGCACGGACAGGGGAACACTGAGGAATGTTGAGATGTAGACACGGAGACAACAACATGAGTGCCATGCGGACAAGGGAGCTTTGCAGAATGCTGTGATACAGACATGAAGTCGAGAACATGGCGAAGTGGTAGGCGCCGCGATTCCGACAGGGAGGTCGTGGGTTCGGTTCCCATCAGAGTTATTTATCTGTGGGGTTTTTCTACCTCGACCGGTTCCTTCCCAGAGTTGAGTTTGCTATGGGCTGAAATTGGAGGACCGGGACAATACAGTCGAGTTTTATTCACTTAATGGATGGGTCTCTGAGAGTGTTGCTCAAATTTGCTGGCCAACACTGCAAGTGTCTGTATCTCACGGACCTGGTTGACGCTGGGATAGGGTATGACAGTAAGCATGACAGTGAGCCCTGTCTTGCAGTGTCAGAGCAGAATGGAAATCCATAGCATCGTCATCATCATCCGCATCCTCATCAATCAGCACAAAAGTTGTCTCGAATTCTATGGCCCTTCATGCACTTCTCTTGTTGTGACCTCAGTCTCAATTTCCTCTCCGCATCTCTACACTCTATTGGCAAGGTCATGGGGACTGTCGTGGGGCGGACATGGGGACGCCTTCTGGAGGGAGTTTACTCACGCCAGCATCGCGATTAAGCAGGTATTGTCATCAGCAAGTGGAACCCTGCGTATGTTGGACCACTGAACACCACTGAAGTGACTCGGCAGCAGTGCAACATCTCTTATGACGACTTGACTGTCCCTGTGTATTACCGATAATGGACGGGGAGAAAGGGTGTGTGTGTGGTGTGTGTGTGTGTGTGTTGTGTGTGTGTGTGTGTGTGTGTGTGTGTGTAGCGGAACAATCCAGGCTGTGGATGTGGACAGGGGGTGGGAATGATCGGTGTGTATACCATGCCACTGAAGCGGCACATGAAATGAGACAGCGAAAAAGAAGAAAAGAAAGGAAGATGGAGAAGAAGACAGTAACATGACCACATGGACAAGGACACATTACGGGAATGCTGTGATACAGATATGAAGAAAATGATAAGACCACATGGACCACAGAGCATTGCGGAATGCTGTGATTTAAATGTGAAGACAATGACTTGACCACATGGGTAAAGAAACATTGTGGAGTGCTGTGATACAGACATAGAGACGATGACATGGCCACATTGGTAAGGGGACATTGTGGAGTGCTGTGATACATAGAGACAATACATGGCCACATTGGTAAGGGGACATTGTGGAATGCTGTGATACATAGAGACAATAACATGGCTACATTGGTAAGGGGACATTGTGGAATGCTGTGATACATAGAGACAATAACATGGCTACATTGGTAAGGGGACATTGTGGAATGCTGTGATACATAGAGACAATAACATGGCTACATTGGTAAGGGAACAGTGTGGAGTGTTGTGATACATGGAGACAATAACATGGCTACATTGGTAAGGGAACAGTGTGGAGTGTTGTGATACATGAGATAAATAACATGGCTACATTGGTAAGGGGACATTGTGGAGTGTTGTGATACATGAGACAATAACATGGCCACATTGGTAAGGGACATGTGGAAGTGTGTGTGATACATAGAGACAATAACATGGCACATTGGTAAGGGGACATTGTGGAATGCTGTGATACATAGAGACAATAACATGGCCACATTGGTAAGGGGACATTGTGGAATGCTGTTGATACCATAGAGACAATAACATGGCCACATTGGTAAGAACATTGTGGAATGTGTGTAGACAGAGACAATAACATGCCACATTGTAAGGGGACATTGTGAATGCTGTGATACATAGAGACAATAACATGGCACATTGGTAAGGGGACATTGTGGAATGCTTGTGTTACAGACAGAGACAATAACATGGCCACATTGGTAAGGGGACATTGTGGAATGTGTGTTACGACATAGAGACAATAACATGGCTACATTGGTAAAGGGACATTGTGGAATGTTGTGTTACAGACAGAGACAATAACATGGCCACATTGGTAAGGGGACATTGTGGAATGTTGTTTTACAGACAAAGAGACAATAACATGGCCACATTGGTAAAGGAACATTGTGGAATGTTGTGTTACAGACAAAGAGACAATAACATGGCCACATTGGTAAGGGAACATTGTGGAATGATGTGTTACAGACACAGAGACAATAACATGGTCACATTGGTAAGGGGACATTGTGGAATGCTGTGATACATAGAGACAATAACATGGCTACATTGGTGAGGAAATATTGTGAAATGCCCATGTGGCAGTTGCGGAAACGAACCAATGGATGAACATCTGTTGAGGTGTGAACTTTCCATTTTTCAGGGCGCTTGGAACTAATCTGGATATTGTGCCCGAAAGCTTTTCATTAATATATATTTTTAGAGTCTTTAATTATCTTTATTTATTTTAAAAAGATATTATTCATCTAATTTATAATATTTTACTTTTATTTGGTTTAAGGGAAATCAGACATTTTCAGTTCGTTCATAGAAAATGAACAGGACAATGAATGTGCACTCCTAACTTGTGGTGTTTGGTCGTGGGTGTTGTTTGTGTTCTGTATGCTGGTGCTTAGTGACGGTGTTTCAGTGTCATGGTCTTTTCGTCGTTTGGATCTTGGCTGGTGTGTGTTAGTTAGGTCAGCCTTCAGCTTCTTTTCTCTTCTTGCTGCGTCATCCTCTTCTTTTTCTTCTTCTCTCCATACTTTTCTCTTTCTTGTTCTTCTTTGCGGGTCGTCTTCCTCCTTTGCCTTTCCTGTCATCGTGGCTGTCAGTGAGCAGTGCCATCTTCAGTCTTCTCCTACAGTCTTCGTCTGTCAGTGAGCAGTGCCATCTTCAGTCTTCTCCTACAGTCTTCGTCTGTCAGTGAGCAGTGCCATCTTCAGTCTTCTCCTACAGTCTTCGTCTGTCAGTGAGCAGTGCCATCTTCAGTCTTCTCCTACAGTCTTCGTCTGTCAGTGAGCAGTGCCATCTTCAGTCTTCTCCTACAGTCTTCGTCTGTCAGTGAGCAGTGCCATCTTCAGTCTTCTCCTACAGTCTTCGTCTGTCAGTGAGCAGTGCCATCTTCAGTCTTCTCCTACAGTCTTCGTCTGTCAGTGCAGCAGTGCCATCTTCAGTCTTCTCCTACAGTCTTCGTTTGTCAGTGAGCAGTGCCATCTTCAGTCTTCTCCTTCAGTCTTCGTCTCATGTGGCTCAGCTTGTTTC
>CM065730.1:30571365-30578865 GCA_033310375.1 Conus canariensis | reverse complement strand
GTGTTCATGCATTTCGGTCATATAGTTAAGTGTCTTTGATCGCCTGCATTCTTGCACAGGAAATCTGGCTCCCAAGTGTTGCAGACTGATTAGGCGAGAGCGAAAAAAAACAAGTGTCCTAGAGTGAGACTGAAAACATTATTGCGCGATGAAGATATTCTAAAATAAGAAGGGAGGGAGAGAGAATGAGAGGGGAGGGATAGAGAGTGAGAGGGACAAGGTGAAAATGTGGTGATCGAGTGGGTGGGGTGCGATGGCAATGTTAGGATGCGCGTCTTTCTCTCGTCTTTCTCTCGTCAAATTATACATTGTATCATTGATATAAGAGTTTGAATGAGTCAGCGCACCATGCACACCAGAACATGAATAAACCCAGACACCATGTATCAAACGACAAAACTCTGACTTCAGCGAGCGAATGTCCAGCCGTTGGAAAACATACAGACGTTGCATTGTGAGTGTGAGACAGGAGGAGAAAGAACAATAAAAAAAAAAGTGGGAAAAATGGGAGGATGGAGGACCCACTTAAAGAAAAAAACAGAAGAAGAAAGAGAAAAGAAAAAGAAAAGAAAAGAGAAAGAAAAGGAGGTTGGAGGACAGAAAGAAGAAGGGGAGCCTGGAGGAAGACTTCCTCACAACATAACTCCAGGATTTCAGTCGCACACCTTCTCCCTGCACCCTCTGCCCACACCCCTCCCAACAGGTTCCAGGTAGTCGAGGTACTTTTGACGATTTATGTGTCAAAACTTTTCAATCACCTCATTCACATGAATCCTCCCCACTTCCATCCCCATCCCCATCTCCATCCCCCTGGAGTCTCTTCCTACATCTATCAAAAAAAAGAAAAAGAAAAAAAGAAGGAAAAGGGATGGGGGAAGGGGGAAGCGAAGAAAGAAAGAACGAAACACTCTCTCTCTCTCTCTCTCTCTCTCTCTCACTCACACACACACACACACACACACACACACACACACACACACACACACACACACACACACACACACATACACACACACACACACACACACACACACACACACACACACACACACACCAAAAGCACCATGACAGCGAGTTTCGAACTCCGCTTCTCATTTATCGCCCCACCCTCCCTTCCCTACTAACTTAACACAGCAGCAGAGGAACAGATCCCGCATACAGATTGTCTACATTGAAATCACATACTTTAAAAGCAAGTAGCACATTCCACTCAAAATTGACATACAGTTAAACAAAAAAAATCTACAGGATAAGATAGATTACAGAAAAAAAGCGTTCAAAGAATAATTCAGAGAAGAAGACTGATACAATGAACATTTGATCCAACTCATTCTCACCATTCCTGTCTTTCCTGTTGTTGTGGATGCTGAGTGACAAGACAAGACATGCATGCGCGATCTTTAGAGTTCAACTTGAAGATGTGTTGGGATCAGCTTTCAGAGCCTGTGAACGGCTGTAAAACCTGTACAACATCAGAGGGAGCGTAGGAGATGGCGCGTTTACGCTATGCTGTGTCTGTGGTAAATTTAGATCCGTTGTTTTGGGCAAGCTGGTCCCTTGGCCAGAGAGAGCTAGTTGGTCCACCTTTTGATTTTCAGGCCAGTTTTGGTCTGTTTCATTCTGAATTCCCCCTTTTACTTGATTGATGCCTCTATCTGTTTAAAATTTGTTTTCATTATCATTATTATTTTTACTGTCATGAATATTTCTCCTGCGTAAGGGGTAATCCGCATTACTGTATTACGGAGGGTGTACGGCCTGTCTGTCTTGGAAACTGATGGCATCAGGGCTAGGATTTGTTGTCTTCTCTGTCTCTTTCTCACACTCTCTTCCCCTTCCTCTTCTCTGTTTCTCTTTCTCCCCGTCGGTCTCTTTCTCCCCCTCCTCTCCCTCTGTCTTTCTGTCTCTCTGTCTCTCTCTGTCTGTCTCTGTCTCTCTGTCTCTGTCTCTCTCTCCTCTTTCTCTCTCTCTCTAAGTATATATTATATATATATATATATATATATATATAAAACATGTACATGCACATGTATTTATCCATGTACTATCTATCTACTCTCTCTCTCCCTCGATCTATATATCTATCTACCTGTCATCTATCTATCTATCTATCTATATCTATCTATCTTCTGTCTGTTCTGTCTGTCTCTGTCTGTCTGTCAGTCTGTCTGTCTACCTGTCGGTCTGTCTGTCTGACCGTCTGTCTATCGATCTATTATACATATAACACAAACAAATGGAGGGGAAACCAAGTGCAGACACTACGTCCGTCATAAAGATAATCAAGACAGTGACTTGCAAAGGTTACCAGTAAAAAAAAAAAGGGACGTGGGTGACGCAGGGTAAACGCGGATGAAGAAGAACACATTGACATGTAAATACGAATACCTCCAATAATAGTTTTTGGGGGTCATCCAAGGCTGTCTTGAAAACAGTAATGTGCATGACCTGTCCAGAGCCGATTTTCATCCTCTGGCAGGGACTCGTCAGTGGAGACTTTCAGACCTTCGAAGCAGTTGACATGTATCTGGGTAGATTTGAAACGAAAGCAAAACAATGCCCAGTCAGTTGTTTCAAATATCTCCAGTGAACGTTGGCTTCCTAAGGGAAGCGTCACACGGTGGTACTGAGCACCTGATAATGGAGACAAACAAAAGAAGATCGGGAGGAGGGGGAAGCAACAGAGGAGAGAGAGAAGGGGTGGGTGATATACGTAGAGGGGGTAGGGGTACATTCCAGTGTGTCAACTATTTCTTCAATGCTTCTATTCGTCCTGTGGTGTTTTTTTTGTTCGGTTTGTCCTTCCATCCCGCATCGTGCATCTATTTTGTTCCGTTGCTGGATGATTTTGTCCCTCCCCCTCCTCTCCCTGTTATTTTCCGGTCTGTCTTTTTAGTCCTTGAGGAGGATAGGGATAGGGGAAGACGGGGAGGGGGCGAAAAGGAGTCGAGGGAGTTGGGAGGGGGAGGGGGGTGTTGGGGTTTGAAGGGGGCTGTCTGTTACAGCTGAATGGCGTGGATTTGGGGAGGCGGCACAGAGGACTTGAACTGGGAGTGGAAGTCTGTCTGGCCGAGGGCTGATGCCGAGGCGGAGTTGTGTTGCAGAGGTCATGGGGGACGTGCGAGGCCTGTCTCCCTCTGCTGTGATGGCTGGTATATGTTGAGTTGATACGTTGTTACAGTTCCGCTAAATCTGTCGTGCCGAAAGACTAGACCCTGCTCCAGCCTTGGTATGGCGCCCTTGGGATGAATTAAAAGAGAGCGAGAGAGAGAGAGAGGGGGGGAGTAAGAGAGAGACGGGGGGGGGGGAGTGGGGAAAAGGAAGGGGAGACGAAAGGAGGGGCCAGTGGGGAATGGAGTTGCGGAGTAAGAAGGTTAAAAGGAGACAGGAACAAGCCGATCAATAATAATCTGTTAATAAAAGAGAGAGAGAGAGAGAGGAGAGAGAGAGAGAGAGAGAGAGAGAGAGAGAGAGAAAACGTCCGTGTTTTTGTCTCTATCGGTAACTGCCGTCACTAATAGGTAAACAGCGTTTGACTGATTTAATCTGACGTCAAATAAATTAATGTGAGCACTTTTTTTTAAAAAACAAAATCGCTGTGAAAGCGACATAAAGGAAATGAAATGAACAAAAATTAATGAAATAAAATACATCAAAAGAGACTTTGCTGGACGTCTATACACATGAATCGGTGTTTCTTTCCGTTTGGTTCCCCGATCGCGTTAGTGACCCCACGCATGTCCATGGCTGCACACACACACACACACACACACACACACACACACACACACACCATACACACACACACACACACACACACACACACACACACACACACACACCACACACACACACACACAGAGGCATTCAGTTCACCATGAAAACACTGTGTTGTGGCTCCGGCCGTGCCTGGTATGTA
The DNA here is from genome assembly GCA_033310375.1 of Conus canariensis. Classification (NCBI taxonomy): domain Eukaryota; kingdom Metazoa; phylum Mollusca; class Gastropoda; order Neogastropoda; family Conidae; genus Conus; species Conus canariensis. The sequence continues at coordinate 30,574,946 of CM065730.1, read as the reverse complement.
AGTGTGTGTGTGGTCAGTACATCAGGTGTCAATCATCATCAACCAATTAGTTCTGTGAGAGAGGTTCTCCCCCCATTACCCCCCCCCCCCCCCCTTTCCTTTACATAGGCTCCCTTCGTCCTTTACCCTCCTGCCATCCGTTGAAGGACATACACCGTTCATGCACACACACGGACATAAATTCACATACTCACAGATATACACAGACACACATTCAGAGAAATAACACAGATCTCTCTCTCTCTCTCTCTCTCTCTCTCTCTCTCTCTCTCTCTCTCTCTTCTTCTCTCTCCTCTGTCTGTCTGTCTGTCTGTCTTACTCACAATAGTATTCTTGAAACATACATAGACAGACACACAGACACAGACAACAGACACACAGACACACACACACACACACACACACACACACACACACACACACATATTCACTCACACTAATAGATTAGAAGCACACACACACACACACACACACACACACACACACACACACACACACACACACACACACACAGAGGCAGCAATGATGTTTTCACAGCGATAGTTTCCATGCTAAGTAATCACTCTCCATCACTTTGCATTCCGCATTGTTTGCCTGCATCCCTGGACGGCACACCACACACCGGCAGGGGACATAATGCCACATGCTTCGTGTCTTCCCTCACCGACCCACACGTCAGTCACAACATAATGCGGGATCACAGGCCGCGGAACTTTGGCCTCCGGGTCTACACACAAATCAATTCGCGGGGGTGGGGTGGGGGTGAGGTAGGGGTCGTAGCTGTGGGAAGGGCAGGAGGGGGGGGGGGAGGGCGGAATAGGAGAGGAATGGTGATGATGTAGGCATAACTCACACGCTGTTCCGCATACGTAAGGTAATGTTGCTTACAGCTCAGCCGACAAAGGGCTTTATTAGGGCTGTTACCGCGTGGAACTTCTACATACAGTTGCAGCCATTTTGTAGCAGTCTACAGTCATAGGCATTTTATAGCAGTCTACAGTCACAGGCATTTTGTAGCAGTGTTAGCACAGCAGTCAGCAAGGAGCAATCAGCACAAAGTCGCTGTGAGTGTACCCACTAAAGGAGACACTGCATTCATGCCAAATCACTTAAACGGTGTTAAGTGGGTTCTGTCCTGATCCAGCACACGAGGGACATCACCTGCTCAATCCCCATTGCGTACAACGATGGCTTAGTCGTGGAACCAACGTGAGTAAGAGTCCCCATCCTCGTCCCTCCCCCTCCCCCATCCCTCCTGTGACAGAGGCAGTGAACACGCCCACACCGGTGCCTGTAGTACACCAGCAGGTGCTTGCACCGCGTGCAGTGCACGTGCAGAGCACACCCAAATTGATGTCACCACGTCCTCAGGGCCACAGAGAGTGATGCCCCTATCATCACCACCCCTCTTTCATCCCCGCTCTCCCCCCACCTGCCTCTCCCACCTCTTTGACTCCACCTCACCCCACCCCACCCCATCCCCACGAATTGATTTATGGGTACACCCGGAGGCCATAGTTCAATGGTCTGTGATCCTGCATAAAGTTGTGACTGACGTGCAGGTCGGTAAGGGAAGACACGAAGCACGTGGCATTCTGTCCCCTGCCGGTGTGTGTGTGTGAGGATGAGATGATGAAGATGGTGATGAGACAAAACAGCCCGAAGCGTTGCTCTGTGTTCTGGGAATGAGCGGTGTCGGTAATGCCACTGAGGGGAGGGGGGTGGGGGCCAAAAGATGGGACAGAAATGAACGATGAGTGAAGGTTATCAGACGCTAGTGGATTTGAATGTATTGTGATTTATGGGAGAAAAAAACCCCGAAAGTTACAGGTCTAATAGAAGAGCATTGAAGAAAACTGACATTTGTATGACTGGAATATTCTTAAAAACAAACAAACAAAAAACATCCAACCAAACAAACAAAACCCGAACCATTGTAGTGTCAGAGGGTAGGACCAATCAAATTTTATGCTTTGACAAAAAAGAATGTGTATTCTGTGTCGCCATAGTGTGTGTGTGTGTGTGTGTGTGTGTGTGTGTGTGTGTGTGTGTGTGTGTGTGTGTGTTAAAACATAGAAATATGCGTGTCTCGCCTGTATGCAACTAAGCATTGTCCCCTTTTGGAATATACAGGTCAGACTGACCAGTTTCCAACATACACCAAAGCTGGTGGCAAAGGATAGGTTGACAACAAAGAAGAAGGACGAGGAAGAAGAACAAGAGGAGAGAGATGATAATGGAAGAAGAAGAAGGAGCAGGAGCAGGAGAAGAAGGAGGAGGAAAAGAAGGAGGAGGAGCAGGAAAAGAAGAAGAAGAAGAAGAGGGAGGAGGAGGAGGAGGAAAAGAAGAAGAAGAAGAAGGAGGAGGAGGAAAGGGATGAAGAGCACCAGGCACTGACGACAGACACCGGAAGAGCCATGCTGAGACATGCGCACGGGAGCAGAAAGCGCCAGTTCCGATGTCGAGTAGTTAGGGATTTACCCGCGCATCCAGTCAGAAACTGTTGCCCATGTGACGTTGATTCTCTTTGTTTATTTCTTTGTTTTGTTGGGATTTGTTTTGTTTTGTTTTGTTTTGCGTATTGAAAAATCAGTTTCTTTTCTTTCGTACATTTTTTTTCTTGTGAGTATCATTGATATGCTTATTTTCTTTTGTGCTTGATACTCTGAACATAAGGACAGATGAGTCATCTCTATCAAATCGCTGGAGTCTAAAAGTTTGGAAAGAGGGATGTTGAGGAAGATCACACTGGCACAGACGATATTCAGTAACTTTATGATTGCCTTCATTTATTTTTTTACTTCCTGTTTGTGTGTGTATATTTTTGTCTGCACACCCAAGAACCAAGCACTTGAATGAGACCGTGCGTCCTCCTATCTCCTCCACCCCCTCCTCCTCTTTTCCCCACCTCCAGCCTCACCATCCGTTACCATCACCACCGTACTCTTGGCTTCCTCTTACCGACAGCTTCCTCTGCTTTTCTCCTCCTCTTTTTATCTCCCAGTGGCTCTCCGTCCTCTCTCTCTCTCTCTCTCTCTCTCTCTCTCTCTCTCTCTCTCTCTCTCTCTCTCTCTCTCACAGACCGATGCTATACAAACACTGCTTTCCTGTATGAAGGTAGTTTGAAAGTGAGGTAAATGCAGGCGGAAATTGAAACCAATTTTAAAAGGAATTTAAATAAAATTCCGCCAGTTAACAGGGACAAACAAATTACAAGACAAAACACGACGCGTTTCGACTTCATAGGCCTTCTTCAGGCAAGACAAACAACATTCAGGACAATGAAAACAAAGAACGAGCAATCACTTATCTCCTCAAATTCGGCGCAAGACGGACGTTGAATGAACACGTGGCCGTTGGGAAAAAGACAACGCGAGTTGAGACAGTAATGATGATAATAACATCCTACATGAAGTTAATATTTTTGAGTCAGTAGATCGCACTGTATGCACCTGCGTAATAGTAGTAGATTGTGCTTCATGTATTTGTGTACTATGTTGTTGTTGCTGCTGTTAGACTTATGATTTGTTTTTCAGAAGGGGCTGTGGCCTATCCTGAGTGTTTCATTTCATCTCTCCCTG
>CM065730.1:30551365-30556365 GCA_033310375.1 Conus canariensis | reverse complement strand
CTGTCTGGGGTGCGCGTGAAGTGTTTGAGGTCTGTTCACATCGCGCGTGTCCATGTCTGGAACTGTTCTTCTCATGCAACAACATCAACGAAAGCAGCAGCAGCAGCTAAAGGAACGATGGGTGTAATAGCAACACTTTCAACAAAGAGCAGAAAGAACAATGGTAATGATACGAACAAAACACAACAGCATTAAAAAAAAAAAAAAAGGAAACAGCGATGGTGTGAAAAGCAACAGTAACAACAATAATTACAGGCCATTTAAACTCTTGACAACTGCCCCAACAACATTAAGCCAACTCATGACAACTGCCCCAACAACAGTAAGCCACTTAAACTCATGACAACTGCCCCAACAACATTAAGCCAACTCATGACAACTGCCCCAACAACAGTAAGCCACTTAAACTCTTGACAACTGCCCCGACAACAGTAAGCCACTTAAACTCTTGACAACTGCCCCAACAACAGTAAGATCACTCATGACAACTGCCCCAACAACAGTAAGCCAACTCATGACAACTGCCCCAACAACAGTAAGCCACTTAAACTCATGACAACTGCCCCAACAACAGTAAGCTACTTAAACTCTTGACAACTGCCCCAACAACAGTAAGCCAAATCATGACAACTGCCCCAACAACAGTAAGCCACTTAAACTCTTGACAACTGCCCCAACAACAGTAAGCCAACTCATGACAACTGCCCCGACAACAGTAAGCCACTTAAACTCATGACAACTGCCCCGACAACAGTAAGCCACTTAAACTCATGACAACTGCCCCAACAACAGTAAGCCAACTCATGACAACTGCCCCGACAACAGTAAGCCACTTAAACTCATGACAACTGCCCCGACAAGAGTAAGCCACTTATACTCATGACAACTGCCCCAACAACAGTAAGCCAACTCATGACAACTGCCCCGACAACAGTAAGCCACTTAAACTCATGACAACTGCCCCAACAACAGTAAGCCACTTAAACTCATGACAGCTGCCCCGACAACAGTAAGCCACTTAAACTCATGACAACTCCCCCGACAACAGTAAGCCACTTAAACTCATGACAGTTGCCCCGACAACAGTACCGACGACGACGAAGTAGAGCAGAACTAATATGACAGTGCTGTTGACGATGACTATGATGACAACGATGTCAACAAAAACCGACTACAAATAAGTGTCACTTCGATTGTCAAGCTAGACGGAACAGATTCATTAAATAGCGAGACGAATATGTGTGTACCGTTAAGGTAGCATTGAATCTTTCTTCTGCTCCGACCCTCTGTCTGTCTGTCTGTCTGTCTGTCTGTCTGTCTCTCTCTCTCTCTCTGTCTTTCTTTATCTCTTTCTCTGTCTGTCTGTCTGTCTCCAGTCTGTGTTTGGTTATGCTTCCTTACTGACATTTTGCCCTCATGTAAATAACAGAAAGTTCAACAAAGAATGAAGCCGATCTTGATAACTGAGGAAGGAATAAATGACATGCGCTCCTTCTAAAAAAATCTTAAGATGTATGGTTTGTCAACCAGCTCATTAGATTTCATGTCATCTTTCCTGTCAGATAGCAAACAATCAGTAACGCTAAGTGGAAAAATATTGTCTCCATTGCCTGTTGTGTACGGTGTTCCACAAGGTTCTGTCCTAGGACCCTCATTATTTTCAATTGACATCAATCGCTTACCTTTATTTCTTACTGCAGTATGCGAGTTATTTGCTGGTGTCACGAATCTACACACTAATAGCACCAATGTCGTCGAGGTCTCAACAGCTCTTCAGGAGAACAACAATCGGTTAGTTGACTGGTTTGAACTAAATCACGTGTGCCTACATCCACAGAAAACGAAATACATGCTGATAACAACCCGACAAAAACGTCAAAATCTTCCTGGTAATTCATTTCCTCTTTACCTAAATGACAAACAAATAGTGAAGGAAACTGATAGCCAGAAAATTCTTGGAGTTGTAATTGATAGCAATTTGTCATGGTCAGATCATAATATCATATTGAGACTACACAGACGAGCTTTAAAATTGGTTCTTCTAAAGTCGTCGACTCTGTTAGCTTCTGGCTTTTAGGTATTGAATATTTTGCCATTGGAATGAAATTAGAATATAAGACAGCTTTTTCTATGTTCAAAATATTATCGGGAAAAGCTCCAGCCTCCCATACTTATATGTTTTCAACAAAGAGTAATAACCATTCGTCTAGCATAGTACCACCGCGTCCTCGAATTGTTCTTTTTAAAGCTAGTCTGATTTAGTCAGGGAGTTGTGTGTGAAATGGTATTATTTGTAAAATCGATGTTAATACCCGTCCCAACGTGTTCAAAGAAAGGATCACTTGCTATTATCAACTGAATTAGAAAACAAAATCCATGAGTCGGTTTTGTCATCCTATGTTGATCTCCTCCTCCTCCTCCTCCTCCTCCTCCTCCTCCTCCTCCCTCCTCCTCCTTCTTCTTCTTCTTCTTCTTCTTCTTCTTCTTCTTCTTCTTCTCTCTCTGTCTCTCTGTCTCTGTCTCTGTCTCTCTCTGTCTCTGTCTCTGCTCTCTCTCTCTCTCTCTCTCTCTCTCCTCTCTCTCTCTCTCTCTCTCTCTCCCCCCCCCCTTTTTTTTTTTCTTCTAAATTTCTTTTCTATTTCATTCTTTTTCTCTGTTTCCCTTCACCGTTTTTGTCTACTCTTCTCGTTTCTATCTGTCTGCCTCGCGCATGCGCTCATGCACTCGCACTCGCACGTGCGCACGCGCGCGCGCGCGCGCGCGCGCGCACACACACACACACCCACACACACACACACACACACACACACACATACACTCTCTCTCACTCTCTCTCTCTCTCTCTCTCTCTCTCTCTCTCTCTCTCTTCTCTCTCTCTCTTCTCGCTCCCCTTTGTTCCTTTCTCTTTTTCTGTCTTCCCCTTTATCTCCTGATATCGTGCCATTCTCTATTCTCTCACTCTCTTCTCTATCTGTGGCTCTTCACTCAATTGTATCCTTGCATATTTTACTGGAGTGTTGCTTAGCATTTCCCCCCCCTTGGTGACATGTCATTATTATTTTGATGTCTCAGGATTGATATGTATGACATTGTTATTACTACTGGGATGAGCATTTCTGGCATTCTCAGCTCTCTTCTTCATTGCATGATTTGATTTTTTATGCGACCCTTCTGTCAATATATACTACTAAAAACAATTGAAGTACCACCCCTAATTTTTGTATGCAATTTTTAAAAAGCTCTGATAAACCAATTAATATTGATAATTGAATAAACTCTGCTGGATAAGCTTACCCGGTTCTCAAATACTACTCCTCGTGCATTTTTGTTATGTTAAAGTCGGTCAGCAGTTATCTACCGCGTCGCATCTGAGGCAAAAAAATCCCGAGAAATTATCGAACTTGTGTCGCTCCCAGATTTTGACACAGACACAGCAAGAAAAAAAAATGTGATGCACGTGAAAGCAAGGTCTTTTCTGAGCAGAATTGCAATCAGTTAGCACATTTGACGGGTATAAAAAGTCGCGAAATTTAGGAAGATTTAACCATGCCTGCGAGACAACGACTAAGCAACACCGACAGAGGAAGAGCGATAGCATGGTACCAAGAAGGTATTGGCTTGAGGGAGATTGGTCGACGGCTTGGAGTGAGTCACCCAGTCATTCTGAGGCTCAGAGACCGTTGGCTTAACACTGGAAGTGTTGAAGAACAGCAGGGACGTGGACGGACGAGAAGCACCTCCAGACAGCAGGATCGGTTCATTGTTATCGCTTGTCTGAGAGACCGTTCAGCCAGTGCCACAGTACTCCGAGACCAGCTACGACAAGCCAGCAACGTCAGCGTCAGTACCCAGACAGTTCGGAACCGGCTCCACGACGCCAACTTGAGGTCAAGGTCCCCAGCAGTGAGATCAATACTGACCCCAGCGCATCGAGCTCATCGTCGGGCCTGGGCAGCATGTCATAGAAGGTGGACAAGAGCTGAATGGGCAACAGTACTCTTCACAGACGAGTCAAGGTTCACCCTCAGGTTCAACGACGGGCGGGTTCGCGTCTGGCGACGTCCTGGAGAACGATACGTTGACGCTGCCGTCAGGGAGCATGACCGCTATGGAGGTGGGTCCGTGATGGTGTGGGGTGGGTTCAGCCTACGTCACAGGACCCCCCTACACCGTGTTGAAGGCCGCCTGACCGGTGCCACGCACCGCGACACCATCATCCGCCCCCTTGTGATGCCCGCTCTGAGGGCAGTTGGCCAGGGCGCCCAGTTCCAGGACGACAACGCGCCGTGCCACCGCGCCGCCATCGTGAATCAGTTCCTACAAGGGCAGCAGGTGACAAGAATGGACTGGCCTGCCAGGTCACCAGATTTGAACCCCATAGAGCATCTGTGGGACGTGCTGGGGAGGCGAGTGCGGGCCCACACCACTCCAGCAGACACCGTGGACCAGCTGTTTCAGTTGCTGGAGCAGGAGTGGCAGGCGATCCCCCAGGACACTCTCCGCCGCCTGGTGCACTCCATGAGACGTCGATGTGACGCTTGTTTGAACGCGAACGGTGGTCATACCCGTTATTAACATCATGACATCTACCATAACTCTTGTTACTTTTCATTTTGGGGGTATGCCTCTTTAATCAAGTGTAAAACAAAGATAATTTTTTGTCACGGTGTTTGAATAAATTGGAATGGATTGAGGAATAATAAAAATAAAATATTCAATCATTAAATTATGTTCAGCTTTGTTTTCTTTCGAATGACAGCAGTTTTCCTAAGTGGTACTTCAATTGTTTTGAGTAGTGTATTTCATCGTTTGTGATATAGCAATTTTTGGTATGCTTCTCTTTTCCCTCCCTCCCTCTCTCTCTCTCTCTCTCTCTCTCTCTCTCTCTCTCTCTCTTTCTTTCTTTCTCTCTCTCTCTCTCCCTCTCTCTCTCTCTCTCTCTTTCTCTCTCTCTCTCTCTCTCCCTCTCCTTCTCTCTCCTCTCTCACTCTGTCTCTCAT
>CM065730.1:30546365-30548865 GCA_033310375.1 Conus canariensis | reverse complement strand
ATAGTGCCGTAAGACTACACAACATGTGCGGCCCATAGTGCCGTAAGACTACACAACATGTGCGGCCCATAGTGCCGTAAGACTACACAACATGTGCGGCCCATAGTGCCGTAAGACTACACAACATGTGCGGCCCATAGTGCCGTAAGACTACACAATATGTGCGGCCATAGTGCCGTAAGACTACACAAATGTGCGGCCCATAGTGCCGTAAGACTACACAACTGTGGGGCATATGCCGTTGTAAAACATTCGGCCCATAATGGTGACTACACACAGTGCGGCACATTTTGCGTAAGGGCACGCACAATGTCTGGCAATCCTAAGGCTAAAAACAGACATATGCCTAGATTCAACATTAGGGGACTCGCTGTCGATCGCCAATGGAAAGTCAAGAATACTTCTGGTACAGCAACAGCAAGCAATACAATAAAAACAAACGTTTCGATTAACTTGCAGACTCCTTCACCAATGAATAAAATACTGATTCAATGAACAATTTCAAGCGAGAATAAATCCGTCAATTCGCTACCTGCTGAAAAACAGATACGACTTGAACGTCCCTCGCAAATAAGCCTCCAACCAGTTCAAGAAGTGATGAGTGACAGCAGAAGGAGCTTAAGGTCCCAGAAGATGAGTGGTGAAAGAAGGGAAAACCACAGTGCTGTAAACACAGCGTTTCTTCGTGTCTTGACCCAATCCCACTTCTAAACAGGGGGATTCATCTTGAAGAAGTGTGAAAGAAAGCTGCATTGAACAATAGTGAGAACATCCAGAAAACCTAGACAACAGAGAAAAAGAGCCGGTGGGCTCTGCAGTCATGAAATACGGGCTGGTACCCCCATGGGAACGCTCCCGTGGAGGTTCTGTCGTGTCACGTCCAGTGGCCATGACAGAATGGCATCTCCCAGGGAGCAGTTATGTCCCTTCACGTGTTAATGGAATGCCCTGTGCGTGCCTGCACCCTATGTGAACACAGGGCAGGCTACCAAGGGTAGTGCAGAATTGCTCCCAGCTGCTTTGCTCGGCAGTAGAGGACAGTACTTCTCTGGGTCCTACCCGCACCATCGGGTGTCTCTTTGCCTTTTCTTTTCTAGTTAAAGAATTGACCCAACAGAAGCAAAGGTCTACACCCATCAGGAAAAAGACGGCAACTGTCTCACACAACAAGAAGACATAAAAAAAAGATGGAACGCTTCCACTGTTCTGAGTGTTCTCTACTCTCTGGTGTGACGTGGTGGATCCAGGTTTTGCTACCAATAACCAGTCGGGCCGTAAGTTCTGGTGGAGCAGCTTCCAACGTCGTAGTAGACGGGGGACAGAGTCAATTGAGTGCGTTTTGTTCATCTGTGAGAAGTTTTAGCACCTATCTGGTCAGAATTCTATGAACGTTCCTACAAGGGATTCTAAGATGTTAAACAAATTCACGGATGGTAACGAATCTGTTAGCCATGACCATGTCCAGAATGGTGTCAATGCTTACCTGGTCATAGCGTTTTTTGTTTTGTTTTGTTTTGTTTTGTTTTGTTTTTTACCTTGAGTGGTCTTGGTAATCATGAAAGCCTCTCATTCCCGAACTAGCTCAGTTGGTAGAGCGCCGGACTCGTGATCCTGGGGTTGCGGGTTCGAATTTCGGTACAGGGGAATTTTTCCCTCAGAGTTAACATTGGTTCTGACTCCGTTTCCCATACAGTCCTTCGAATGAGACTATAAACTGAGGTTCCGTGTGTGAACGCACGCACAACATCTTGTACACACGTAAAATCCCATCATCAACTTTCGGAAGAGAAGGCCAGTTTAGCCGTTGGTATGGATGACACGTTACACATAGCATGCACCTTCCATGAAGATGGAGTATGGCTGCCTTAATGGCGGGATCAAAAACGGTCGTACACACAAAACTCCACTGCCTGTCTATACAGGCAGTGTCCGCAGGAGTATCAGCCTGCGTACGCAGAAAGAAAGAAAAAAAAAATTCCCGAACGACTTTCATTATCCCATTCCTTATCTGTTCATGAGGGAATACATCCTTCCCCTACATCGTCACCAGTTCGTCGTTAGTTTTCCTGAGGGAATACATCCTTCCCCTACATCTTCACCAGTTCGTCGTTAGTTTTCCTGGCAGCATGGCTTTTTCTGGCAAAATAAAATAACGGAACTCTGTGTGTGTGTGTGTGTGTGTGTGTGTGTGTGTGTGTGTGTGTGTGTGTGTGTGTGGTGTGTGGTACAATGTATTGTAACTTTTATAACGTCATATCAAATATGATGTTAATGCTCCTATTTTTTTTTAAGTAGTCTTCCAAGATGGGTGTGTATATGCGACACATTTAATTCTTGTTGCCAAATTCCTTCTTGGTGAGGACGAGGGCTTCCGGGACACCTCTCGTAAGAGCGAAGACGAAGAAGGACAAGAAGAAGAAGAAGAAGAAAATGCTCAGATATATTACAGAATGTCCTTTCTCTCCTCTGTTTTCTGGTTGTGTACTGGGTGTGTAGTGGA
>CM065730.1:30531365-30536365 GCA_033310375.1 Conus canariensis | reverse complement strand
TCTTTCCGTGTTTTGTTCTATAATATTATGTCTGTCTCTCCCACTCGCGCTCTCTTTCTCACGTCTACGACTCGGTGTCACGTTTCTGCTGACCGGGGTTGTTAGCAATCCATGCAGGTCAATTGAGTGTGACTGTCTGTCCTTAATAATAAAAAAAATAATAATGAATACTTCTATAGCGACTATTATAGGCTAGAGACCAAGCTTTAAGCGCTTTACAATCCACGCTCGTTTACACAACGGGCTGCGTACCTGAGTAGTGCTGGCTGAAGAGCTGCCAGCTGGCGCTTCATTCAGTCGTTTCCCGTGTCATCCAGTCAATATCGTCCAATATCATTCACTCAATATCCTTACTTCCTTCATTCTTTCAATTTCTCACGCAGGGTGCATGCTATGTGTAACGTGTCATCCACACCAACGGCCAAACTGGCCTACTCTTCCGAAAGTTGGTGATGGGATTTTACGTGTGTGCAAGATGTTATGCGTGCGTTCACACACAGAGCCTCGGTTTATAGTCTCATTCGAAGGACTGTATGGGAAATGGAGTCAGGACCAATGTTAACTCCGAGGGAAAAATCCCCTGTACCGAAACGGCCCGGCGGAGAATGTAGGCCCTTACAAGTAGGTGATGAATGTTAGCTGAAACTTTCTGAACTTCATCCACGAAAACCATTAAGTTTTCATCACAACTGCACCGTGGAGGGGAAGAAAAACTTTCAACGGGCTGTAACACTAAACACACCCTGTCACTAGGCCTGTGTTGTGAAATGATGAACGTATTTGTTTTGGCCAATTTATTAACCGTTTATAAATGTTTAGGGATGTTGTAGAATGTTGATGATGTTAGTTTGAAACAGAGAGTGTAAACTGTGCTTCGTGTTTTAACGAGTGCATGTAGCCGTGGCATAGATAACATTCATTGTTGTGGTATTTCCATTAAATCAGACCGGGCGTTTCTTTGTGTATTTTTTTTTCTTCCTCACAGAAACTGTTCCCCACTCTCCCTCTCTTCCTCTTCTTCATATATACTGTGTTTTTTGTGTGTGTGTGTTTTTTTTTTTTTTTTTTTTTTGCTGTGAAAGGAAATTCTCCACGGAAATTAGCCATGACCAGGTTCATCTTTGTCTCGGGTTCTTGTGGTGGTTGCTGGGTGCGTTCTACATACGGCACACGAGTCTATTGTCTTATCCAAAAGGCTTTCTTGAGAGAAACAAGACGATAGTGCCTGTTCAGCCCGCGGAACCAACTGGGGATTTTTTGCTTCCAAGACTGCTGGGGAATTTGCTCAAAGCCATAAAGTGCAATAACGAGAGGAGTGCTGAATTCCTGAAACACGTATTAACGTGTTGCGCTGATGACACGATGTTAGGAGACACTCCACTGATGAAGAATTTGGAGGCTGGAAACCTCGACTCCAGGAATGCAAATTAAGCTCTGTTGTTGATGGACCACTTAACCTCTGTGGTACCTGACAGTGGAACAAATGGACCACTTAACCTCTGTGGTACCTGACAGTGGAACAAATGGACCACTTAACCTCTGTGGTACCTGACAGTGGAACAAAGACATATTGAAATCATACAGGTGACGTGAGGACTGGCCTGCTGATACGAGCGTCTGGCAAGGATGTAGAGGCTCAGAAAGTCCCGGGCATCTGGCAAGGATGTAGAGGCTGAGAAAGTCACGGGCATCTGGCAAGGATGTAGAGGCTGAGAAAGTCACGGGCATCTGGCAAGGATGGTGGGCAGTGAGATTCATGGGGTTTGGCTAAGGATCAAAGGATTGAGATATTCGCAGACTTCTGGCAAGTGTATGGGATCTGAGAGAATCTATGGCATCCAGCATAAATGTGGTGACTGAGAGAATCTATGGCATCCACCATAAATGTGGTGACTGAGAGAATCTATGGCATCCACCATAAATGTGGTGACTGAGAGAATCTATGGCATCCAGCATAAATATGGTGACTGAGAGAATCTATGGCATCCACCATAAATGTGGTGACTGAGAGAATCTATGGCATCCAGCATAAATGTGGTGACTGAGAGAATCTATGGCATCCAGCATAAATGTGGTGACTGAGAGAATCTATGGCATCCAGCATAAATGTGGTGACTGAGAGAATCTATGGCACCCACCATAAATGTGGTGACTGAGAGAATCTATGGCACCCACCATAAATGTGGTGACTGAGAGAATCTATGGCACCCACCATAAATGTGGTGACTGAGAGAATCTATGGCACCCACCATAAATGTGGTGACTGAGAGAATCTATGGCACCCACCTTAAATGTGGTGACTGAGAGAATCTATGGCATCCACCATAAATGTGGTGACTGAGAGAATCTATGGCACCCACCTTAAATGTGGTGACTGAGAGAATCTATGGCATCCACCATAAATGTGGTGACTGAGAGAATCTATGGCATCCACCATAAATGTGGTGACTGAGAGAATCTATGGCATCCACCATAAATGTGGTGACTGAGAGAATCTATGGCATCCAGCATAAACGATGACTGAGAGAATCTATGGCATCCAGCATGAATGCGGTGACTAAGAGGACCTATGGCATCCAGCATGAATGCCGTGACTGAGGGGACCTCTGGCACCTAAGATAAATGTGACGACAGACAGAATCATGGCATCCAGAATGAATGATGTAGTGATAACACAATAACATACCACCACACAACAAACTACATGATTATACCACACACACTTCATGACAACACCAGACCACACGCCACAATAACATACCACCACACAACGAACTACATGATTATACCACACACACTTCATGACAACACCAGACCACGCACCACCACAACATACCACCACACGACAAACTACATGATTATACCACACACACTTCATGACAACACCAGACCACGCACCACCACAGCATACCACCACACGACAAACTACATTATTTCATGACATCACCAGACCACACACCACCACAGCACACCACCACGCAACAAACTACATGATTATACCACACACACTTCATGACAGCACCAGACCACACACCACTAACACACCACCACACAATAACACACAAGAACAGCACCCCCACCCCCTTTCCACCCTTCCTTCCATGACAGCAACACCGCCAAGGCCGGCCAATGCAGCAGAACGTACCGAGATAGAGTTGCACTGTTCCCCTCTCTCTGCAGGCGCTCCCTGGGCACTGACACACGTCTGATGCCGTGCTAGTGGATGGAGCCGAGGCGCTTTCCTGCCGACACGGCACATGGCACCGGGCACTCATCTACAGATCGGTTTTCAAAGAGCCGCTGTTGCCACTGCATGCCTCATTAGACACCGTACCAAAAGCACTGGGGCTGAACTGAATGGGGAAACAATCGCCACTCTGCACCGCCTCCAACAAAAGCACTATCCATCCCACGGGGTGGGTTTGCGTGGGTGGAGTCAGGGGATTGAGCAGGGCTTGGGGTGTGTAGTTTCCGTTTTTTGTTTTTTTTTTGTTTACAAGCTGTGTGTGTGTGTGTGTGTGTGTGTGTGTGTGTGTGTGTGTGTGTGTGTGTGTGTGTGTGTGTGAAATGGATGAGCACAAGTGATTGATGAATGACAGAGAGCCCTGGAGTGCATGCATCTTGTTGTATGTATGTATGTATGTATGTATGTATGTATGTATGTATGTATGTATGTATGTATATGTATGTGTGTGTGTGTGTTTGTGTGTGCGTGTGTATGTGAGAGAGAGAGAGACAGACAGACAGACAGACAGACAGACAGACAGACAGAGAGCTGACCCACAGGATTGCTTTCAATTACCATAAGACGGAAGCGTTTCCAAAAGAAAAACAGCTCGACAGCTCTTCTTTCAGCAAACGGTGGGAACGCATTTTTCACTGTAAGTGTGGTTTTTTAAATTGGTAGGATTCGAAAATAAATTTACGAACTTGTTCAGTATATCTGGAGTGGTATCTAATTGTAGATAAGGATTATCTCTTCAGAATGTTACTATGAATGTCACTGTCGGAACTGTTGGAATAGTATATGTTCGGCCATGTTGAAAAGAGGACATGATAAGAAATTATGTCGCAAGATTTGATATTCCATATCCACAAAGTGAGTCGCCAACTAAGTGATTTCAACAAATGTCAGTTTAGATACGTCTGCTCTAAGATCAAGTGTAGACGCATGACGATTAACTTCACTTCACGAGAAACTGGTTTGAATATCGTGTGGAAGACTCTTCCATGATTGTAGAAGAAGGAATGCTAGATTGTTATTATACAACAGTTACACAGTATTGTACGGTACATATCAGGGGTACGGGTAGGAGTGTGACACAAAGCCCGCGAACAAGGTCAGACAATGTAGCCACACTCCACACATCGTTTATAATAATGTCATGCTGTCTTGACTTTCTTTCGGCAAGTATTAGCAAATGCAGGTTTTGGAGCGTTGATCTGTCCGGCCCTGGTCCTTACGGTCGGCTGGACTTGAACATGATGAAGTAGAATGATGGACCTGTTCTTCACACAGCCCAACAGTAGTCCGCATGACTTCCAGGTTTAGAGCTGTGTTATGCACCGGTTTTCCACACGATAAAGACCGTGTATAAGGTGTCTGGAGTTTTACTGTCAACTTTGTAACTGATAGCGACAGAGAAAATGTGTTAATTACATCTGTTTAAATGTTTGTCCCTGTTACCGTTATTCTGAAATAGAAGTTCCGGGCATGTACGTTTCTGTGTACTTTGTAGATGGGTAGAGCGAAAGATAACAGATAACCTGTTTTATTTCCGGCATAAAGTGTGATTCTTCCGTTTACTTTTCATTGAACTTAAGTACACATTACTTAGACCAAGCGCTTGTGTTTCTTTGGTCTGGTTGAAGATCTGTGTGAATATCAGGTTTATCGAGCTCAAGCATGCTCGTATCATCCGCGAAAAGTTTTGCTTCTGATTCGGTGCCGTCAGTAATGTCATTAGCATAAATGGGAAAGAACCCCCCCCCCTCTCTCT
>CM065730.1:30503865-30521365 GCA_033310375.1 Conus canariensis | reverse complement strand
ACAGCCATCATGCTGTGGTGAGAGAGAGAGAGAGAGAGAGAGAGAGAGAGAGAGAAGACAGACAGACAGACAGACAGACAGACAGACAGACAGACAGACAGAGAGACAGACAGACAGAGACAGACACACAGACAGACACATAGAGAGAAAGCGAGATAGACAGGGACACACACACACACACACACACACACACACACACACACACACACACACACACACAGAGGGGAGAGAGAGAGAGAGAGAGAGAGAGAGAGAGAGGAGAGAGAAGAGAGAGAGAGAGAGAGAGAAGGGGTTTGGAGGATAAGCGAAAACGCAAGGTTAGGCAATTTAATTTTGATTTGATGACGCCTCTTGGGGGGTTGAAAGAAAAACTATTGCACGAAATCAAAGTAAAAGAACAACAAATCATGAAACGGAACCAACAGAAACAACTTCGTCTTGCTATACAAAAGTGGCCTTTTTCTTCAACGTAGACTGTTACGAAATAGTTAGTTTAAAAGTGAAGTGACTGTAAGCGGAAATTGAAACAATTTCAGAAGAAAAACCACTGTTCTGCTGAACGAAATAGACACACAAATCACAAGACAAAACACTACGCGTTTCGACCTCTTTGGTCTCCTTCATGCAAGACAAAAAACGTTCAAGACAGTGAAAACGAAGAACGAACAATCACTTATCTCCTCAAATTTGGCGCAAAATGAATGTGGAATGAAATCAAAGTATAAAAAAAAATTGTGAAAGAAACAATTGTATGTTTGTTTTATTACGAAAAAAAAAATGCATTCAACAGAGATAAGAGTATTTGGCTTGAGTGGTAGTTTTTATTTTGTTTCTTTGACAACCTATTCGGACGTATACTGTAAAATGTACGAAATATTGATTTTGTTCACGGTGTTATTTAAAAAAAAAAAAAGGCATGCAAGTAGAGAATGTTTCATGAACAATATTGTTTCTGGAACATGAAACACATTATTTTTTTTTTTTAACCTGGGTATGACATCAAAACGTCGTTTATTCATAGGCAACATATGCCTGCTCTGAATTTTTCCGAAGTACTGACACAAGTACATGTTTAAACTCAAAATTTTTCTTAAGTACTAACACAACTATATGTTTAATTTAAAAATGGTGAGATAAGAGCTTGTCGAAACATTGGCATCCTGTAGTTAACATTGTAGTTGATATACATATGATCGTTATCTACATTGAAAACATTGGTCTTTCAAATCAAATTTCACTTTGAACGCTACCTAATCTACTTCAATGCTTACTAGATCCAGCCCCGAATTATCCATTCTTTTTTCATTAAAAACAGTCCAGATGCTTTTCACGTACTAACTGCGTTGCGTGTTAGTGCTGCAAGCTTGGCAATAGTTATGGTGGCCAAACGCACAGATAACTTTGTATACAAATGAAGAGTTTTGTTCTGTTCTCACTAGTAACTCCCTTATTAAAACCTGTAAGCTAACATTCTTGTTGTTCACAGACACTTGGAAATTATTCAGTCTTTCTTTACACCATGAGAGACAGAGAGTACCAAGTTACATCACTAACTAGTACAAGTTTTTCCGACAGTTTTCCACAATATCAGATTGTTTTAGAATAAAAAGAAAATCTCACATTCACTCTTATTTCTAGGCCAAGCTGTGTGGTCAAACCATTCAAGCGTTACATCAACAGGAAGCTTCTGTGGATGACTGCAGTGGGTAGTTGGTTACGGTAAAGGCTGCTCTCTGGGCACGCGCAGTGCAGTTGGTTACGGTAAAGGCTGCTCTCTGGGCACGCGCAGTGCAGTTGGTTACGGTAAAGGCTGCTCTCTGGGCACGCGCAGTGTAGTTGGTTACGGTAAAGGCTGCTCTCTGGGCACGCGCAGTGTAGTTGGTTACGGTAAAGGCTGCTTTCTGGGCACGCGCAGTGTAGTTGGTTACGGTAAAGGCTGCTCTCTGGGCACGATCGCACAGCTTATCAGCGTAGTCTTTGCCCCTCCAGTTTCATTTGTTCTTCACTTGGGTGGTAAGAAAAACTCATTTGCTTTTCCTCTTCCCTCTTTACCGAACGTCCTCCCCCTCTTTCTCCCCTCCCCCTCCCATTGCACTTCTATCACCATCCCCCATTCCCTCCCTGCCCTCCACTCCTCTATCCCCTCTTCCCTCGCCGCCTTTCAACCTCCATTTCCCCTTCCGTGCTCCCCATCGCGCCCCCCGCCCCTCTCCCCACCTCGCCCTATCACCACCCTCCTCTTCCCCTCCCATGTCGATCTCTGTCTATTTCTGTGTGTGCATAAAGCGTGCACCCACACCCGCACAAGAATGCTTTGTGTGTGTGTGTGTGTGTGTGTGTGTGTGTGTGTGTGTGTGTGTGTGTGTGTGTGTGTGAATGTGCTTTGTGCGTGCGTGCATGCGTGTGTGTGTGTGTGTGTGTGTGTGTGTGTGTGTGTGTGTGTGTGTGTGTGTGTGTGTGTGTGAACGTTAGTTTGTGTGTGCGTGTGCACGTTTGGATATGTTACGTCCCGTATTACCTCGTTATATATTTTAGTTCTAAACACAAGCAGAGAAACAGGAAAATAATAACTCACTGTGCTTATTACTTTTCCTCATAAAAATACTCTGTGTGTGTGTGTGTGTGTGTGTGTGTGTGTGTGTGTGTGTGTGTTTGTGTGTGTGTGTGTGTGTGTGTGTGTGTGTGTGTGTGTGTGTGTGTGTGTGTGTGAGAGAGAGAGAGAGAGAGAAAGAGAGAAGTACCCTATTTAATTCACTGAAGAACCCTCCACCCCCCAACCCACCCTGTTCCCCAGTTTTCAGCGTGCCTCCATCACGCCCTGTGATACGTATTATATGTCTTTGCGCCCCGCTGACGCCCGGCGTGTCCCTAACCATCACACAAGGCCTTAACACAAAGACGCACCTGCAAACGTTATAAATGGTGAAAATAACTGAATGTTGACTTGTACCTCTCCTATCATCCATTTTTCACAGCGCAGATATTGATGCCAACCTCTGGTATTCAGGATATTTCTGCGTTTTCTATCATCTAGCTACTACTGTCCTTCGCTGAACTGCCCACCCTCTCACAGAGGACGCCTGTAACAACTAATATGTCAAGAAAGACGTAAACAGTATGAATCATCATCACATCTTATGTCACATGTCAAGAAAGACATAAACAGTATGAATCATCATCACAAATTATCATCACAATGATGAAGAAAACAGTCTGATCAACACGTGAAACATTGTCCCTGCATATGAGCCAGTACAAAAAATAATGGACTAACCTCAAGTTTGGAGGACGCCCTTATATAAAAACATCGACTATTGTTCTAACGTGACCACGTTTTCTTTCCCAAGTCAAAGATTACTGCCAGTTTAGTAAAGAAATGTGGACAGTACTTCACAAATGCCATTGAATCACAAGAGCCGAAACATTTCAGCTAAGTCCACTCTCATTATTGACTTTAGAAGCTGTCCAGTAAAGACAGGGGAGACCACTGCTGAGATCTGTGTACTCGGGTTTTTCCAACAAAATGTTTTATCCGCACAAAGCTAATAAAATTGTGGAGGGGTGGGAATTCAGGAGGGAGAGTTTTTTTTTAATTTAAAACTTAACGTATTCAAATACGAATGAACTCAGAAAAGAAGGTACACAATTATTGGAAACAGACCAGTGGCTCTGCGTCAACCATGTTCACTTCAGACGTCACAGACAAAAGACAGAGGAAATGCATAAACGAAATATTCCAGAGACCGCAGCCAGCATAAGAATGAGAACTGTCCATGCTGGCTGCCACAACTGAAGAAGACATCTTTTTGACTTTGTCCGTGTTGTATTGTGTTAAATAAGAGATACTTTGCATCTTGTAGCGTGTGCTCATTTGCATTTTGCCTTGTCCTCAGCAATACTGCAGACTGTGTCATTCTCCTACTGTGTTTGCAAATTAACTTATTTCAATAGACAGAAAAATGAAAAGTGGTCCATTGCACCTACCTCCACTTTAAAATCATTGTCAACCCTCATGAGTTAAAACGCAACGAATCCCAGTTCCAATTTGCCTCACAATTAATACATTAAAGAGAGAGAGAGAGAGAGAGAGAGAGAGAGAGAGAGAGAGAGAGAAGAGAAAGCAGACAGACAGACAGACAAACAGACAGATAGACAGATAGATAGATAGATAGATAGATAGATAGAAAGATCGATAAATAGACAGACAGACAGACAGACAGACAAGCCACTCAAAACCATCAAATGAAATGGACTGGCCATCCGTAACTATGCAGAATTGAGGTCAAAGTGCAGGGGGAAGAGAGGGTGGGGATGATTGACACGAGGGGAAAGTGATGACTGTCTCCAATATACACACGAAGTGGGTAAGGTCGGCAGAAGAGACCAAGTGAGGACGTTGAGGTGGGGTGGGGGTAAAAGTGCAATTAGGAACCCCCCCCCTCCCTCCCAATCCATAGAGTTCTCCTGTCACATACGAGTACACAGACAATGCGACAAAGAGCTCCTCCACGCCTTTCTCTCCCCCCATCTACACATCTCTAGCGTCACAGATCATTGTACGAACAGTAAGTTTCATTTCTTAACGACGGAATGATCACACAGGACAGCTACAGACGGTGCCTCTTTCTCAACTGTGCTCTCCACTTCCTCCCCATCTGGTATGTTTCACTTTGGTCTCCCCCCCCCCCGCCCGCCCCCTCCCTCGCCTCCCCCCGCCTTCAATTCTCTGCGTCCCTTTTTATTAGTCTTTACCGTGCATGTGTGAGCAAATTTTGTTGTTTTTACCAAAGCCTCATCAGTTTTTGTTTCCCATCTTCCGTGCCATTTCAGTGGCGTTGCACCCACGCCGCTCATTCTGCCCCCCCCCCCCCCCCCCACACACACACACACCTCGCCTTCCCTTCACCCGTCCACAGCCGCAGCTATGCTTGTCTGTCACGCTACAGCCCCACTACCGGCAATCCGCAAAGAGCCGTCAATGTAATGTCAAAGGCAACCCACCAGAGGAGACACTGCACTGCTGCAGAGTTACTTCGGTGGTGTTCATTGGTGCCTGTACTGATCCATCATATGCAGGACACCACCTGTTATGCCCCCTAATGAGACAATATTTGCTTAGTTTCAGAGCCAGCATGAGTGAGCTCTATATCTGGGGAACACCACCGCTTCCGCCCAGCGACACTCCCGATGAGGTTGCCGATACCAGTGACCTCGACAGAACCAAACCAAAGCCATAGACGTGGAGAGGCAATTGAAACTGAAATCACCATGTGAGCAGGATAGGAAAGGCCACAGAATTTGTGACTTTTTATGCCGATCGATGAGGATAAGAATGATGAAGGCATGCTACAGATTTCCATTCCAGTCTGAGACTGCCTGACAAGGCTGTTCTCTACGCTTACTGTCATAATATATCCCGGAGTCAACCAGGCCCAAGAGATACAGACACCTGCAGTTTTTGTCGAGAAATTTGAGCAACACTCTCAGAGGCACATATATTAAGTGCATGAAACTGTGCTGAGTGGTCCCAGTTTTCCACGTTGAGCCGCCCGGGGCAGGAAAATCCCACAAATAAATGATTCTGACGGGAATCTGATGGGAATCGAACCCACGACCTCCCACCAAGGAATCTGCGAAGTCCTCATCAGAGCATTTCTTGTTTGTTATTTCTGAGAGAGAGAGAGAGAGAGAGAGAGAGAGAGAGAGAGAGAGAGAGAGAGAGAGAGAGAGAGAGAGAGAGAGAGAGTGTGTGTGTGTGTGTGTGTGTGTGTGTGTGTGTGTGTGTGTGTGTGTGTGTGTGTGTGTACTTGACAGCATAATATGAAGCACGTGTGTTTGTCAGAAGAACTATATGTATGATGTTGTGCATTATCTGAGCTGCACTGACCAGGTCTCAGGTCGTTAGTATTGCGTGGTACTGAGAATATAGCACTTCTTACACTGGACTCCTTTCTTGAAAAAAAAAAAGCGTGAAAGTTAAAATATGTTGTTCAGTACATTGATCAAATCCATATCTTAGAAGCGGTTGTATTGTTATCATATCTTTGTTTTAACTATTCATGTTCTGTTTGTTTTGGGTGTCTTTGGAATGTGTACAACTACTCATGGAGTTTTCATTGGAGGGGGCGGAGGGGGGGGGGGGCAAATTACGTCATTGTGGCAAACAGACTTGACATCCCCATCCTCTCAGTCTACATTTCCTCCCACCTACCCCCCCCCCCCTCCCCGCCCTCCCCTAGCCTCAATCTGATATTCTTTTCTTTTTGTTTCTTTTTTTCTTTTTCACGCTCCTTCTACTTGCCCGAATCCTCTTCTTCCTCTTCTCCCTGCAGCCTGGGCTCTGTTTCCGAACAAAGCAGCCATGTTTATCAACATCCTGAAAGCTCCACCACTAAGTGCATAGCTATTAGCAGCAGCCACATCCAAGCCGTGTTGTGACGTGACGTCTTAAGCCGAAGACAGACCAAACTGGCGGGGTCTGGGAGGACGTGCCAGAAACAATGTTTGGATTTCAGCGCGCAGCGCCAGACTCCCACTGCACAGACTGTGATGTGAACTGCTGAAGGAAAGAACTGGGTCCGCATAGCTAGCACCCTGACAAGGTCGTCCGTAGGGGGAACAGGCACTACGCTGACTGTAGCTAGCACTGAAATTGAGATATAGACAATACAGCAACTTGGGAATACGTCTTTCTCCGTCCCCCCCCCCTACCCTACCCACCCCACGCACCCACCTACACATGCAAACAAACGCGCGTGTGTGCGTTCATCCATGTGTTTGTTTCGTTGGTGTGTGTGTGTGTGTGTGTGTGTGTGTGTGTGTGTGTGTGTGTGTTTGTGTGTTGTGTGTGTGTATGTGTGTGTGTGATGTGTGTGTGTGTGTGTGTGTTTTAGTGTGTGTGTGTGTGTGTGTGTGTGTGTGTGTGTGTGTGTGTGTGTGTGTGTGTGTGTGTGTGTAAGATGAACAAATGAGTAGTGGGGAAAGTGCATACACACACACACACACACACACACAACACACACACACACACACACACACACACACACACACACACACACACTTTCATTCCTCTTCCCCCTCGCACTCTTCCCCCCGCCACTCTCCTGCCATCTCCCCCTTTCCTCCTCACATAGAATGAAAACTTCTCACCAGTGTTTCTGTCCCATTCCAGCATCACTGAAGTCCACACTGATTCCCTCGTGGTCATTCTGATGGCTGGCCGGTTGTTGAATTCTGCCGCCACGCGCTTCTATTAGGATGGTACACTAAAACACTAAACAATCCACGTAAGCGTTTTGAGGCCCACTATGTATTGAAACCAGCATTTAATGTTAAATGATACTTGATCAAAAGAACATTTCCCCACCAATTATTTCCCTTGTTTGGGGAGTTCTTCACTCACCTATGAAATCACAGTCTTCAAATACATGACCTTCCCTTAGTTGACGGCACATTTCAGGCCTTTGCACTCACTCGTGACCCTATCTTTGCACCAGCTGGAAGCGCCCAAATAGTTCCATTCCTTTGATTTTAATCTGTCTGCGTGGAACCACTTGGCTTGTACCTAGATGGCCATATGAAAGAACATGAGGAAGATCAACTTTCAGACACAAGGAAAATTCTCGAAACAACCTAATTGCGCCAGTCTATAAATACTCAACGCCTTAAGCAAGGCTTTAGCGCATCAATTTTTGGTGTTCATCCTGCTATACCCCGGAAGTACTCTTCGGTCAGTGGAGATCAGCAGGTTCCCGAGTGCTCTGCACCTGCTTTGTTCAAAGCAACGTCAAAGCCAGCAGCCAGCAGTTATTAAGGAAGAGGCCAGACGTTCTTCTTGGAAGTAAAGTACTTTTGGAGCCGGGAGGTTGGTTGGAACTTACACCATAACTTGTTTCACGTGCAGCCTGCACAATTCTCAGAACTGTGGAAGATTTGTCAGTGGGAAAGGAGCCATGGGTGGTGAATCTGCAGAGAGGAAAGAAATGTCCTTTAAAAAAAAAAGGGGGGGGGGGGGGGTACCATTTGTGGAACGGACAGGAAGCACTCCGAGGAGCAGGGATCACATTGAAGAATACAGACCACAGGCCAGCACAGAAGGTTACAGACCACAGGTCCAAAACGAGGCGTTGGACCACAGATCAAAACAAGGCGTTACAGACCACAGATCAAAACAAGGCGTTACGGACCACAGGTCAAAACAAGGCGTTACAGACCACAGGTCAAAACAAGGCGTTACGGACCACAGGTCAAAACAAGGCGTTACGGACCACAGGTCAAAACAAGGCGTTACGGACCACAGGTCAAAACAAGGAGTCACAGACAACAGGTCAAAACAAGGCGTTACATACCACAGGTCAAAACAAGGCGTTGGAGACCACAGGTCAAAACAAAGAGTCACAGACCACAGGTCAAAACAAGGCGATACAGACCACAGGTCAAAACAAGGCTTTACAGACCACAGGTCAAAACAAAAAGTCACAGACCACAGGGATTATAGACCACAGACCGAAACAAGGTGTTACAGATCAATACAAGATGTCATATACCACAGATCAAAACAAGGCATTACAGACCATAAGTCAAAACAAGGTGTTTAAAGATCACAGGTCAAAAGGAGGCGCTACAGACAGAGGTCAAAACAAGACATTGCGGACCACAGACTGAGACAAGGAGCTCAGTTAGAAGAGAATAAATCACTCTTAGGTAGTTAGTGTTGAGGTCACCTGTCACCTGTCCCATTACCCGCCCGGGTCGTAGGGGCACTGCAGGTGGCTTGTCTAATAAGAATCCTCCACTTGACCTGGTCGTTGGCTAGCACCTGGGTTGGGGCGAAGCTTTTGCCGGTCCTTTCCATGACGCTGTCTGACCATCTCTTTCTCTGGCGTCCCCTTCTCCTCTTTCCTCGTACACTTCCCTGTAGAATGGTCTTGGAGATACCTCGTGATCTGGTTATGTGGCCATGTCACTTTGATTTCCTCTTTTTTATTGGTTGACAGCAAGCCTTCATAGTGACCCATCTGTTGGCCCACTCTTCTACGCACTTCTTCATTGGTTATGCGACCAGTGTGTGAAATACCAAGGAGATCCGAGGTACCTCATTTCTGTAACTTGGATCTTCCTTTAGAGTTCTGCTGTTGGAGTCCATGACCCGCATACATACAGGAAATCTGACAAAACCAGAGCATGCAACAGTTTCTGTTTTGTTCGGAGGGTGACCTTTTTATTTCTCTAAACTGGTTTTAACTTTGCCATCGGAGCTGTTGTGAGCGCAGTTCTTGCGCGGACTTCTGGTTTGGATCCTCCTTGGCTGATGACAGCACCAAGGTATTTGAACCCTTTGACTGGTTCAAGTTGTTGACCACTGACTTTGATTGATGTCCTGATGTGTTCGTCACTGTTTGTCATCAGCTTAGTGTATTTGCAGCGCTGATTCCCTACCATATCTGGATGTTGTTTTGTCCAGACATTTCACCAGGTAAGCCAGCTCATATTCACTTCCTGCCAAGCTATCAGCAAATCTGAGACTGGTAATTGTTTGTTGTGTTTTGGAGACAAAATGCCACCTTTGGACCGTATATGTTGTGGTGGAGATAACATATCACTCTGGGACGGTTTATGTTGTGTTTGGAGACAACATGTCACTCTTGGACAGTGCTTGTTGTGTTAGAAGAAATGCATCACTCATGGACAGTTTATGCTGTGTGAAAAGAAAACTTGTCACCCTTGCACAGTTTGTGTTGTGTTAGAGGAAAACATGTCATTTCTGTACATTTTATGTTGTGTCACCCTTGGAAATTGTATTCGGTGTTAAGAAACAACATGTCACTCTCGGATCTTTATGTTGTGTTAGAAGAAAACATACGTCGCTCTTAATTTAAACACTATGTTCTGTTAGAAGAAAACCATGTCACTCTTGAACAGTTTATTTTTGTTAGAATGACATGTCATTTATGGACACTTTAATTTATGTCAGAAGATAACATACAGATCTGGGACAGGGTATTTCCTGTTAGGTAAAAAAGCATACCATTCTTAGGACAGTGTGTTAAAAGAAAAAGTGTCACCCCTGGACAGTATAATGTCATGTTTGGAGACAACACCCTTGGACAGTTTAAGTTGCAGTAGAAGAAACCATGTCACCCTTGGACACTAATGGATATATTAGAAGAAAAATGTCACGTTTAGAAAGTTTATGCCGGAAAATAACTTGCCCCTCTACGACAAGTGTGCTGTTATGGGAGATAACATGTCCCTCCTAAGCAGTTTATGTTGTGTTGACAGATAGCAGGCCCCTCTCGGGAAGTTCATATAGTGTTATGAGATGACATGTGCCTTGTGGACAGTTGTGGTGTTTCATTAGAATATATAGGCAGTTTAGGCCGCCTAGCTAGAAGATAAGAAAACCCTGTTATGGCAGTTTAGGCAGTTTAGGCGGCCTAGCTAGAAGACAAGAAAACCCTGTTATGGCAGTTTAGGCAGTTAAGGCCGCTAGAAGATAAGAAAAACCTATAACGGCAGTTTAGGCCGCTAGAAGATAAGAAAACCCTATTAGGTTGTGCTAGAAGACATCATGACTCACTTGAGCACTTTATGTTATGGTTGGAGATATCATGTGTGTCTTGGACAATTTATGTTGTATCAGAAGATTAAAAAAAAGTGCCTCAATGGTAGTTTATGTTGCTTTAGGAGACAACAAAAAGTCTTTTGTGGGCAGTTTCTGTTGCGTTAGGATATAACGAAAGTCTCTCGTGGGCATTTTATGTTGCATTAAGAGATAACAAAAAAAATCTCCTGTGGGCAATTTATGTTGTATAAGAAGATAACAAGTCTTTCATGGACAGTTTATGTTGCATTAGGAGATAACAAATGTCTCTCGCGGGCAGTTTATGTTGCATTAGGAGATAACAAGTCTTTCATGGACAGTTTATGTTGCATTGGGAGATAGCAAATGTCTCTCGTGGGCAGTTTATGTTGCCATAGCAGATAAGCCCCCTGGTGGACAGCTTACGTTGTTTTAGGAAATAACAAAAGTCTCTCGTGGACAGTGTATATTTTCAGGAGATAACCAGACAAGGGAATCTGCCAGTCCTCCTTACCCCCTCACTCCCCCCCCCCTCCCCCCGACTTCCATCCACTCTCACCCATCTACATTCAGTCTCCGGCAGCCTGGATGCCTGGTCGACATTCCTCCCCCTGACCAAACAGTCAAAGACCTGCAGGCGGTCATGGCCTCTTCAGAGTACACCACTCCAAATAGCTGCTGGGTCCAGCCCATGTTTTCACAACTTAGCATGGCATCTTAAGAGAATGCTTCCGGGAGGGAGAGAGAGAGAGAGAGAGAGAGAGAGAGAGAGAGAGAGAGAGAGAGAGAGTGGGGAGAGAGAGAGAGAGAGAGAGAGTAGACGGAGAGAGAGGGGGAGGGAGGGAGAAGAGAGAGACAGAGAGGGAAATAGAGAGAGAGACAGAGATGAGGGAGGGAGAGAGAGACAGAGAGTAGGGAGAGAGAGAGTAGTCAGAGAGAGAGAGGGGGAGGGAGGAGAAGAGAGACGAGGAAGAGAGAGGGGAAAGAGAGAGAGAGGAGAAGAGAGAGAGAGAGAGAGAGAGAGGAGAGTCTAAATTTGAGACTCTAAATCCAAGACTCAGGATTCCAGACTCAAAAACTTTATTACTCCAGAAGATGTTGTAGGCAGTGCCCAGTCCTCCGATATGTCCTTGCAGTTCTACACAACAAAGTAAATAAAGACAGTGTAAACGGCATGACAACAAATGGGAGGAAACATGCACATTTAATATTTATGATAAAATGAATTTATAAAAGATCAGCCACCACGATAAGCCTTCTACAACTAATGCACCAGCTACAAATAACCGCAGTAATATAACAAAAAAAAAAACAAGAACAACACTGACAACAACAACAACAACAATAATGATAATAATGATAACAATAATTATGATATTGATGACGATGACGACAACGGCAACGAAGACAACAACAACAACAACAAAATAACAATTATGATAATTACGAGAACAACAACGATGATGATGATAATGATAAGAATGAAAATAGTAATAACAATAACAACATTATTATTATTATTTATTATCATTATCATTACTATCATTATTATTTTTGTCATTATTATTATTATTGGTGGTGGTGGTGGTGGTGTTATACAATGCTGTTGTCGTTGAAGTTGTATTGTTGTTGTTGTTGCTGTAGTTGTTGTTATTGCTATTGTTGTTATTATTGTTAATATTATTATTATTATCATCATTATTATTATTATTATATCATCATCATCATTTGTAGCAGCAGTTGTAGTAATAGTAATACTATCCAAAATAGTTAAAAACAGAATGAAAAATAAGAGGCGCGCACGTACACACACATACACATAGAAGCACGCGCGCACCCCCCCCCCCCCCCCACACACACACACGTACACACACATGCACATAGAAGCACACGCACGCACGCACGCATGCACGAACGAACGCACACACACACACACACACACACACACACACACACACACACACACACACACACACACACACACACACACACACACACACATCCACGCACAGTAGCCGGCAATATGTCTATATTGATTGAAAAGTAAGTCTTTGCTTAATGTGTGGAGAAGTAAGAGCTCTATATACTTACAACCTGTCATTGAATGGGTGTGACTTTTCCAGTTCTTACTACATAACATATAGTCTGTACGTCGTGGGCAAAACGTTTGCACAAACGAAGTTCTTTTTTGCCCACACTCCTTAACCGTTCAATTAAAGCCAAGTTCATTCAGACATATCTGCAGATTTGTTACTCAAGTTACTTTATCTTTAATGTATACAGCATGTCATAAGAATTCCGTAGCAATCGATCATAAATCATTTTCGACAATTTCAGCCGATAACAGATATGAATTAATACATATAAATAGCATTCCTGTTTGTCTTGCCTTTCTGTGTTTTTATGTGAACTCTTCCTAAACGAAATAAGTTAAGAAATTCACAAAGCACAGTAGCGATCTTACAGAAACCCCATCAAAGCGACACTAGTGTGTACAATAGGCTGAGTCTTTCAAAAAGTTTAACGAAAAGTGCCAGATAATCATTAATTAACAGAAACATGTTTATAACATATGGCAGTTCATTGTTTGCTCCACTACAGAGATTCGTTCGGGCAACTTAAATCACCATAGAAGAGAGTTTTCATATAGTGATAAGCATTAACAATGGGTATAAGAATATAATCAAACAGCCTACAGTTTGAAGACAGAAGTATTTCTTTTTCCTCGATTGATTTTGACTGCAGTTTACCGGTTGATTTTTATAACTTATTCAGATAAAAACTATGTTTTGAACATGGAAGAGAGCCAGCGATTTGAGAAAGTCTACTCTGAAACTAACATTCTGTCTCTTTTGATCAGTCTGGTTTTTTTCTTGCACTGATTCGTTTACGAATAATGACTGAAATACACCCGGCCTCACCTATATCTTTTCCTTTCTATAACCTGTAATAAAGTATGTCACCACATCTTATGGTAGCTCTAACGTCATACAAACTTAAAACTACAGGCTGTAATGTGGTCACAATACAGAATTCATTTTTGTAATGTTTCCATTAATGAGTGTGTTTATAAGATATGCTAAAATATAAGAAAAAAAATGTATGTATATTATTATCCTGAGATGATTGAATATGTTCATGCGATGAAAGTTGTTTTTTTTTCTAGAATAGATCACAATTACTTTTCATTGATAAAACGAAGTCAGTGAACACTGCCAAGAGCTTGAGATTAACGACAAGGGGGGTTGGAATCAGAGAACCCAAGCGAAACACATGATCTGCCGTAGAATAACCTCGTTTGCATGCGACTTGAATTTACTGTGAAATGATCATAGTCTACATAGTATTGATATGTACAATGATAAAGATGCTATATATCTTATTTCTGATGACAAAAATGACATGCCTCTATAGTCATATGTAAGTTTATTATTTACGCCACCTTTAGCACAAAATGGAAGAGGAAAATTTGGCAACAACTTTCAGGGAAATATCCTTATAGAACAAAATATTAGTCAAAGATCGAGCAATATGAAAACAGTAAGACAAGACAAACAACAAGCAGCATCAGGTGATAACGACAGATACTGGACATAGTGGACCACTCCAAGGTCGTCCAGTTCTAAAACAAAGACGGTAGCTCAAGGACGGACGTGAAAACGAGGCTTTGTCTACAGAAGTCTGCCATGATAAGAATGAAGGAAACCAGCTATCAGCCTTCCCCGACGAAGACGAATCTGAACATGTGGACTGATGATGTCCCTCTTTCTGCTGTTTAGCCTCGACAGCTGCACGCGGACAGCTAGTGATGAAAGGAAAACCCTGGCGCTGGAGAACAAGCTGATCCGGACGACTTTTTCACGCCGCTTGAGATAGCGAGCTATAACACAAAACGTTTACACACAAGTGCCTCTCACCACAGTTAGCGTATGCCGTAAGCTTGTGAGCATACTCTGCTCTGCTCTGCTCTGCTCTCGCTCTGCTCTGCTCTGCTCTGCTCTTCTCTACTCTGCTCTGCTCTGCTCTACTCTGCTCTGCTCTGCTCTGCTCTGCTCTGCTCTGCTCTGCTCTGCTCTGCTCTCCTCTGCTCCTGCTCTGCTCTACTCTGCTCTCTCTGCTCTACTCTGCTCTGCTCTGCTCTATCTGCTCTGCTCTGCTCTTGCTCTACTCTGCTCTGCTCTGCTCTTGCTCTGCTCACGTCTGCTCTGCTCCATGCTCTGCTCTGCTCTGCTCGCGCGTCTGCTCTGCTGTCTCTGCTCTGCTCTGCTCCTTTCTGCTGTCTCTGCTCTGCTCTACTCTATTCTGCTCTGCTCTGCTCTGCTCTGCTCTTCTCTATTCTGCTCTGCTCTGCTCTACTCTGCTCTCTCTCTCTGCTCTCGCTATCTGCTCTGCTCTGCTCTGCTCTGCTCTGCTCTGCTCTGCTGGCTGAATTTATCGAATTATTCATTTCAAGTTCACATTTGCAGCAATGAACAGAGTAAATGCACCAAAATATTCTACACTACTCTACTCTACTTCTACTCTACTATGCTAAGCTATGCTATGCTATGCTATACTGCGCTATACGACCTACGCTGTACTATACAAGACTATGTTATACCACAATATATCACACTGTGCGGGACAGTGTTTAGAACTGTATTGTATCTCACTGTACTGTACTATGCTGTGATACATTACAGTGTACTGTACTGCACTGTATGATGTGGAACAAAACTGTACTGTAGTACACGGTGCTGTACTTTTCTAGCATGTTTTTACTATGCCATACTGTAGTATACTGCTATATTACACAAGTCTGGAGTAGACTATTCTAGACTGTACTGTTCTGTGTCGTACTATGGTGTCCTGTACAATAATATGATGGTATACGATATAACATAACATAACACAACATAACATAATATAATATTTAAAAAACTGAGAGAGAGAGAGAGAGAGAGAGAGAGAGAGAGAGAGAGAGAGAGAGAGAGAGAACAGGCTGGCAGACAGACAGACAGACGAGCGATGTGAGGCTGGCAGGTGTTAGGCACTATTGTCTTTGGCAGCGTCTTCCCTCCCCACCTCACCGTGAACATCGTGTTCTAATCGTCCTCCCCCGCCGTGACAGAGAAATGTCAGCTTTTATTCTCGGGGACTCCAGCCATTCCTCAAGACACCCCACTTCCATCTGTCTCTCTGTGTCCAGCCATTCCTCAAGACACCCCACTTCCATCTGTCTGTCTGTGTCCAGCCATTCCCCAAGACACCCCACTTCCATCTGTCTCTCTGTATCCGGCGATCCCCCAGATAACCCTGACTTTCTTCTACCTGCTTGCATTCAGCAGTCGCCCGCCCCTTCCCCTCGCCCCCACAGTTACTTAATTCTACATGCCTATATCGTGCAGTCCTCTAGACACCCCACTTCCCCCTGCCTGGGTGTGTCCAGCAATGCCCTACGTACCCTTCATCCCTCTGCTTGCCTGCATCCAGTATTCCCCCAGATACCTCACTTCCCTCTGCCTGTCTGTATCAAACAAACCTCAGATAACCCTCTGCCTACCTGCATCAAGCAAACCCCCAGATAACCTCCACTTCCTTCTACTTCCCTGTATCCAGCGATTCCTCAGATACCTCACTTTCCTCTGCCTGACTGTATCCAGTAATTCCTCACATAAACCAAATTCCTTCTACGTCGCTGTCTCCAGCAGCAATCCCCTACATACCTCAATTTCGTCTGTCTGCCTGTATCCAGCAATCCCTCAAACGATCCCATTTTCCTCTGCCTGTGTGTATCCAGAGGTCCTCCAGATTCCCCTCTTCCCTGGCTTGTCTGTTACCAATGATGCCCCAGATGCCTCTCCTCCTTCTACTGACACAGCTCAGACACTTATCGTGACCTAAGATCACTGTTCCCAACAACAGCAAAACCAACAACGACGGTGATGATGGTGGTGGTCTTCATGAAGACGACGATGTACCGAACGGTAGCGGACAGGTTGTAGTAACATCGAGATAGTAAAACCATGTCACATATGGAGCCCTGTGGGGGCGTGTGGGAGCCCTGAGGGCACTGGCTGCCGGAGACGCTGCCTTTGTGCCTGCTCCCTGTCCGTGTGAGGACACGCTGCCCCAGGGACAGACTACCTGTGCTCTTCACTTCCCTGTCGGATTTCCGGCAGCTCTCATCCGTCAATGGCCCACTCCGCGGGAAATTCCAAAGTGTCGGTCATCGACCGGAGGGGGCCGATAACCTTCGTACAGTGACCGATGCGTTGGCCAGGAAAACAGACATCAGCCCGATTGTCAGAGTTCCGGGGTATCTCCCACCCCCACCCCACCACCGCCTGTCTGTCTGTCTCACTCTCTCTCTCTCTCTGTCGCTGTCTGTCTGCCTGTCTGTCTCTCTCTCACGTGACTGTGCGTGAATGAGACAACAGTGTTGTGTGTGTGTGTGTGTGTGTGTGTGTGTGTGTGTGTGTGTGTGTGTGTGTGTGTGTGTGAACACGTACGCACATCGCATGTGTTGGTGTCTATATCAGTGTGTTAGTGTGCAATAAACACGTACATACGTACATGTGCGAGCTCATAGTGTGTGTGTGTGTGTGTGTGTGTGTGTGTGTGTGTGTGTGTGTGTGTGTGTGTGTGTGTGCGCGCGAGCGCGTGCGTGTGTGCGTGCGTGCGAGTGTGTGTGTGTGTGGTGTGTGTGTGTGTGTGTGTGGCGCGCGCGCGCGCGCGCGTGTGTGTGTGTGTGTGTAGAGACGGCGAAGAGAAGGGGAGGGGGGAGTGAAGGGGACTGGGATGGGAGAGAGGGCAACGGTGGAGGCGTGTGTTTGAGTGAGTGTGTGTTCATGTGAAGTTTCAGCTTCTGCCAAGGGCAAGAAAGAAGACGGGGGATGGGGTGGGAGTGAGGGTGGATATCTGTCGATCACTCTATAG
>CM065730.1:30498865-30501365 GCA_033310375.1 Conus canariensis | reverse complement strand
TCTCTCTCTCTCTCTCCATCCTCCCCTCCCATTTCTCTCTCCCAACTTCTATATCCTTGTCTGACCTCTTTCCCCCTCCGTACAGCCCGAGACATTTCTTGCTCAAAAGAAACAACTCTGTGCGGTGTGTGTGTGTGTGTGTGTGCGTGCGTGCGTGCGTGCGTGCGTGCGTGCGTGCGTTTCGTGCGTGCGTGCTGCGTGCGTGCGCGCGCGCGCGCACGCGTGCGTTTTGTGTGTGTTTGTATGTATGTGTGTGTATGTTGACCCTTTGTGTAACTTTGCTTGTACGTGTGTACGTGCGCGTGCTGTGCTGGTGGGGTGGGGGGGGGGGGGGGGAATGTGAGGAGGTGTGAAGTTGGGGGAAGTAAAGGATGTGTGTTGTCGGTGGCTTGTCCACTGTTCTAAACAGCCAGGCTGTGGCGGAGGAATGTGCTGGGGTGGGGGGGGGGGGGTCTGCGAGATGTGCAGGCGACGTGTATCGATTAGATGTCGGCCCATGGCCACCTGTCATAGCAGTGCCAGAGTCGTCTGTCTTCGCTTCCTTCCTCTTCCTTATCTCTCTTCCTTCCTCTCCGCTCCCTACCCCCCCCCCCACCCCCCGCATCTCCCTTCCTACCTCACGTCCCAAGCTGGAAATGTTCCTGGTCAAGCCATAACGGTAAGGGCCAACGCTGATTTGCCTGCCCGCCTCGCTCCTCCTGGCATCAACACTGTTCCTGCTTCCCTGCTCTGTGCTTTGTTTTGGGGGAAGACTTGGGACTCTTTTTTTTCAC
Source organism: Conus canariensis (assembly GCA_033310375.1). Taxonomy (NCBI): domain Eukaryota; kingdom Metazoa; phylum Mollusca; class Gastropoda; order Neogastropoda; family Conidae; genus Conus; species Conus canariensis. The sequence continues at coordinate 30,500,592 of CM065730.1, read as the reverse complement.
TCCTGTTTACACGGTCTATTTGTTTGGTGGTTTTTACGTTTGACACAAACGTGGTGGCCGAATGGTGACAGTGGTCAGTCTTAGAGTGTCCGTTTTGTGACGACCTGATTGGATCCACAGTCTAAACTGACTGAAGAACCCGTTTTGATTGGTTACAAAGTGAGATGACGTCATGAAACTAAAATTTGCGCGGGGGTCTACGTCTCTCAAGTCCTCACCCTCCCGTCTGAAAATGAGTTTCAATATAGGTCTGTGACAGAAGGTGAAGACTTCGCAGCATTCGGTGGAGAAGTGTGTTTACACAGTTATTGTTACTGATCTGTACACATCATGCTGTGCCTTCTGCAAGTTATGTGGAGCGGTTTTCAGTGTTTAAAAGGTGAAATTTGAGAAAAAAAAAAAAAAAAACTTGTATCTTAGGTGGGTTGAGTTTGTGCTCGTTTTCTTCTTCTTTTCTTTTGAAGAGACATGGACACATTTGCTATCTATCTATCTATCTATCTATCTATCTATCTATCTATCTATCTATCTATCTATCTATCTATCTATCTATCTATCTATCTATCTGTGTGTCTGTCTACCTACCTTTCTATTTATCTTTCTGTCCGTCTCTCTCTCTTTCTCAATCTATCTATCTATCTATCTATCTATCTATCTATCTATCTATCTATCTATCTATCTATCTGTATGTCTGTCTGTCTCTCTATGTATCTGCCTGTACACCTATCTATCTATCTGTATGTATGTTTGTATGTATGTATGAATGCACACACACGAGAGAGAGAGAGAGAGAGAGAGAGAGAGAGAGAGAGAGAGAGAGAGAGAGAGAGGCAAAAGGACGACTGCCAGTTCACATGATGCCCCAACAACTCTCGGGTTATGGGAGTGATGATGATATAAACTGAAAAACTAAATACTTCTTAAAACAAAAGTGGACCATTGACAGGAGTAAGGAGAAGGAAAAAAAACCCCGAGAAATCACAAAGGAGAGAAACAAGGTCAGACCTACGCATCATTGTAAATAGCATAAAGAGACAATGAATTTTGCATGGAAAAGAACACTTCTTATAGTACCATGCGACGTTTGAACAGTGCTATGGTGAAGGATACCACTAGTGCAGTCTGTCCCGGACACATGGCTCGGGGGCTTTAGCTCTTTATCAATGGGCTGAGCATGGTCCGAACATGTACTGAGACTATCTAGGCCTAGTTGAAACACATATGAATGGGTGGAAATGTTCGTTTTCAACACATTTCTGTTTGACGTTCCCTCACGGCTAGGCATGATGAGTGAAAGGTAACACAATGAGAGAAGCAATACATCATATATATTAAGAGAAGAAAAACACACTTTGTGTCGGTTTGCAGAAACAAACCACACACACACACACACACACACACACACACACACACACACCACACCACACCACGCACCACACACACACGCACACACACAAAACACACGCACACACACGCACACCACGCACGCACGCACACAACACACACGCACACACACGCACACACACGCACGCACGCACACACACATACACACACGCACACACACGCACGCACACACACACACACACACACGCACACATACACACAGCAACACGCACACGCACCACACACAACACACACACACGCACACACACACACACAATACACGCAGGCACGCACGCACACACATACACACACACACGCACACACACACACACGTACAGCAGCGC
>CM065730.1:30483865-30488865 GCA_033310375.1 Conus canariensis | reverse complement strand
TGTCACCGTCTCTTAACACCAGAGACTGCCTGATACTAATTGATGCAAAGTGCCTTTCCCGCTAAGAGAGAGAGAGAGAGAGAGAGAGAGAGAGAGAGAGAGAGAGAGAGAGAGAGAGAGAGAGAGAGAGAGAGAGAGAAGGGGGGGTCCATTACGCCATGAATTAAATACTGATAGATCACTACTTCGCACTTTCTATCCAAGCTTCCGTATGTGAAATAACTTTTTGTTTGTGGAGAGAGAGAGAGAGAGAGAGAGAGAGAGAGAGAGAGAGAGAGGAGAAGAGAGAGTGTGTGTGTGTGTGTGTGTGTGTGTGTGTGTGTGTGTGTGTGTGTGTGTGTGTGTGTTTGTGAGCTATTCAGATTTTTACAGTACGCTCTTGCCTCAGCTCGGATTAGAATGACTACATTATCAATTATACTGTGATGCCAGCCAAGATGAGAACGCTTACAGTATGTGGTATGTAAACATTTATATCACTGAAAGCTTCAGTATTTCATGAAAATGTATAACTTAATAGACAGTTATATAGTCCGTGAAAAATAGCTGCATATTTTTCATGTTCAGTGAAAAATGTTAAAACCTCGTTGCATCGATTTAAATGTCCACAGAGCACTGTGGCATCAGCCTTGATCAGAGGGTACAACTGCCTAACATTGAACGTTCGCATCTTTCTTAACTTTTATGCATAAAACGAGAACGGCACTCGGGATAGGGCTAAACTCAGCCACACAAAACTCTTTTACCGTCAGGGTAAATGATACTAGGTACGGATCAAAAGACAGTTCCAGCGTACTTGTTTTATGATAGGATCTGTGAAAGGGTCTATGGGAACCATGGACTAATCGTGCTGAAATGGCCTGATGTCCGCTCTGACATCCCCATTCTCCACAGTCCTTCTTCCTGCTACGCTTCCTAACAGTCAGTTCAGGGGTCATCTTGCTTCCAGACCAACCAACTTACGAAAATAAGCCCATCGGCTATTCTGTAATATTCGGCCTGGGGTTAATTAAATGCGGAATAAACCAACTTTGGTTTGACGAGCTGTCACTCTGTTATCCACGATTATTTGAAGTTTTTATTTGCATTTTCAAATTCGCCAAGGATTTTTTTCATTTCATCGAAGGTATGTAATTATCATTGCTTGTGCTTCTGATGTCCATGTTCACCGATTTTTGTGACGGGCGAGGGTGTACCGCGCGCATTATACGCTATCACCATGACCAGTATATCTACAAAGATTGGAATCCAATGCCAGTCTCCGTTCCCTGACAGCATAGAACAATCGGGTAGACAGATATGTACAGACGTAAGGGACAGGAATGAACAGAACGCAGCAGGCGAACTAATAGCAGAGGGGGAATGGAGGAAAGCTGCCGGCAGGAAAGGAAGCAAGCTATCAGACTCACAGGGGAAATAAGAAGTATGAGGCAGGCTTGAGATCCAATACACCTCGCCTCCGTCGTCGCCCAGAGACCTATTATCTTCTCCCCGACACTGCGAATCCTTCAGGGAGACAGAGCAGCAGCCCAGGGCGCAATCTTCCAAATGGATCGGATTTGCTCTCTCTCTCTCATTTCACTCACATAGGTCATTCCAGCAGCTGCTTAAACAGGGCCGGGGGTGTTGGTGCCTTGCTGGTAGTGCTGGTAGCAAAGGTGATGGGGAGAGGGCTGAAGGTGGAGACGACTCTTGTGATGTTGATTCACTGTGTAAACTTCTTGTGTCAGATCCGATGTCTTCCGTGTAGGGGCCGACTCTGGTGGTCCCAGGCCTGGTCTTAAGCTGGAGATGAATCTGGTCGTTTCTGACGCGCGGACAGTTCGATGTAGCTGTCCTGGTGGTTTTTGTGTGGAGGTGAGCGTCTGGACTGTCCCGGGAGATGAAGTTATTGAGAGACCGTTCCGAGCTGGCCTTTACCGCAGATTGAGCATGTCACAATTGTCATCGTCATCATCGTCTTCACTTATGTTTTCTTCTGGATTGATAGGTTACGGAATTGTGTGTTAAAGCGATCATCGTCATCGTCGTCATCATCATCATCATCATCATCATATTCGTCATAGTCGTCGTCGTCATCATCATCATCATCATCATCATCATCATCATCATCATCATCATCGTCATCTTCTTCTTCTTCTTCTTCTTCTTCTTCTTCTTCTCTTCTTCTTCTTCATCTTCATCGTCATCATCATCATCATCATCATCATCATCATCATCATCATCATCATCATCATCATCATCATCATCTTCTTCTTCTTCTTCTTCTTCTTCTTCTTCTTTCTTCTTCTTCTTTTTCTTCTTCTTCTTCTTCTTCTTCTTTCTTCTTCTTCTTCTCTTCTTCTTCTTCTTCATCATCTCATCATCATCATCATCATCATCATCATCATCATCGTCGTCATAGTCGTCGTCGTCGTCATCATCATCATCATCATCATCATCATCATCATCATCATCATCATCATCATCGTCATCTTCTTCTTCTTCTTCTTCTTCTTCTTCTTTCTTCTTCTTCTTCATCATCTTCATCGTCATCATCATCATCATCATCATCATCATCATCATCATCATCATCATCATCATCTTCTTCTTTCTTCTTCTTCTTCTTTTTTCTTCTTCTTTCTTCTTCTTCTTCTTCTTCTTCTTCTTCTTCTTCTCTCTCTCATCATCATCATCATCATCATCATCATCATCATCATCACATCATCATCATCATCATCATCATCATCATCATCTTCTTCTTCTTCTTCTTCTTCTTCTTCTTCTTCTTCTTCTTCTTCTTCTGGTTTTCACCTATACTTTCATTTGGAGTGGTTAGTTGTTGAAGTGTGCGTGTCATACAATAATCACACCAGCATGATTATTATCACCTTCACCTTCACCTCTCCCTTGTTTTTGATGACTTGGTCTTTGAGGTGGCGGTTCTACTTTTTCTCCTTCTTTGTCTCTCCAGTTCTCTCTCCCTCCTCTTCCTTCTCCTCTGCCTTCTTCCCCTCCTCTTTCTTCCTTCTCTCTCTCTGCCTTCTCCCCTCTCTTCCTTCTCATCTGCCTTCTCCCTTTCTCTTCCTTCTCTATCTTCCTTCCTCCCCTCCTCTTCCTTCTCATCTGCCTTCTCCCTCTTTCTTCTTCCTTCTCCTCTCCCTTCTCCCTCCTCTTCCTTCTCATCTGCCTTCTCCCTCCTCTTCCTTCTCATCTGCCTTCTCCTTCCCTCCCTTCCTTCTCCTCTGCCTTCTCTCCTTCTCTTCCTTCTCATCTGCCTTCTCCCTCCCTCTTCCCTTCTCATCTGCCTTCTCCCTCCTCTTCCTTCTCCTCTGCCTTCTCCCTTCTCTTCCTTCTCATCTGCCCTTCCTCCCTCCTCTTCCTTCTCATCTGCCTTCTCCTCCCTCCTCTTTCCTTCTCTCCTGCCTTCTCCCTCTCTCTTCCTTCTCCTCTCTCCTTCTCCCTCCTCTTCCTTCTCATCTGCCTTCTCCCTCCTCTTCCTTCTCCTCTGCCTTCTCCCTTCTCTTCCTTCTCTCTGCCTTCTCCCTCCTCTTCCTTCTCATCTGCCTTCTCCCTCTCTCTTTCCTTCTCATCTGCCTTCTCCCTCCTCTTCCTTCTCATCTGCCTTCTCCCCTTCTCTTCCTTCCATCTGCCTTCTCCCTCCTTCTTCTCATCTGCCTTCTCCCTCCTCTCTTTCCTTCTCATCTGCCTTCTCCCTCCTCTTCCTTCTCATCTGCCTTCTCCCTCCTCTTCCTTTCTCCTCTGCCTTCTCCCTCCTCTTCCTTCTCCTCTGCCTTCTCCCTTCTCTTCCTTCTCATCTGCCTTCTCCCTTCTCTTCCTTCTCCTCTGCCTTCTCCCTTCTCTTCCTTCTCCTCTGCCTTCTCCCTTCTCTTCCTTCTCATCTCCTTCTCCTTCTCTTCCTTCTCCTCTGCCTTCTCCCTTCTCTTCCTTCTCATCTCCTTCTTCCCTTCTCTTCCTTTTCATCTGCCTTCTCCCTCCTCTTCTCATCTGCCTTCTCCCTCCTCTTCCTTCTCATCTGCTTCTCCCTCCTCTTCCTTCTCCTCTGCCTTCTTCCTTCTTCTTTCCTTCTCATCTGCCTTCTCCCTTCTCTCCTTCTCCTCTGCTTCTCTCCTTCTCTTCCTTCTCATCTGCCTTCTCCCTCCTCTTCCTTCTCATCTGCCTTCTTTTTATCTTCCCCTCTTTTTCTCCTTCCTTTTTCTCCTTCGTTTTTCTTGGCCCTTTCCCTCTTCCTTCTTCCACTCCTCATCCTCCTTCAGCTCTTCTGTTCCCCATCCTCCCTCTCCTTCTCTTTCTCCTCCTCCTTCCTCTTCCTCCACCATTTTCTTTTTTTTTTCCTGCCCCACTTTTTCTTCTCTTTCTTTGTATTTTTCCTTCCTTCTCCTCCTCCTCCTCCTCCTGCTTCTTCCTTCCACCTCCTCCTTCCTCTTCCTTCTTCTTTTCTTCTTTTCTTCCTTTCCCTTTTTCTCTTCTTTCACCTTCTCTCCTCCTCTTCCTGCTTCTCCCTCCTGCTTCTCCTTTTCCTATTTCTCATTCTTCTCCTTCTCTTCCTTTTTCTCCTCCATCTTCTTCTTCCTCCTCCTCCTTTTCCTCTTCTTCCTCCTCCTACTCCTCCTTCTTCTTTCTCCTATTTCTGCTCCTCCTTTCCCTCCCTCTCCTTCATTTTTCTTGTCCTTCTTCCTCCGCCCCCCCCCCCCCTTCACATCTTCATTTTCTTTGATCTCTTTTCCCTCTCTTTTCACCTTCTTCTTCCATCTTTTTCTGTCTTCCTCCTTCTTCTCTTCCTTTGTATTCCTTCCTTTTCTTCTTCTTTTTCCTTCTTTCCCCTCTTCCTCCTTTTTCCTCTCTAATTTCCTTCTCTTCGTCTTTCTCCTTCTCCTTGTTCTCATCACTCCTTTTTTACTTCTTATCCTCTCCTCTTCCGTCCCGTTTCTTCCTTCTTCTCCCTCTCCCCCCCCCCCCTCCACCTCTGTCTTCTGCTTTCCCCCTTCCTCATCTTTCCC
>CM065730.1:30473865-30478865 GCA_033310375.1 Conus canariensis | reverse complement strand
TAGAATAAGGGTACTACCATGAAGCGAAGAGTAGTCCAGCATAGCAATGTTATGAAATGGACATAAAGCGCCATGTGTCTGCTTGAGGTGTGTTGTTGCATCAGTATAGTGCAGTGTGTGACTGTGAACTATGAGACAGGTTACGCTAGTGAAGCAGAACTCGGCATGTTGTCTGCTGTAATGAGTTATCACACATCACTGTACTCTGTTGTGTCAAGTAGCCGCCTTGTTTCCAGTCCGTAGAAATCTCTGTTACCTCTTTGCTGGCATACATATATCCTCTCTCTCTCTTTCTCTCTCTCTCTCTCTCTCTCTCTCTCTCTCTGTTGTTTTGTCTGTCTGTCTGTCTGTCTCTCTCTCTCTCTCTCTCTCTCTCTCTCTCTCTCTCTCTCTCTCTCTCTCTCTCTCTCTCTGTTATCCTGTTGCTGTTCAGACTTGGTGTCTCAGCTACCAGTGTCGATTCCATAGTGACAATGATTTAATCTGCCTACTGTGTAAAAACAATAAGGAGGATGAGGTTCATTTTCTTTTTCTTTGTTGTTGTTTTGTTGTTGTTGTTGTTGCCCAGCACTACGTGGCTTAAGACAACAATACATTCCTGCAAAATTTCAAAAATTTCCAAACCTGTTTCGACTAAGTTTACTTTCGGCATGTAAACATGAAAGAATCATCAGAAATCTATCAATTTTCTTGTACATAGCGTTTCAGCTGCGTCATGTTTCTATCTCGTAAAACACTGTCTTTGATCTTATCATTTGTGTAAAATAAAAACATTGTGTGAAATGATTGTTCAATTACTCCCCTCATGAGAAGCAATGGCCAATACATAAATAAAACATCTGAGTCTGAATCCGAATATCTCTCTGTCTGTCTGTCCGTCTATCTGCTGTCTGTCTGTCTGTCTGTCTGTCTGTCTGTCTGTCTGTCTGTCTGTCTCTCTCTCTCTCCCTCTGTTTCTCTGTCTGTCTGTCTGTCTGTCTGTCTGTCTGTCTGTCTGTCTCTCTCTCTCTCTCTCTCTCTCTCTCTCTCTCTCTCATTTGTATTTCTCTTCTTGTTGGCAACCTCCTCATCGAATCCCGCCACAGACATGCTCACCTCTCGCTTCAGCAGTGCTAGCTAATGTGAAATCAGTGGAGACACCTCCTGCAAACACTGGCCTATCTGCTGTCTGCTCACCTCTCGCTTCAGCAGTGCTAGCTAATGTGAAATCAGTGGAGACACCTCCTGCAAACACTGGCCTATCTGCTGTCTGCCTGTGTTTCCCCCTGTGAGGCCTGGTTTGTGTCAGAGTATAAAAACGTGCTGCATTCTTTCCAGTGCGGCACAGATAAAAAAAAAAAAAAAATAAAAAAAAAAAAAACATCAATGAAATATGTGCACAATTTTGAATTTTTAACTATGCTTAAAGATACATCTAAACCCGTAATACGCCGAAGTAGCATGCAGTATGTGCTTTACTTGTGAATTAGCGATCTAGAAAAGAAAATGCACGCTTGCAAGTGGTAAATGATATGTACCACTGGATAAAAAGCGCTGTTGATATATAAGTTAGGTCCATGGGGAAACAAGAGACTGGCAAGTGTGATTCTGGTTTGTATGAATGTAATCCCGGTTTGTATGAAAGTGATCCTGGTTTGTATGGAAACGATCTTGGTTTGTATGAATGATCTTGGATCAAACAAGGCACACAAGTGTAGGTTAATTACCCTGCTTTGCATGGAAATGGTCCAGATTTGTAGGGAAGTAGTCTCATACACTTCATCTTGGATCAAACAAAGCGTACAAGCGTAGGTTGTTTGCTCACTGACTGTGGTTATCGCATTAGTCACTCTTTTTCTTGGCGTTTCTTTCTTTGTTTTAGTCGACTCTCTCTCTCTCTCTCTCTCTCTCTCTCTCTCTCTCTCTCTCTCTCTCTCTCTCTCTCTCTCTCTCTCTCTCTCTCAGGCAGATCTTTAATCGCATCTGTTTTCCCTACCTTATCTTTTGTGCCACTCAATGGACATTACCCCAATGCCGCTTATTCCGGCTCGACGTGCACGGTGATTAGCTCGCATCTCTGGGTATTCCCATAGCTTACACCTCCTCGCTGCTATTAATTTGTTCCCGTACAAAAATCCACTTTAAGTTCTTCTTCGTACTTAGAAAAATCTTCTTTTTGACCTCTTTCCAGTGTCCTAAAAATCACTTTAGTCTCTTTCCAGTGTTCTTACAAAACGTCACCTTGGTCTCTACCCAGTGTCCTCATAGAAATTCACTGTAGTCTCTTGCCAGTGTCCTTACAAAATTCGCTTCGGTCTCTTCCCGGCGTTCTTACAAAAATTCACTTTTGTCTCTTCCCACTGTCCTTAATAAATTCACTTTGGTCTCTTCACAACACCCTTACAAAAATTCACTTTGGTCTCATCCAAGCGTTCTCACAAAAAAAAAGCACAAACTAACTCTGGTCTCTTTCCAGCATTCTTATAAAAATTCACTTAGTCTGTTCCCAGCCTTCTTACACAAGTTCATTTTGGTCTGTTCCCAGCGCTTTAGATTACCACAATCATCTTGCAATAGCTCTAGACCCCAGCTCATACCGCTCTTACATTACCACGGTTCTGGGTCCAACCAGATTTTCACGTGGCTCTACGAATTCTTTTATTCTGGCACGTCTACAATCTGCAGTTCTTTATATTGCCATACCCTGTTATGAAATATGACACTTGAGTTTCGCATAGCTTGAATCAAACAACACTTCATTCCCACAGGTCTTTAACCACATAGCTCTTCATTCCCACATCTTCCATGCCTTAGTTCACTCTACTTCTATTCCCACATCTTCCATGCCATAGTTCACTTTACTTCCATTCCCACATCTTCCATGCCATAGCTCTCTTTACTTCTATTCCCACATCTTCCATGCCATAGCTCTCTTTACTTCCCATTCCCACATCTTCCATGCCATAGTTCTCTTTACTTCAATTCCCACATCTTCCATGCCATAGTTCACTTTACTTCTATTCACACATCTTCCATGCCATAGTTCACTTTACTTCTATTCCCACATCTTTCATGCCATAGTTCACTTCTATTCCCACATCTTTCCATGCCATAGTTCACTTTACTTCTATTCCCACATCTTCCATGCCATAGTTCACTTCTATTCCCGCATCTTCCATGCCATAGTTCTCTTTACTTCTATTCCCACATCTTCCATGCCATAGTTCACTTCTATTCCCACATCTTCCATGCCATAGTTCTCTTTACTTCTATTCCCACATCTTTCATGCCATAGTTCACTTTTATTCCCACATCTTCCATGCCATAGTTCTCTTTACTTCTATTCCCACATCTTCCATGCCATAGTTCTCTTTATTTCTATTCCTACATCTTCCATGCCATAGTTCACTTTTATTCCCACATCTTCCATGCCATAGTTCACTTTACTTCTATTCCCACATCTTCCATGCCATAGTTCACTTTACTTCTATTCCCACATCTTCCATGCCATAGTTCACTTTACTTCTATTCCCACATCTTCCATGCTATAGTTATCTTTACTTCTATTCACACATCTTCTATGCCATAGTTCTCTTTACTTCTTTTCCCACATCTTCCATGCCATAGTTCACTTCTATTCCTACATCTCCATTGCCATAGTTCTCTTCTATTCCCACATCTTCCTTGCCATAGTTCATTTTACTTCTATTCCCACATCTTCCATGCCATAGTTCACTTTACTTCTATTCCCACATCTTCCATGCCATAGTTCACTTTACTTCTATTCCGACATCTTCCATGCCATAGTTCTCTTTACTTCTATTCACACATCTTTCGTGCCATAGTTCACTCTACTTCTATTCCCACATCCTGCATGCCATAGTTCTCTTTGCCTCTATTCCCACATCTTCTATGCCATAATTCACTTCTATTCCCACATCTTCCATGCCATAGTTCACTTTACTTTTATTCCCACATCTTTCGTGCCATTGTTCACTTTACTTCTATTCCTACATCTTCCATGCCATAGTTCACTTTACTTCTGTTCCACATCTTCCATGCCATAGTTCACTTTACTTCTGTTCCACATCTTCCATTCCATAGTTCACTTTACTTTCATTCCCACATCTTTTATGCCACAATTCTGTTTATTTCTATTCACTCAAATACTCATACTATAGTTCTGTTTGCTTCTATTGCCTCAGATTTCATCCAACATTCGCGTCTTTCGTCTAAAAGTTCTGTATATTTCTACTTCCAGGTCTTTTTGTCTTAGAGTTTTGTATATTTTATGTAATGGCTTTTATTCCATAGTTCTGAATAATTTTGTATTCTCCTCTTTCATTCCAAGTTCCTCTGTCTTTCATCCCACAGTTCTGTATACTTATATCCCCACGTGGTTCATCCTATAGTTCTGTATACTTCTATTTCCGCGTCTTTCGTCCTACTGGTCTGTGTACTTCTATTTCCACGTCTTTCATCTCACGGTTCTGTATACTTCTAGTTCCACATATCTCATTCCTTGGTTCTGTCTGCTTCTATGTTTATGTCTTTCATCCTGCAGTTCTATGTATCTGTATTTCCACTCCTTTCATCCTGCTGATTAGGGTTCTTCTGCTTCCACGTCATCCATCCCACAGTTCTGTATACTTCTATTTCTACTTTTTTTCATCCCACAGTTCTGTGTGTTTCTACATCTTTCATCCCACAGGTCTGCATACTTCTGTCTTCCACGTCTTTCAGCCGACTGTTCTGTATAATCTATTTCAGTGTCTTCCATCCTACCGATCTGTGAACTTCCATTTCCACATCTGTTGCCACACAGTTCTGTGCTTTTTTTTAATTTCCACATCTTCCATCTTCGCCCGCGTTTTCCTCCATAGTGTTTCATTCTCACAGGATTTCGCTCCTCCAGCTGACAATGCCCATAGAGCTTTCCTGACCGGACTCTATGTTGCCGCATTTCTTCCTTCACATTGTCCACTTTCCTGAGACGACTGTGCGTTGCCGTATTTCTTCCT
>CM065730.1:30468865-30471365 GCA_033310375.1 Conus canariensis | reverse complement strand
TGTGTTCTGTGGGACTGCCTTCTCTCTGTGTTCTGTGGACTGCCTTCTGTCTGTGCTCTATAGGACTGCCTTCTGTCTGTGTTCGTGGGATTGCCTTCTGTCTGTGTTCTGTAGGACTGCCTTCTGTCTGTGTTCTGTAGCACTGCCTTTTGTCTGTGTTCTGTGGGACTGATCCATCACACAGCACACTGCCTTCTGTCTGTGTTCTATGGGACTGCCTTCTGTCTGTGTTCTGTAGGACTGCCTTCTGTCTGTGTTCTATAGGACTGCCTTCTGTCTGTGTTCTGTGGGATTGCCTTCTGTCTGTGTTCTATAGGACTGCCTTCTGTCTGTGTTCTGTAGGACTGCCTTCTGTCTGTGTTCTGTAGTACTGCCTTCTGTCTGTGTTCTGTGGGACTGTCTTCTGTCTGTGTTCTACAGGACTGCCTTCTGTCTGTGTTCTATAGGACTGCCTTCTGTCTGTGTTCTGTGGGACTGCCTTCTGTCTGTGTTCTATAGGACTGCCTTCTGTCTGTGTTCTGTAGGACTGCCTTCTGTCTGTGTTCTGTAGCACTGCCTTCTGTCTGTGTTCTGTGGGACTGCCTTCTGTCTGTGTTCTGTGGGACTGCCTTCTGTCTGTGTTCTGTGGGACTGCCTTCTGTCTGTGTTCTACAGGACTGCCTTCTGTCTGTGTTCTGTAGGACTGCATTCTCTGTGTGTTCTGTAGGACTGTCTTCTGTCTGTGTTCTGTGGGACTGTCTTCTGTCTGTGTTCTATAGGACTGCCTTCTGTCTGTGTTCTGTGGGACTGTCTTCTGTCTGTGTTCTGTGGGACTGTCTTCTGTCTGTGTTCTATAGGACTGCCTTCTGTCTGTGTTCTGTGGGACTGCCTTCTGTCTGTGTTCTGTAGCACTGCCTTCTGTCTGTGTTCTGTGGGACTGTCTTCTGTCTGTGTTCTACAGGACTGCCTTCTGTCTGTGTTCTGTGGGACTGCCTTCTGTCTGTGTTCTACAGGACTGCCTTCTGTCTGTGTTCTGTAGTACTGCCTTCTGTCTGTTCTGTGGGACTGCCTTCTGTCTGTGTTCTATAGGACTACCTTCTGTCTGTGTTCTGTGGGACTGCCTTCTGTCTGTGTTCTACAGGACTGCCTTCTGTCTGTGTTCTGTCGTACTGCTTTCTGTCTGTGTTCTGTAGTACTGTCTTCTGTCTGTGTTCTACAGGACTGCCTTCTGTCTGTGTTCTGTAGTACTGCCTTCTGTCTGTTCTGTGGGACTGCCTTCTGTCTGTGTTCTATAGGACTGCCTTCTGTCTGTGTTCTGTGGGACTGCCTTCTGTCTGTGTTCTACAGGACTGCCTTCTGTGTTCTGTAGTACTGCTTTCTGTCTGTGTTCTGTAGTACTGTCTTCTGTCTGTGTTCTATAGGACTGCCTTCTGTCTGTGTTCTGTGGGACTGCCTTCTGTCTGTGTTCTACAGGACTGCCTTCTGTCTGTGTTCTACAGGACTGCCTTCTGTCTGTGTTCTACAGGACTGCCTTCTGTCTGTGTTCTGTAGGACAGATCCATCACACAGCACACTGCCTTCCCTCTGTGTGTGTGTGTGTGTGTGTGTGTGTGTGTGTGTGTGTGTGTGTGTGTGTGTGTGTGTAATACAATTAATTCTCTCTCTCTCTCTCTCTCTCTCTCTCTCTCTCTCTCTCTCTTTTGAATCATGGGTGTGTCTGTGGTCAGCGGTCACCTCCATCCCTTTCTTCCCTCCCTTACCTTCTCTCTGATCATTACTATCTTCTTTGACACCGGTCATGTGGACAGTGGTGGATTAGGGAAGATTGGGTGGGGAGCGGGGAGGTAGGGGCTTCAACCGAGGTCACAGAAAATAAGAAGGGATGGGATGGAGGAGGGGGGGGGAGGGCCCAAGCTTTCTCTCTCTGTTTCTGTCTCTCTCTGTCTCTGTGTCTGTCTGTCTGTCCGTTTGTTTGTCTCTCTCTCTCTCTCTCTCTCTCTCTCTCTCTTTCTCTCTTTCGCTTTGTGTGTGTGTGTGTGCGCGCGCGCGCGCGCGGTGTGTGTGTTGTGTGTGTGTGTTTGAGAGCGAGAGAGAGCACGCGTGCGCGTTCGTGCAAGCGCGTGCGGATACCACTAAGAATTACCACAAAAATCTGACTTCTCAGACTCAAACTTCATCATCCTTTAATTAAACAGACCAATCATGTTCTGTTCCGGTAAAAAAAAAAAAAATCACAAGTCATCGGTTGCACTCACTTTGGCATGACACAGATAACAAGACCCCGATCTGTAGAATACGTATCTTCACCCACACTTCAGTTAAGACCACAGAACTACAGACAGATCTCGAATGACCGTTATTTCCTCACCCAAACCTCACCTCCTTCCGCGCGCCTGGCACCCTCCCCCCACCTCCCCCTCCTTTCATCCCTCCTCACTTGATGCAGCAGGCTGTCACAGAAGCAACAACTCTCAGAAGGCAGCACAAGGATGAGGATGTCTTTATCCTGAGGAAACCCCTC
>CM065730.1:30461365-30466365 GCA_033310375.1 Conus canariensis | reverse complement strand
ACATATTACCTTTCACACAGCGCGCGGGAAGTCGACACAATTGTTTTTGACGTGTAAGGATGACGGGATCACAATGAAGGGGAAGGGCCAAACGAGAAAAGATACATGACAGACCAATTTTCCAATATTGCTACGAGACCGGGAAGCAACCTTGGATGACTTTGATAACGGCAGGAAATAGAGGCAACCCAAATGCATGAGACAGAATCGAGACCAAAGGATACTTTACTTAGGAAGCGGTTGTGCTGACTGAAGCAGCTATTGCTAGGTTGATACCCACAACATACCGGTGTCGCGTGAAATCTGGGAACGTGATATCTGGGAACGCGTTCCCAAAATGTACTGTGATATCTGGGAAGGCCCGTGATATCTGGGAACGTGGTCTTTCAGAGCTCAGAAGGGCAGAAAGAAGACGAAAAAAGAACGGATTTTCGAGATAAGATATGAAACAATTTATTTAGGTGCAATTGAGATCTTTGGCCTTCTTGTCACTTTTTTTTTCCATTAATTTCTTGGCATGATTTTCACAAAGTTCACAGATTTCACGATTCGAAGTTCAGGAAATCTGGGAACGCGTTCCCAGATATCACGGTAAATCTGGCAACGCGTTCCCAGATATCACGGTAAATCTGGGAACGCGTTCCCAGATATTACGGTTCCCAGACATTATACGACACCGGAAACTGATACTAAAGAAAATACAATGAAATTGAAAACACATCGTAGTACTGACGATTGAGCAGTCAAAAGTGCACTAATACAGTAAGAAAGCTAATGAATATGTTGATTCTGCTCATTGCAATACATGGCTTAATCCATCGTATGATAAAATAATACTTGGACATTTATTTAACAGAATCAAATTTTAACATTATAAAAAATGCGTATGTGTTACCCTTCTCTTTCTCACGTGCACATATACTTTTGACACGCATTCGTGTGCAAGCACCCTGTAAGAACACTCCAATTGAAGAATAGTACATCAACAATTTCTAGGCAGAAGTAAAGCAAGTTCTATACTCTCTTAAGCTGGTGTAGTTTCGAATAGGATTTTTGGAAACAGAACATGAACAACAACAACACCTTCGCACATTGCAACACATCGTATGG
The DNA here is from genome assembly GCA_033310375.1 of Conus canariensis. Taxonomy (NCBI): domain Eukaryota; kingdom Metazoa; phylum Mollusca; class Gastropoda; order Neogastropoda; family Conidae; genus Conus; species Conus canariensis. The sequence goes on along the minus strand of CM065730.1, from coordinate 30,465,255 downwards.
CAAAGTTATGTAAGGCGGTCTGTTTGGGTAGTAAAGAGAATACGACATAACAGCTAGCAGCTCCAACGGTCTGTTTAATTTCTGCATTGCAGCGTAATGCTTTACAAGGCTTGCCACTTACTGCCTGGCATATCCTATCAAGACCTGTCACAAACTTACGTTGTTTGTCCTACGCATGCGAGGATGACCACGACTTCCGCTATCACTGGGTGGTGGTGTGTGTACAAAAATGGCTGATCAGGCCGATCCTCGCATGGAATTGTCTGTTGCAGAGTGGACAGGGCAGACTTGGAGATGAGCCAGGCTGAAAGGTGGTGCTTGCTCTGTTTTGCCGAACGTTTTTGCTCCTGTGCCTCCACTCGCCTCGTTTCAAAGTCTTTCACTCCGGATTTGATCATGGTGTGCCAGGTTGAGCGATCTTGCGCAGCTTTTCAGGAGGCAGGACGATGCCACAGCTCTTCAGTGAGGCCTTCAGTGTGTCTTTGTGGCGCTTCTTTTGGTCCTTCACGGGAACACTTGTCTTACAGCAACTAGCCATAGAACAGTCTCTTTGGGAGACGATTTTCATCCATACGGTGTGCAAACTAAAAACGGGGAAGTCACTTGTTTGTGTAACATGTTTGCATCGTTGTCATCTGGCTATTGACAACATGAATTGATACAGTGTAAAACAAAACTCCTGGTACCATTACGACAGTCACAATCGACTTCAGTTAACTGTGCGATTCTGTGAATCAGTTCAGACTGATCATGACAAGTTATCCTTCTGTTTGACGCTGTGCTGTATGGGAAGAAGTTGAAAGCAAAATTACTGGGACGGGAAGTTAGGGAGGGGGTGGGTGGGTTAAAGATGGGTTTGGGACTGGGGGGTTGGCGGTAAGAAGTTAAGATGTCGTAGTCTGTTCTTTCGTGACATGAAGAGGCTGTGAAGTGGCTGAAAGTGGGAACACTGTCGGCTTCTTTGGCAGCCAACGTGTGGCGTAGGTGGCGCAAGCATTCACTTTATGGCTTTTTTTTTCTCTCTTTCATTCATCCTCTTTTCTATTTTATTTTCATTTTCTTCCTTCCATTCACCCAAGTTTCATCGGGTTAATTTTTCAATGTTAATATGTATTCGAGAGTAAAAGAATTTTTTTTTCTTCATTTGACTGTGGAGATTCCTTTGGAAGTATGAGGACTCACGTTTTGCATTCATACTGGACTTAGAGATTTTTATGTTATCTACACACACACACACACACACACACACACACACACACACACACACACACACACACACACACACACACACACACCACACACACTATTATATATATATATATATATATATATATGTAGTGTTTTATATGTTGTGTGTGTGTGTGTGTGTGTCTGTGTGTGTGTACACACACACACACACACACACACACACACACACACACACACACACACACACACACACACACAACAAAGATCAATACATACATGCACACATGCACACAATACCTACACACACACACACACTGACTGACTGAAACCATTTACTGTCAGATTAACATAGTGTTGTACTGACATTTTAAAAAGAAAAACCTTAATGAATTAATGAGGTAACGAAAATAATACAAATAACATCTGAATGACATAAAAATCATAAAGGAAAATTAACAGGGAAACATTTAACATTTCTAAGTAACATAATAAAAATTCAGAAATTGTAACAATAAAGCAAATTACATCTTAACTGTACTGAAAATCAACAATCTCTCTCTCTCTCTCTCTCTCTCTCTCTCTCTCTCTCTCTCTCTCTCTCTCTCTCTCTCTCTCTCTCTCTCTCTCTCTCTCAGAACACCATAAAAAAATAAAAAAAAAAAGAAAAAAAAAAAAGGAAAGACCCCCCCCCCCCCAAACGCATGCACACAAAAACACACACCATCCAATCACACACACACACACACACACACACACTCTCTCTCTCTCTCTCTCTCTCTCTCACAGACACACACTCACACACACACACACACACACACACACACACACACACACACACACACACACACACACACACACACACACACACTCACAAAAACCACGCTTCCCCTTCCCCCTACTCACGTGTATGCGAGCGCCAAAATTACCACAACAAACAAATAAAAACCAAAACTCTCTCTCTCGCACGCGCGCGCGCGCGCGCACACCACACACACACACACACACACACACACACACACACACACACACACACATACATACACACAAACCGCCACCTCCCCTACACACACTCAAAACATATCCACACAAAAAACGTATAGACGTACGCACAACATGCTCTCACATATAAACAAAACGAAGTTCTTTCCCCCCCCCCTCTCTCTCTCTCTCTCTCTCTCTCTCTCTCTCTCTCTCTCTCCTCTCTCTCTCTCTCTCTCTCTCTCTCTCTCTAGCGCGCGCACAACCTGTGCAAAAGTTTCGTAAATGGAATAATGCGACCTAGTACACGTGAGAGTCGGACAGCTATGTCATGTAACAAATTCTTTGCTCTACGTGTACATCAGACCACTAAACCAAAAAAGAAACAAACATTAAAAAAAAATAAAAAAAAAAAAATCCGTTAGAAAAATCTGCCAAGTGGATGAGACTTGATCAGATTTACAGCCAAATTGGCTAGCCTCCACCCATTTTCTGGTTGGGACAAAAACACTATGCAATGTTAAAGGTAGATTTTTAGACAAAATTTTATCATGAAGACATTGAAAATACGCTTTTGTTAATGAACATTCAAGTAAAAAATGAGATACATTAAGGTTTTGACCACAGACACACAAAGGAGATGGTTTTAAAAACCTGCCTAACCAACAATCCACCCGTATTCTGTGCAATAAATTTCGATTCGGAATAGAACCTGGCGGACTTATACAATGACTGCCGGGGGCAGAAAGATCCCATCTGTTCTTCTGAATGGCAGCTTCAATGTACTGTGTTCTTCTCTGGTCCCAGAGTGCTTTTGTCAGAATATTGTTTATTTCAAGAACCGAATAAGGAATATCACATAAAACTGTATTCGATTTGCACATTGAAGCCTCTTTTGCACAGGTATCAGCCAGTTCATTCCCTCGAAGATCGCAGTGACCGGGTACCCATAATAATGTTATTTTGGAACCTCGCATCAATAACTGGTGAATTGAAAATAAAATTTCACTGACGAGATCAGGACGACTTGATGTATTTTGAACTTGTAAAGCCGTTAAAGCAGACTTGGAATCTGACAAAATCAGTATTCTTTCTGGTAAGACTTGCACATCAAGAATGAAATTAATAGCTTTCATAAGAGCAAATAACTCAGCAGTGAAAATAGAACAACCTTTGGTAATATGAAATCTTTTTCAATGTTAAGGGAAGGTATCACGAAAGCAGCACCAACCTCAGAAGTACACGAAACTGAACCATCAGTGAAAATATGCAGATAAGATTCATATTCAGTGTAAATCAATTCTTTAACAAGAGAAGCAAGCAAAAGTGGATTCTCATTTTTTGTAATATTACCATAGGAATAGAAAAAATCTGCTTGCTTCATCAACCAAAGGGGGAAAGGGTATTTGGTCATTTTAACAATGTTGTCAAGCGAAAAGTTGCATGCATGTAAAAGAGGAGATACATAATCAGACAATGAAGTATATGCTTTTTTATTCCGTATCTCTCTAGAAACGTAGGTGCTTTCATCAAGTTCAGAAGTAACTGAGTTAGGGACTGTTCTTGCTCGTGCTGAGTAGCTACAAGCACAGAGCATCCTATGTTCATTTAAAGGCAAAACTCCTGCCTCTCTGTAAGTTATATCAATTGATGCCCATCTTGGAAGCCCCAAAGCAATTTTAAGTGCTAAGGAATCAGTACTAGTTAACTTATGTAAATCTGTC
>CM065730.1:30451365-30456365 GCA_033310375.1 Conus canariensis | reverse complement strand
CTGAAGAAGTGAAGTGAAGGCTACACTGTCGGTGTGCATCTGGACTGTATGTAGTTAGGGCTGGATGTATGTATGCGCCTTCCCTGCCTGCTCCGCGTGGAGCAACGAGAACCCCGTGGCGCGATGGGTAGTTTCTTCTGTAGGGCAGCCGAGCTGAAAGAGTTTGGGGTTTGAGTCTTATTGGCGTGCATGAGATTTCTCTATCTCTGTCTCTGTCTCTGTCTCGTCTCTCTCTCTTCTCTCTCTCTCTCTCTCTCTCTCTGTAACTCTCGCTCTCCCTCTCTCCCTCCCTCCCTCCCCCCTCTCTCTCATCCTCTCTTTCTCTCTCTCTCTCTCTCTCATCTCTCTCTCTCTCTCTCTCTCTCTCTCTCTCTCTCTCCTTATCTCTCTCGCTCTCTTTTGCATTTTGTGTCACTGCATGTCTTTGGAAACCCAAATAAAAAATTGTTTTATACACACTTCTCAGCCACTGTCAGCGCTGATGTGTCTGGCACTGCTGAATTATTAAACAGTAGAACTGACCACTCAGTCAGCTGGCACATGTTCACCTCCCTGGCATCCCCTTGGGATCTTCAACAATAGCCTCAAAGATTTCCTATCATATGGACTACTGCTTTCTTCTTTTTTTATTTTTTATTATTATTATCATTTTTTTTTTTTTTTTTTTTTTTGGGGGGGGGGGGGGGGTGACGGAGAGATGGGAGGGAGGCACAGATTTCTTTGTTGCACGTTCTTCCCATCTGCGCATCGTGCGCTTCACTGTCTGCTTTGGAGGCCAGCGGATAATGATTTTTTTTTCTCCACCCGGGGGTGAGAATACCATTATTCAGACTTCGTATATTTCTTGCCAAGTTAGGCGACTGCAGGCGGAAATCTAAACAAATCTTTGAAAGCGTTTGAAATAACTCCACCAAACTACATGGACAAACGAATCACATGACAAAACACGAGGCGTTTCGACCTCTTAGGTCTTCTTCAGGCAAGATAAACAGCACTCAGAACGAGCAATCACTTTTTCAACGCCCATCTTGCGCCGAATTTGGACAAGATAAGTGATCGCTCGTTCTTTATTGTCGTTGTCCTGAGTGTTGTTTATCTTGCCTGAAGAAGACCTAAGAGGTTGAAACGCGTCGTGTTTTATCTGATGATTCGTGTCTCCATGTTGTTTGGCGGAGTAGTTTTCAAACACATTTTGAGATTAGTATGTTTCTGTCAGTTACCATGGCTAGAGTAGCGGCGATGCCAAGCCGGGACTACTGAAGATTCACGTCCTGAAGGTAGGGCGTCACACCTGGTTCTGATCCCAGTGCCAATGGTGAAGGGCTTATTGTGTGCACTCCACACGCCCTCTTTCTCTGTTCATCTTCAGTTTATTGACTGTACCTCCACCCTTTTTTCTTTCTTAGTTTATAACAATCTATACTAGGTTATTATCATACTCACAGAGACTTTATGCTACTGTCTGTCTATGTATCTATCTACCTACCTATCTACCTATCTATCTATTTGTTGTATCGATCTATCTATCTATGTATCGATCTGTCTACCTATCTATTTATCTATCTATCTACTACATCTCTCTCTCTCTCTCTCTCTCTCTCTCTCTTATATATATATATATTATATATATATATATATATATATCTGTCTACCTACCTATCAACCTACCTTCCTACGTATTTATCTATCTATCCATCCATCGATCTACCTCTGTCTTCTATCTGTCTCTCTATCTACCTGTCTGTCCCTCTGTCTACTCTCTCTATCTATCTATCTTATCTATCTGTCTATCTATCTATATGTGGCCGTCTTCTATCTATCAATCCGTCTGTCTATCTGTCTATCCATCCACCTACCTACCTATTTATCTATCTATCTCTGTCCGTCCGTCCGTCCGTCTGTATATATGTCTGTCTGTCTGTTTATTTGACTGTCTATCTGTCTATCCACACACACACACACACACACACACACACACACACACACACACACCACACACACACACACACACATTTGTAAGCATTCAGTTCTTCACCAAGTCAGGAAGAGTACTGCGTCGCAGCAAACAGCTCGAACACCTGCCAAAGCCGCCAGTTTCAGTTGTGCCAAGCCACGATCGAGTGAATCAGTGGTCTGTCACGTCAAGTGACGCAGCAAGCTGACTTCCAGAGGCGTGATCACACTTACAGCAGACACGAAAGAGGGTGGTGGGAGGCGGGTGGAGGGGGGGGGGGAGAGACAATGAAAATATATCACAGACCCGCCACACACTGAAAAAACAAGGTTTCTCACACCTGGACAAGAACCGACAGTCACGTGGTACAAGCACTCAGGTCATTTTTTCTTCTCGCAGGAAACGACCAGAGACAGAAGGCATTCTCACGTGGGAAGAGCACATGTGTTGCGTCTGGTTTCCGTCCACCTTCCGCTGGTGAGTGAAACAAGGAGATAGGCGTCATCATCCCGTGAGATCTCGCACAGAACGTCAACTTTGATTTTGTCGATTTCTCATCACAGCTGGTAGGGTAGGGAAAGAGACGGGATGGAAAGGGGGTGTGTGTGTGTGGGGGGGGGGGGGGGGGGGGGAGGGGAGGCACAGACCTGTGGTTTTTCGAGACAGTCGACAAAGAGAAAAATAAGGTAAAAAAAAAACAACAACTGACAAAGCACCTTGGATACAGTAAACATGAAGCATTAACACGACAGATAAAATCTTGCGGCTTTTTGAAGCTATTAGATCACACAAACACACACGCACACACGCACGCACGCACACACACACACGCGCGCACACACACACACACACACACACACACACACACACACACACACACACACACACACACACACACACGCACACACGCACGCACACACAGATAAGCACTAGACTGACAGACAGGAAGTTAGGTGGGTAGACAGGTAGGTAGGTAGGTAGGTATATAGATAGATAGATCAATAGATCGATCGATAGATAGATAGATAGATGATAGCGGAAATCGGAACTGATGTGACCATGAGAGTAATGCACGAAGGGCGACGGAACTGGGAATATCACATGACGTTCAGTACTGAGGAAGACAGTGCTGCCGTGTTCCATTCCGGTCTCAGACTACATTCCAGGGCTGTAGGCCCCGACTACGTTTCCTCTCACAATTCATCCCGGCGCCAACCAGGTTCCAGTGCAGGTCAGGAACTTTGAGCAACATCCACGATAGAAGCGGCCCATGAAGGAGTAGATGGAACGTGACTGTATGTATGGTTCCAATCTTCTCGCCTGAGCTCAAAACCCATATGGCTCTAGATCGGAAGTCAGTTTAGGCCGAGAAATCCCGCAAATGAATAAATGGCTCTAATGGGATTATTCGAATTCACGACCCCCCCCCCCCCCCCCTCCCCAGCTAGCGACGGTCCCCGTTACACAATTGTGGCTGTCTAAGTTTCAATTTGAACTGAACGCAGTGGTATACTTAGTTGTTTCACTGTGACAGTAATAAAAGGAACAACTGCACGTGCAACTTGGCTTTGCGTTGTCTGACACAACCACACGGTGCAGTGTGGCGCATATGTAAAGAAAAAAAACAAAAAAAAACAAGGAAGAGCCGACGAGCTGCCATACTTACATGCAGGAACACTGTATTAGTTCTTCACATTCACCTGCTCCCCTTCCTCACTGTGCTTTCCCCGCTTAAAATTTATGCGGTTTAGCAAGGTAATGAATATAGGAGAGAGAGAGAGAGAGAGAGAGAGAGAGAGAGAGAGAGAGAGAGAAGAGAGAGAGAGAGAGAGAGAGAGAGAGATTTCATTCAGATGTGAAGAGCCTCTCGTTTTCAGCGTAATAAAAGTTAACGCGCGTTACGAAGTGGCTTTTTTTGGGGGGGAGTCGGACTGTTTTGATAGTTTTACTCCACGTCTTTGCTGGCAACAGGCGAAGACTGTAAGGAATAGTTATCATGTGCACGTGATAGCCTGCACGCGCTTGTAGGCGCCCGCGCACACACACGCGCGCGCGCACACACACACACAACACACACACACACACACACACACACACACACACACACACACACACACACACACACACACACACAGGTGCGCGCGCGCACACACACACACACATACACACGCGCACACACACATATACATACACGTACGCGCGCGCTCGCACACACACACACACATACACACACACACACACACACACACACACACACACACACACACACACACACAACACACACACAACACACACACACACACACACACACACACACACACACACACACACACACACACACACACACACACGACGCGTTTTAGACCTCTTATCAGAGGAGATCAGTGATTGTTCGCTCTTCGTTTCCATTGTCTTGAATGCTGTTTGTCTTGCTGGAAGAAGACCAAAAAGTCGAAACGAACACACCACACACACACACACACACACACACACACACACACACACACACACACACACGACGCGATTTAGACCTCTTATCAGAGGAGATCAGTGATTGTTCGTTCTTCGTTTTCATTGTCTTGAATGCTGTTTGTCTTGCTGGGAAAAGACCGAAAAGGTCGAAACGCGTCGTGTTTTCTATTGTGACTTGTTTGTCTCTAACGTTCGGCGGAACAGTACATCTTCTTTTAATTTTTTTTTTCTCACCAAATAAGTTAGGGTTAATGATTTATTCAGTTATTGCTGACGACGTACCGTACTTCTCAACCGCCATAGACGTTTGCAAGTTCAGCTGAATGACGTTCGTCGTAAACAATTACGGCAGATTTCATGAAGGCCCTGTTTAAAGATGCTCAGCTACATTCGACTTTTTAGTTTGTTATATAGGTACATGATTTTTTTTTTTCATTTGACCAAAGGTTTTGTGGAAAATGTCTTCATGTTTAATCCGTTTTGACATGTTTGCTATGTACAACTTCTGACATGCTATATATATAGAATGGAAGTTGACCTGGGAACAGCCCTGATATTGCCCCCTGCTGTCGGC
>CM065730.1:30436365-30441365 GCA_033310375.1 Conus canariensis | reverse complement strand
TACTTGCATGAAAGAAATTGTGTGTTTTAAAAATGTTTTTTGAGCTTGTAGTTATATGTTCAGTTAGTTTCTTTCTTGTTTATGAGGGCAGGATGTAAAAAAGCTGGAAAGCTTATTCTTTAACCCTCAATAAAGATAATTTTGACTTGACTTGACTTGACTTGACACACACACCACACACACACACACACACACACACACACACACACACACACACACACACACACACACACACACACCACACACACACTTTAAATTATGCTTTAAATTAAGGCTTTTAAATTATGCTTGGGAATCCCTGTACATGCGTCTACAGTAGGGACATATTCGGAAATTGATGTTTTGCCTTTAAACGAATACAGAACACTCACTTTGGCAAAATATGTTGTGAAATGTACAGCTATGAAAGGTGTAAATGAAACAGAAATCTCTTTAAATCCATCTACTGATTACCCCAAACGAGCAAAAACATTTCCTGCTTGTCTACTATTGGCTCGTACTCTGCCCATTTGTTGCAGAAAACTGACTTGACCCCCGACTCTTTGGCAAAGATTTCTCATACGATACTCATACTCATACTCATACTCATACTCATACAGGGCAAAATTTGACCTTAATCACACTGATACTAAAAAAGCTGATCATCCGCATATCTTGTCATATTCAGCAAAGATGCATATGCAAAGCAAGTATCCTAACCATCTTAAGGTATATACTGATGGATCATTGACAAAGAACAAAGACGCTGGATCTGCTTTTGTTATTCCATCACTTAAAGTAGATAAAGCATATTCAATAGGCAAAAATCGATCTATCTTAGTTGCCGAAATGATAGCTATACTAATGGCTTTGACATATTTAATTGATTTACCACAATCAATCTTGCAAGTATTGTTATGTGTCGACTCAATGTCAGTACTACAATCTATCAAGTTTTTCAGTTCTAATTCTGAAAACTTTATTTTAAAGGAAATATGTTATTTAATTCATATTTTGATGTGCAAAGGGACCGATATAACTTTTTTCTGGGTTCCTTCCACTGTGGAATTTTGGGCAATGAATTCGCTGACAGATCTGCCAAAAAGGGAGCTAAAACTGAAATGAGTGCACAGTCACTATCTGTCCCCTTGACTTTACAAGAGTGTCATCAAGTTTCAAAACAAATGGCTTGGGACTTTTTTAGAAACAACCAGAACATCCCTTATTTGCGGGTTAATGCTCGAAATAGCCATGTTCTCAGCTTTGATCAGGTTGAAGGCATTGAACACCTGCAGGTTCGTGATATGTATCAGTACAGAAACTTTGTTTCAGTATTTTATAGACTGAAACTCGACGCATTCAGAACGAAATATAGTGCAGGAACAAAATGCCTATGTGGTAAGGCAAACGTGTCGAGAGCCCACGTTTTATTTGATTGTGTGACTCTTAAGGCATATTTACCATGTTTATTAAGCATGACAGTGACTGATGTTTTTTTCTGATATTGATTTTGCTTTCAAAGTTAACTTTTGTTTAATATGTAGTCCTGTTAGATATTTATTATAATGTTATAAGTAGTAATTATTCCATATTTTGCGTGCACTTCCACACACCTATGCTTCACACACATACTCTTACACACACACTCTCTCTCTCTCTCTCTCTCTCTCCTCTCTCTCCTTCTCTCTCTCTCTCTCCTCTCTCTCGTCTAATATCACACAATTTTGTGAAAAAACGTAAAAATGAAAGTACTACACACACACACACACACACACACACACACACACACACACACACACACACCACACACACACACACACACCAGAGGAAAAGATATCACGACACTCAGATCAGGACAACTGACAGCTACGCTTGACATGGCAACAGGTGTTATTGTACACTCGACATTAATGGAGCTTTCAGGCTGAACATGGCGTAATACAGGGCCTCGGCCCTAAACCTCAGCGTGCAGACATTCTATGTTAGCTAAAGAAGGATCTCACAGGACTACATTCTAAGACGAAAGACCTCAACCCGACACCAGTAATGCACGAAGATAAGGCCAGTCTGTGATTTCAGCAGCAACAGCTGTGAGTGGTCCAGTTCCGTCACCTTCCCACAAGACGTAACTCAGGTACTCAAACATATAAGAATAACAGAGGTAATACGTGTCCATTGACGTAGAAAACTACAGGGAGATAAGACATATATACCTACAACCATAACGGGGGGAGGGGGGAGGGAGGGGGGGGGGCAGAGGGGGTGTGTGTCCAGCAATCATACATCAGTGCAGAGCCAGTCGGTGCGCTTTTGTGGACAAGGACTCGTACATCATTGATCGCAAAAAATAGTCAGACATTGCAATTTTCTGATTTTCATCCAGCGTCCTGTTTTATCCGACCTTCTTCATGCCTTTCTTGATTCCACGAAAACTCTCAACCGACCTTCTCTCCTCTTTCCTTTCTTTCGTTCTTTCTTCTTCTTTTTTTTTTTAAACGTGTCAGGCGGCAATCCACGTCTGTCTTTCTGTCTGTTGAATGGTTGCTATACGCCTGTCGGCTGGTGATTGCTCTTTTCTCTCTCTTTCTTTTTCCCTTCTTCAGATTCCCCGCCCCCATTCCATCCCCACCCCCACCCCCCACCCTTTTTCCCTTATGTACCGTTGTTTATTCCTCATTTCTTTTGACAATTATCATTTGATTTTTTTTTTCTTTACGGCTGATATCTGTCTTCGTTAGATTCTGCTGTAAGTAATATCTGTTTTCGATAAATCATACTTTTAGTAATACCTGTTTTTGCTACGTTCTACACTATGCATCAAAACGTGTTTTAAAAAGAAAAATCATACTAACGTTTCCGTTGTTGTCACGATTTTCGTATCAAATTCCCTCCTGTCTCAGTCCAAAATTCTGGTTATCTAGTCAGGTAGTTGTTTCACCACAGAGATTGGGATTTACCTCACACTATCCCAGGTCCCCCCCCCCAACACCACCACCACCACCACCCATCCACATCATCCCACCATCACCATCCCCATAACCGTCCGTCCCAGTCTTCACCCTGTCCAGAGTGTCATGTCTTCATCTTCTCCGTTGTGGACTTTTGCTGACAGTTGAAACTAGCTCTGACATAGTACGCTGTCCCTCGAACACACACACTCTTTCTGTCTCATCTTCCACCAACCCCTACCCCCTACCCACCCTCCACCCCCCGTCTTCCAGCCTCCCACAATATATAATATTTATAGAATCTGTCCTATTCTTGCACGAAGAGCTGAAGTTCAGAGAAAATGATTGTTATTGCACCCCAACCCCACTCCCCCCCCCCCCCCCACCCTGCGCCTCCCCCCTCCACCCCCAACTGCCAACCTCCCACAAGATATCATCATATTTATGGAAACTATCTTGTTCTTGCATGAAGGGCTGAAGTTCAGAGAAAATAATTGTAACCTACACAATGGGGGTCAGAATAGTTCATTTGGCAGAGCGCCGGACTTGTGATTCTAGTAATCGTGGGGTTTGCGGGTTCGAATCTCCGCCGGGCCGTTTCGGTACAGGGGGATTTTTGCCTTCGGAGATAACATCGATTCTGACTCCACTTCCCAAGAAGTCCTCCGAATGAGTCTATAAAGCGAGATGCCGTGTGTGAACGCATGCATATTTTGCATACACACGTAAAATGCCAGCACACACTTTCGGAATAGAAGGCCAATTTGGCCATTATGACAGCACAGACTTTCAGAATAGAGGCCAGTTTGGCCATTATGACAGCACAGACTTTCAGATAGAGGCCAGTTTGGCCATTATGACAGCACAGACTTTCAGAATAGGCCAGTTTGGCCATTATGACAACACAGACTTTCAGAATAGAAGGCCAGTTTGGCCATTATGACAACACAGACTTTCAGAATAGAAGGCCAGTTTGGCCATTATGACAGCACAGACTTTCAGAATAGAAGGCCAGTTTGGCCATTATGACAACACAGACTTTCAGAATAGAAGGCCAGTTTGGCCATTATGACAACACAGACTTTCAGAATAGAAGGCCAGTTTGGCCATTATGACAGCACAGACTTTCAGAATAGAAGGCCAGTTTGGCCATTATGACAGCACAGACTTTCAGAATAGAAGGCCAGTTTGGCCATTATGACAGCACAGACTTTCAGAATAGAAGGCCAGTTTGGCCATTATGACAGCACAGACTTTCAGAATAGAAGGCCAGTTTGGCCATTATGACAGCACAGACTTTCAGAATAGAAGGCCAGTTTGGCCATTATGACAACACAGACTTTCAGAATAGAAGGCCAGTTTGGCCATTATGACAGCACAGACTTTCAGAATAGAAGGCCAGTTTGGCCATTATGACAGCACAGACTTTCAGAATAGAAGGCCAGTTTGGCCATTATGACAGCACAGACTTTCAGAATAGAAGGCACGTTTGGCCATTATGACAACACAGACTTTCAGAATAGAAGGCCAGTTTGGCCATTATGACAGCACAGACTTTCAGAATAGAAGGCCAGTTTGGCCATTATGACAGCACAGACTTTCAGAATAGAAGGCCAGTTTGGCCATTATGACAGCACAGACTTTCAGAATAGAAGGCCAGTTTGGCCATTATGACAGCACAGACTTTCAGAATAGAAGGCCAGTTTGGCCATTATGACAGCACAGACTTTCAGAATAGAAGGCCAGTTTGGCCATTATGACAACACAGACTTTCAGAATAGAAGGCCAGTTTGGCCATTATGACAGCACAGACTTTCAGAATAGAAGGCCAGTTTGGCCATTATGACATGGATAACACGTACACACATAGCATGCACCGAAAAAATGAAAATAGGATTGAAAACTGTGTGACTGACAGACTGAACGACGCGGGAAACGATTGGGTGTAGCGCTATCAGGCAGCTCTTCAGGCAGACAGCCCGTTGTGTAAACGAGAGCGTGGATTGTAAAACGCTTAGAGCTTGGTCTGTAACCGAGAACAAACGTTTTGTAAGAACTCTTGATGATAATAAT
>CM065730.1:30406365-30421365 GCA_033310375.1 Conus canariensis | reverse complement strand
TGCCCGTCGCTCCTCCCGAAGCATAGGCCGCCGACAACAGTCCGCCAGAGTCCTCGGTCCTGGGCTGCCCTCTCTAGTTGTTTCCAGGTGTGTCCCATCTTCTTGCTGTCTGCCTCAAGGTCCCGTCGCCAGGTGTTTCTTGGCCGTCCTCTTTTCCGTTTTCCCTGGGGGTTCCATGATAACGCCTGTCTGGTAATGTTACTGGCTGGCTTCCTCAGGGTGTGCCCAATCCATCCCCATCTTCTGCGCCGGATCTCATCTTCGGTTGGCAGTTGGTTTGTACGCTGCCACAGGTCTGAGTTGCTGATGGTGTTGGGCCAGTGGATCTGGAGGATTCTACTCAGGCATCTGTTGATGAAAGTCTGCACTTTCCTGGTGGTGGTCTTTGTTGTCCTCCATGTCTCGGCTCCATACAGTAGCACTGACTTGACGTTGGAGTTGAACAGTCTGATCTTCGTGCGAGTCGATACCACCTTGGAGCTCCATATGTTCTTCAGCTGCAAGTATGCTGCCCTCGCCTTGCCGATTCTTGCTCTGACGTCTGCGTCTGTGCCACCCTGCTTGTCAATGATGCTGCCCAGATATGTAAAGGCCTCCACTTCTTCCAGCTCGCTTCCATGCAGTGTGACTGGGTCCTCACTTTCCGTGTTGATCTTGAGGATCTTGGTCTTGCCCTCATGGATCTTGAGACCAACTTGTGAGGAGGTGGCTTCTAGCTCTGTTGTCTTGTCTTGCATCTGCTGGTGGCTGTGGGAAAGCAAGGCTAGGTCGTCAGCGAAGTCCAAGTCATCAGTTGGTCCCATAGTGTCCACTGGATTCCATTTCTTCTGTGTGCTGTTGACCTCTTCATGGTCCAGTCGATCACCAGGAGGAAAAGAAAAGGCGACAGGAGGCAGCCTTGTCGGACTCCAGTCCTCACCCCAAAGCTGTCTGTGAGCTGTCCACCATGGACCACCCGGCAGGTCATTCCATTGTAGGAGTTCTTGATCAAGGTGACCAGTTTAGTTGGCACTCCATAATGGCGTAGGGGTCTCGATAAAGCTGCACTAAATTGTGAGAAAGTACATGTATTTGCTTTAAAGAGGTTTCTTGGGGTTTCACTACAAACATCTAATGATTTGATTTATGGGGAAACTAATAGGTATCCAATATATCTGAATTCTGCAGTTAGATGTATTCGTTTCAGGTTGAAACTGATAAAAATGAACGATTCTAGATTACCAAAGAAAGTTTATAACATGTTGTGTAATCTGGATGCTAGGGGAAAACCAAACTAGACTACAAGGTTGAGAATTAAATTATATGAATTAGGCTTTGGATATGTCTGGTTAAATCAGGGTTTAGGAGATGAACCGACTTTTATCCGAATGGTTCGTACAAGACTGGTTGACAGCAGATGGCAAGAATGAAATTCCCACATAAATGATAGTACTAGATTTGATTTGTATAGACATTTGATTTGTATAGACAGTATAACTCCTTGCATCATATTTCGACTTACTTGTCAATTAAAATGGACAGACTTCTGAAATTTATAATGACAAGATATCGGATATCTTTGTTCATCGTTTTCGTTATAGGCAGCATTACAACTGTGATCTCACCTGTCTATTATGCAAAAATGCATGTGAAAATGAAGTTCATTTTGTATTGCAGTGTACTGCCTTGAGTGGTCTTAGAGATGAGTTCATTCCGCCTAAATATTACAGACAATCATCTGTATTTAGACTCATTTTACTTATGGCCTGCACTAGAGAGGATGTGGTTAAAAAATTTGCCTTGTACCTATACAAAGCCTTCAAATTCCGAAGCACAGTTTGTTCTTGAGTATGTGCTGTTTTTGTTTTGATCAATATGCTTTACAATATCTTTTTTGTCAATGTGTAATCCACCCCATCATAAGGGCTGTGGCCTATAATGATTAAATAATCCGTATCCGTATCTCTCTCTCTCTCTCTCTCTCTCTCTCTCTCTCTCTCTCCTCTCTCTCCCCCCCCCCCCCCCCCCCCCCCCCGCAAAAAACAAAAACAAAACAAAAAAAACTCACCCCATCAAGATCAATATTTGAGTTGAACAAAAATTCTAAACACCGTGTGCTTAGTGATTATGGCAAAATGTTACTTAATATGTGCACTGTTTTAGACCTGTGTATTTTGAATGCTATGTATGTGTGTGCGTGCGTGCATGTGTGTGTGAGTGTGTGTGTGTGTGTGTGTGTGTGTGTGTGTGTGTGTGTGTGTGTGTGTGTGTGTGTGTGACAACTAAAAAACATGTGTTACCAAAATATTTCAGTTCGATTGATTATTTTCAGATCATTAGCAGAGGATAGTACAGCATTAAAATTATTTTCTTCACATCGATTATATAAACAACACACTGTTTTAAAATCATTACATTATGTATAGAATATGAGAGGCAATGTTCGACACACGAAATCTCTGTTTTGCCGTTGCAATTTTGACGTACCAATGAATAAGAATCAAAATGTATATATCTAATTAATTATTCGTCTTAAACATTCCATACACCAAAGATCTATCACCGCTCTGAACATGTTCATGCCAGTTCCATCACTTTCAGCCATCAGTTATGTGTTTAAAGCATTTTTTGAAAAATTCTGTAATTCTTCGAACGTCCTTATTCTCCCACACATATGCAAAACCTTATTTGAGTGGGAATTCTCGCCGACTTCTTCTCATTAGTGTTTATGTGCTTTTGAATTGTATAAGCTGTGCAAGGCAATTTGCTCTTATCTTATCCAATAACTGATGCACTTTACAAAGAAAATTGAATATACCGGGTATTGCTGAAGTCGCCATAAACGAAAATATTTTTAAAAATAATTTCAGAACAAAAAGGTGTGCCTTTTTAATATCATCGCCAAAAGCGCAGATTCCATCACAATACTGCAGGATAGGTTGCAGTTGAGGGTCAGAGAGCCTAGTGAGTATGCTGAAAGAAGCGGAATTAAATGTGTACATAGTATCCATCTTGACTGGCGGAACAAAAACTAGAGAGAGAGAGAGAGAGAGAGAGAGACGCAAACACACACACACACACACACACACACACACACACACACACACACACACACACACCCGGACAGATGGACAGACACAGAGAGAGAGCACGTATGCGTTCATAGATCACAGAATATATAAAGGTCACCATGATGATGATACAGAAAAGATGGAAAGACTAAAACAAGTCATCCGTTGCCGAAACGATCGGCAACATTTCATGGGCCGTGACGCAAGAAGCGAAAACGGTGACAGTTTTCTGACTTAACCTCCGCTGCCGCTGTTGATGATGATTATCCCTCGGCAAACCACCCCCGGAACACCACCTGTCTGTCGCGCTGGTTACCTTACCCGCTCCCTCAACCTGTTCTTCTGTCTGATGCACTTTCTGTTTGTTCTGCGTGGATGAACCTTGATGTCTTCTCTGGGCCTTTTATCTTTTCTTTTCTCTTCTTTTGTTTCCTTCTTTTCTTTCTTTCTTTCTTTCTTGCTATTTTTATCAGTTGCTGTGCAGAGAGTGGTCCTGTATGTCTCTAGCATTGCTCGGTTGATGTTGCTGTCGTCTTCATCGGACCATGCTACTCAAGAGAGAGAGAGAGAGAGAGAGAGGGAGGAGGAGGTGGGGAATGGAGATAGTAGAAGAGAGAGGTGAAAAAGAATGGAGAGCTAAAAACTCTTTTTTGTGACCCTATTAAACATACATTTGTGCGATTTCTCTGCTCCCGTCATCTGCTCAGGGTTAAATCAGGTATTCCGTGGGTTCAGATGAGAAGGGTGAGCTTTGTCCACTATCCTTTAAATTCAAAATAAAAATTGTTATTATTCCGCGGGACAAACAAAGTAAAAGACAAAACAGAAGTGTCGCACTAATAACTGTGTTTTGTCCGGCGGAATAGTTATGAATTTTCTTTTAAAATCTGTTTCAGTTTGTACTTTGGAAACTCATGTAGTTTCTAAACAAAACGGAAGTCCATTAAGTGCTCATCTGTCGTTAGAAAGAATTTTACATCGTGTGGCCTTTCAAGACATGCTTTCATGGTGACCTCCGTTCCATGCACCATCGACATCCAAGCTTGTGTTTACTTCGACGTGCCCCGTGGGCAGGCACCGTTGCGAAATGGAGGTGCCCTTCATCAAATACCTGGTAACCAAGGCTTTGCAGGGGGTGTTCTGCGTTAACGCATGCATCGCTGAACACCACCAAAGTGACGGTAGCAGTACCGTTTGTGCCTCATGAAGAGCTGATGCTAGCTCCATGGGCTAATGGCACAGGCTGTGACTGAGGCTGTGACAGATTGGTTGTGGTTGTGCACACGGGAGGCGTGAAGTCACTGGGAGCTGAGGAAGGAAAGACAGCAAAAAAAGAAACGAAAGGTACAAAGAAAAAAAATGAAGAGTTATTGGAATTGGTTTTATTTTTTCTCTCGTCTTTAACATATGTATTCATGAGAAGAAACACAACAGCAATATAAACCATTTCATTTTGGGATAGTATTACAGTCGCTATTAAAAACATTATATGTGTGTGTGTGTGTGTATATATATATATATATATATATATATATACACACACACACACACATGACTGCAAATCCCAAACGGACTATGAACATGGACCAAATGGAATATCCATGTGTCTGTGGAAAGCGTTTCGCTACCACCCGTGGCATGAAGATCCACAGAACAAAGATGGGATGTGTGAAGACTCATCTGAATGAGCAGCAGCGCACTGCATCAGCAGATAAGACGTCGGAAGACCAAGGCCAGGATTTAAACCACAGTGCCAAGGACATCCACGCTGTTGGTTCGGATGAGGAATTTGCACAGGCCCTCGATGCCAGGCACCTGAAACTCAACCTGCCACGAGCAAACGAAACTGAAGATTGGGAGAAACTGGATGCAAAAATCGTCCAAAGACTCGATGCACTGATAGGGAAAAGCACCCTGGAACACAAACTAGCCACATATGGGGACATTGTGTATGCCACATGTAGAGACGCCTATGGAGCAAAACTACCCAAAGAGAAAACACCTCCAAAGAAATCCAGACGCCAAGAAAAGATGGACAAGATCAGGGTCCAAAAGAAAAACCTCAAGATGCAAATGAAGACCGCACTGCCAGCTGAAAAACAAGGCTTGGAAAAAACTGTGGAAAGACCTGAAAGAAAAACACAGTGCCCTCAGCAAAGCGGAATCTGCGAGGAAGAGGAAGAGCAAAAAGAAGAAGACACAAGAGCGCTTCTTCAGAGACCCCTTCCAGTTTGCCAGAACACTGTTTGAGCAGCCAAAATCTGGGACCCTAAGTGTGGACAAAGGAGTTCTTGAGCAGCATCTGAGGAAAACATACTCTGACCCACAGAGCAAAGCACCACTCGACATTCAAGGTCTGGTGTGGCCAACCAACCCTGAGGAACAGTTCAATGGCAAGCCTCCAACGTTGGCGGAAATCAAGAAGGTGGTCGACAAAGCCAGAGCCAAATCATCACCAGGGCCAAACGGAATACCTTACCAGCTTTACAAGAAATGTCCCAAGGTGCTGGAGTGGCTCCACAGGCTGCTGCGATCGGCTTGGAGAAACCAGAAGATCAGCGGCCAGTGGATGACGGCAGATGGTGTGTACATCCCCAAAGAGCAAAACTCAAGTGACATTAGCCAGTTCAGGCCAATATCACTACTGAACGTCGAAGGGAAAATCTTCTTCTCTGTCATGGCAGCAAGGCTGACCAAGTACCTGATGGAAAACAAGTACTTGGATGTGTCAGTCCAGAAAGGTGGCATCCCAGGCGTGGCGGGCTGTGTAGAACACGCCACAATGATCTGGGACGCAATCCAAAAAGCAAAAACAGAAAAGAGAGACCTGGACGTAGTGTGGCTTGATCTGGCAAACGCATATGGATCTGTGCCCCATGAGATGATACAGTTGGCTCTTGAGATGTACCATGTGCCAAAGAACATCCGCGACATGCTCAAGAAGTACTTCAATGGCTTCTCAATGCGGTTCTCTACCAAGGAGTACACAACAGACTGGATCAACTTGGAAGTGGGTATTGCAATGGGCTGTGCAATTTCCCCAATACTGTTTGTGCTGGCAATGGAACTCATCTTGAAAGCAGCAACAAACAACGCGAGACAAACAGACCTTGGCGATGGATACAAGATGCCTCCTCTCAAGGCCTTCATGGATGACACTACAGTGATTTCATCCAGAGAAGACGAGACACGTCATGTGCTGGAGAGGCTGGACGACATAGTTGCCTCATCCAGAATGAAGTTCAAGCCAAAGAAATCACGGAGTCTCTCACTGAGGAAAGGAAAAGTGGCCGGATCTGTGGTCTTCAGTGTTGCCAACCAGGCCATTCCAACAGTCACAGAAGAACCAGTCAAGAGCCTTGGAAGATGGTATGATGATACGCTGAAAGACACACAAAGAGCAAAAGAAACCAAGCAGATGGCGGAGGAAGGCTTGGAGACCATTGACCAGTGTGGGCTCCCTGGCAAATACAAGGTCTGGTGTCTGCAGTTCATGCTGATACCAAAGCTGCTATGGCCTCTGATGATATACGACATCTGCACCAGCATAGTGGAGGCAATGGAAGCCAAAATCAACAAGTTCACAAGGAAATGGCTTGGTGTCCCACCCTGTCTGACTGACATAGCGCTGTACTGTCGCCAAGCAAAGCTGAAACTACCCCTGAAATCCATCCTGGAGGAATACAAAGCAGGGAAGATCAGACTTCAAAGCATGCTGGAGGACTCAGGAGACAAGGTGATAGAAGCAATTAAGCCCCAGCTGAAGACAGGCAGAAAATGGAAAGTTCAAGAGGCGATGGATTCTGCAAAAGAAAGTCTCAAGATCAGAGAAATAACAGGACACACACAGACCAACAGACAGGGACTGGGGGTGACCAAAACTGAATGGTGGTCAAAGGCCAAAGGAAAAGCCAAAAGAGACATGATGATTCAGGAGATGAGAAAAGAAGAAGACCAAAAAAGACTCCAAAAAGCAGTCCAGCAGAGCCAGCAAGGGCAATGGACAACGTGGGAGAATGCACTCCAAAGAAGTCTCACTTGGAATGACATTTGGCACATGGCCCCTCTCAGGATCAGCTTCATTCTCAGATCTGCATATGACCTTCTCCCCTCAAATGCAAACCTGGTGAAGTGGGGGAAAACAGAAGATCCTGCATGCCCCTCTGCCATGAAAAACAAACAGTGGAGCATGTCCTAAGCTCATGTAAAGTAGCCCTGGCTCAAGGAAGGTACACATGGAGGCACAACCAAGTGCTCAAAGAAATTGTACAAGTAGTCTGGGCTAGTACCAACACCACAAAAGGGAAAATCAGGACTCCAAAAGCACCCGCAACATTCTTCACGGCAGGAGGCAGCAAATCATGGCCAAGAACAACAGTGCCACTCGAAACATGCAGGCAGAGTCTGCTGGACGGGGCAGATGACTGGGAGTGCACTGCAGACCTCCCAGAATGGAAGAGTCACCCAGAGATCATCAGCAAGAGTGGCATGAGACCAGACATAGTAGTCCACTCTAAGTCAACCAAGCAGCTGATCATGATCGAGCTCACGGTGCCATATGAGAACAGAATGGAGGCAGCTCAAATCTACAAGACTGAAAAGTATGCTGATCTGGCAAACAGCCTGAGGAGAGAAGGCTATCAGGTCAAAGTCCTCACTGCAGAAATTGGAGCTAGGGGGTTTGTAGGAACGTCTGCATACAGCCTCATGAAACAGCTCTCAGTTGCAGGGAAGGAAAAAACCAGAGCCCTGAAAGCAATGGCAGAAGCGGCAGAGAGGTGTTCAAGCTGGATCTGGTCAAGGAGGAACAAAAGTGAACTTCATAAGGCTTAATTTCCCTACAAATATCAGGTGTCCCTGTGGCTCAGTGGTTAAAGCGCGAGTCATTAAGTGGAAAATGAGCATGTCCAGAGGGTCATGGGTTCGAATCCCAGCCATGGCTCATCCCAAGATGGGAAAAAAAAGGGGCAGCAGAGGGACATCCGGAGTCATGAACTGGGTGTGGCCCAACCCCCCTAGAGTGTCAGGAGATAAGGGCCGAAACACTTGCTTGAAGGGGGCTTCTCTTCTGAGGACTCTCTGCTGCCACGCTCTCCACGAGTTTCTTTCTACTATATATGTGTGTGTGTGTGTGTGTGTGTGTGTGTGTGTGTGTGTACAGATATATGTGTATATATGCAGTTAATCACTATTTTCTTAACACTAAAAAAAAGAAACAAAAAGAGCACATACACACTCATACACAGAAAGAGAAAGATAACTCCTAATACCTTCCTTTTGAATGAAGAAGATATTGCACATTTTGGAATTCTATTCATATTCGTCACAATACTGAGAGCAAACCTGAGAAATAACATATTCAAAAGCCAACCGATGCAAGCTCGAGTTTTTCGAGACTCGGAGTTGGCTACAACTTTTATGTTCTTCTGATGTCTCAAAACCCGGTCATTAATGTTCCTGTCTTCACTTAATTAGCTCCACACATTCACACAAGCTTGCAACCTTAACCGTGCGCTCTCTCTCTCTCTCTCTCTCTCTCTCTCTCTCTCTCTCTCTCTCCTCTCTCTCTCCTCTCTCTCTCTCTCCCTCACACACACACACACACACACACACACATACACACAAACACACGCGCGCGCGCGCGCAGAACGTGTGGACCTTCTCCTCCAATTACGGGAAGAGTACTGGGCGAAAAAGAACCAAAAAAAAGCTTAGTTACCGACGTGACTGGGCCGGAACATCTTCTATCACAGCCATAAAAGAGGTGGGGGTTTTCCGCTCCAATTAGAGGGAGGAAACTGAAGCAAACAACATGCCCAGTATCGACTTTGCGCCAGCCGGCTCCAGCTTCTATCACCGACATAAAAGAACGGAGTTTTGAAGCCAGGACATTTTTTTTTGTCCGCTACTGGTGCCAGTTAATGAGGATTTACGGGTGTCAGTGCCCACATGGCCCAGAAACAGTTTACCTTCTTGAAGTGTTGCGGCTGGAGCCTTGTCTCGTTGGACCAAGAATCGTTGTAGAAACAGACATTCTGGCAAGACGAATGGAACGGCGGAGATGGCGAGACACGTTTTCGTTGTTAATTTTGAGAGCAGGTCAAGACAAAACGTCCTTTTATGTCTTAGAGCAGCTCCAGACAAAACGCCATTTTCTGTCTTAGAGCAGGTCAAGACAAAACGTCCTTTTATGTCTTAGAGCAGCTCCAGACAAAACGCCATTTTATGTCTTAGAGCAGGTCAAGACAAAACGTCCTTTTATGTCTTAGAGCAGCTTCAGACAAAACGCCATTTTATGTCTTAGAGCAGGTCAAGACGAAACGCCATTTTCTCTCTTAGAGCAGCTCGAGACAAAACGCCATTTTCAAACGCCATTTTCTGTCTTAGAGCAGGTCAAGACAAAACGTCGTTTTATGTCTTAGAGCAACTCCAGACAAAACGCCATTTTCTGTCTTAGAGTAGGTCAAGACAAAACGTCCTTTTATGTCTTAGAGCAGCTTCAGACAAAACGCCATTTTATGTCTTAGAGCAGGTCAAGACGAAACGCCATTTTCTCTCTTAGAGCAGCTCGAGACAAAACGCCATTTTCAAACGCCATTTTCTGTCTTAGAGTAGGTCAAGACAAAACGTCGTTTTATGTCTTAGAGCAACTCCAGACAAAACGCCATTTTATGTCTTAGAGCAGGTCAAGACGAAACGCCATTTTCTCTCTTAGAGCAGCTCGAGACAAAACGCCATTTTCAAACGCCATTTTCTGTCTTAGAGTAGGTCAAGACAAAACGTCGTTTTCTGTCTTAGAGCAGGTCAAGACAAAACGCCATTTTCTGTCTTAGAGCAGGTCAAGACAAAAGCCATTTTCTGTCTTAGACAAGGTCAAGACAAAACGTCATTTTCTGTCTTAGAGCAGCTCCAGACAAAACGCCATTTTCTGTCTTAGAGCAGCTCCAGACAAAACGCCATTTTCTGTCTTAGAGCAGGTCAAGACAAAACGCCATTTTCTGTCTTAGAGCAGGTCAAGACAAAATGCCATTTTCTGTCTTTGTCTGTTAGTTAATATTTGTGTTCATTTTACATAAATTTAAGTTTCTTCGCGAGGGCAGGATCATAGTCCTTCACAAATGTTGCCATGGCATCGTGACTTGAAAACACGAAGCATCTGACATATAGTCAGGTCTGGCTGTTTTTTATTTTATCAATTTTTGTTTTTACATTTTTCTTCTTTTTTTTTCATTTATGTTGTTAAAAAAAGGAAAGGAAGAGTGTCGAGGTATGATAACAACCGTTTGACTGATCAAATGAGTCATCAACTGGCACGGGGAAAAAAATTCTCTTATATGAAATGTATTTATGTAATTAGCCTTATGATGTACATTGATTAATATGTGCTCGGATTGATTTTAACAACAGTATGCAGGTATTATCGCTATAACTCTTTTCAAGCATAATGTTTGTTTGTATTTCTTTCAAAGTAGAAAAATTTTCACCTTAGGTATTTACTATACGATACTAATCATATCAATTTAATTTACAGTTTTTGAAAAGTATGCTGATGCAATTTTACCAAAACTCTATAACGTTAATACTATTTAATTAATTTTATTATATATTATTCAACATATACAAATTAATGGTATATATGATCAGAAGAGGGATCAAGCGAATAATGTATCTGCACTTTAGCTTTGTGTGAGGCTACAAAAAAAAATTCATAGCGACTTTTGAGAGATGTTTGCATGGAAGCTTTCAAAACTAATTATTCGATTAATAAACTTGAAACACATGCAGACGTTAGACCACATGTGTAGTAAACAGTGTAAGCGTCCAGAAAGCAACACGTAGAGATCCTGAGCGGATGGATCCCGTCCATTGTCTTGGTGGTAGACAACTGGATCAGGAGCAACGAATGTCCGTTACATTAAGTGCAGGTCTACACACAGACACACACACGCGCGCGCGCGCACACACACACACACACACACACACACACACACACACACACACACACACACACACACACACACACGTACATACATATAATGTGTGTGTGTGTGTGTGTGTGTGTGTGTGTGTGTGTGTGTGTGTGTGTGTGTGTGTGTGTGACGTACGAACCTATCCAGTATCCTCTGCGTATAGTCTCCCACTCCCCCCAAAAAAAAAGAAAAAAAAAAAGAAAAACAAAGGAGAAAGAAAGAACGAAAAAGGAAAGAATTAACTTCTTTGGTAAATATTAATATTATTCTTATCAATAATCTGATTACCTTGCCAGTTAGACTTTTTTTTTTTTTTTGCTGTCCCAACCTCTGCGCCACCTGAGAGGCAGTGCACCCACGCCGCTCATTCTGACACCCCATCCACAGCCACAGCCCGGTCGGCCCCGCCGCAGCCCCGGCACCGGCAATCCAAAGGGAGCAGTCAATGTCAAGTCATCAAGAGGCATCCCACCGGAGGAGACACTGCACTGCTGCCGAGTCACTTCGGTGGTGTTCAGTGGCGCCTGTTCTGATCTAACATACGCAGGACACCACCTACTAAGCCCACTGCTGACGACAATAATTGCTTAGTCGCGGAGCCGGCATGAGTGAGCTCTCCCTCCGGAGGGCGCCACCACGTCCGTCCAACGACAGCCCCCATGGACCCGCCGATACTGGTGACCCCGACGGAACAGACAGACAGTTTCTTGTGATTATTTCATTGTTCGTTGAGAGTTTTTGTTGTTGTTTTCCCCCCGAATTCCGACTAAGATTTCAAGTATGTCACAGCTGATTGAAACTCTTGGTTATTCAGATACATCGAACAAGATCGATTTACTAACGTATCAGGTAATGTATAAACAAATGAGAGAGAGAGAGAGGGGAGAGAGAGAGAGAGAGAGAGAGAGAGAGAGGGAGAGAGAGAGCAACTTTGAAAGTTTCTTGTAGTTCATTGGTATTAAGCTGCACAGCCCATTTAGCACGTCGGCGCAACGTACATAGACAAAACCCGACGCGATCTCATCGACATGGAAACCACAGCAATGTCTTTTCTTTCACATTGCTTAGCATGAACAGCAAAATGTCACTGCTATGCGTGCTCTGTCAGTTCCGTAGAGTTCAGCCATTCCAGGCAGAACTTCGTCAGGCCCAGGAGAGCGTGCACCTGCCGTAGAGCATGTGCATGGGGTTTTGTGTTTCATCAAAAATAGTACGCCCAACGTCTTCCATTCCGGCGATTGGCCGATTTCACGTGTTCTTCTGGTACGGTGTTCTCTTGTCCTTACTTCACGCAAAAGAACACACAATCGTCCTTCGAGCACGGATCACGTGAGGTCAATGTCGAGTTGCTGAATATCCAGGATTATGGTAATACAGCACTTAGAATGAGAGGAATTTGTAGGCGGAAGACAGTCTTGAGCTTGAGCTGTGTTATGCTCGCTAATCCTGTGTATGTGTTGGCTTGACTCGCGTGTTCCATAACATACTGTGTAGGCTTACTGTTTTCTTCTAGTTCGGTGTCAAACACATCGCTAATGTTTTTTGACCAACACCAACCTGTTAAAGTCGTCTCTTCTGCTACTTTGCTCTCTTTTGATTTCGGCACACCTGGCTGGAAAGTTTGTTTCTATAATATTGAAATTGTCTTCCTCGGTTCAGGACGTATCCGCCATTGTTGACACTGGGTACTGGGCTGACTTGCTTCAATCTTAGAGCGACGACTGTGTTGTTGTCTTCTCCCGCTGTTTTTCAGCTGGAAACTGTTATCAATCTGCAGGTTGCTAAGGGTTGTTTGTACAGTCCCTGAAAGTCCACGATCTGGCATTTTCAAGATGATCGAAAGTAATTGCTGCAGCCCGAAGAAAATGGCTCCCTGTCGTTTTGTGTCAGATCACGTGACTAACAGACAGACAGACAGAGAAGAAGAAGAGAAAAGAATGATGGAGATCGACAGACAGATTGTAGCTACGAGCTAATGAGATCCGTTAGGACCTCTTCATTCCGTTAAAATGCCCTTTATTTCCTAACAACAAATGCCTTTTTTTTCTCCGAAAACAACATGTCTTCGGTATCAACTTGTAACCGGATATATCAGCCCACTATCTGGGGTTGACCATCCGCCCAAGGCAATCAGCACCCAACATTACCTGAAACAGAGT
The DNA here is from genome assembly GCA_033310375.1 of Conus canariensis. Taxonomy (NCBI): domain Eukaryota; kingdom Metazoa; phylum Mollusca; class Gastropoda; order Neogastropoda; family Conidae; genus Conus; species Conus canariensis. The sequence goes on along the minus strand of CM065730.1, from coordinate 30,408,186 downwards.
GAAGCAGGTGATTCCTGCTTTTCTACAATGCCTTAGATAAACACTCCAACAGTAAACGTAATTCAGAGAGACTTGCAGCCAATCCCCCGGGGTCTGTTGCGTCTCCTGGAGCCAGAGAGCCCTTCTGTCGATGCCAGGGGTTCAAGCCAGCGATGTTGGGCGTGCACGCGGAAAGTCAACCACCCACCCCGTATTCGGCGTCTGCACTCTCACGGCTGTCGGAGGCAAAGCTTTCAAAAAATGTTCCATAACTGCTGACAGCCACTCCTTGCGTGTTGTCTCCTCATTTCTGCTGGGCTTCTTGTCAGTGCCGGGACACAGTGGAACCTGCAGAAGCTTGTGCAGAGGTACAGCAGAGAGAAACCATTCCACGTGTTCTGCCCTCGCTGGGGAAAGAAGGCATCATGTGAACACTGCTTATCCTGAAACGAGTCAGGGGAAGGATCGCGAACAAATTTCCAGTTTTATTCCATCATAAGGATATCGTAACATCACGTGGATGGTTTATTACACAGTATCTGAATTCCAGCTTCAAAGACCGGTAAAATAAATACCGCAAAAGGCGGAATGAAATAAATTGCCGCTTCTGTGGCTGAGGAAGTCGGGCCGTTATCTGATTAGTGCTTTCTTTTTCCGGGCAGAGCCGGGTCTGGTGGGGGGCAGTGTAGGGCGAAGTATCGGTGACGGAGCAGAGGCCGGCAGTGGCATGGCAGTCAGGGCCCCACGTGGCAGTAATGAAGACAGAATAGAGCGGCGTGGCCCCCACGGCTTCGTCCCTCGGGCCTCACGCCCACATGTCTGCTTGCCACTTGGTAATCAACTCTGTTACGATGTATCAGGGCGCAGCGCGCTCTTTTTCAAGTTTGTGTATGCGCGTGAACAGTTCGCTTACACTTGACACATGTGTGCGCGCGCGCCACACACACACACACACACACACACACACACCACCACACACACACACACACACACACACACACTTGTACACTCTCTCTCAGTCTCTCTCTCTCTCTCTCTCTCTCTCTCTCTCTCTCTCTTTCACACACACACACACACACACACACACACACACACACACACACACACACACACACTGACTTACACACACTCGTAAATATTAAGTGGCAAGTTTACAAACAGAAGCATTGATTTTGTTCTTCCACAAAACAAATGGAGTTAATATTTTGCCGCAGCACATTTTTCTTTTCTCACCATCGTGCTCTACATGAAGATTTGAGAGAGAGGGAGAGAGAGAGAGCGAGGGGGGAGGGAGGGAGGGAAATTCACTGCATACAGGCCATGAAAATCTTTCCATCGGGTGGGGTATAGGAATTGGGAGAAGGGCAGGGATGGGAGGTAAGGGTCAGAGGGATCGGGTCGGGTTTTGTAAAGAGGAGGTGAAAAGGGCGTTTATGCTGACAACAGCATTCACGGACATTTACACAAAACTAAGAGACAGACAGGCAGAGAGAGAGAGAGAGAGAGATTATGAACGAGGATAACTGGCCAGAGTGACAGAGACGGAAGGATATGGAGGAAAACCGTAACATCAGAAGTTAACCATGACTCCACTGGCGCATCGTAGTTCAATTTCAATATGTGCCAGGCAGGGGCACAGGAATGCAGATACGTCTGGGTACCAATAAGATTAAAACGTCGGCTGACTCCGTAGCAACTTTTGACTCCCAGGGGGCCATACACAGCAATCGCACAGGTCCCTGGAATTGAATGGAGTCCCTGGCAGACCATTCATCAGTGCAGTGCCATGCTCTGGCACGCCTGGAATGCTTGGGCAAGATATGGATGGGGAAGTGTCTTAAT
>CM065730.1:30381365-30398865 GCA_033310375.1 Conus canariensis | reverse complement strand
ACAGTCATGCTAAACATAGATGAAACAGTCATGATAATCATCTTCATCAAACAGCATCCTGCTTCTCGCCTCTATCGTTGATTTGACAGGTTGGGAAAAAAAAGAATGAGAATTTCACAATTTATGTTCTCTGTAGCCTGCATGTGTTTCTTGATCGCAGTTTTCTTCCCTACAGCAAGTTTCGTTTATCTTAAGACGCGGTACTTTCACCTCGTCAAACTCACCTCCTTGAGTACAAAAGGTATTAGCGTCGTTTTACCTATGTGCCTTTCACCTTGATCCGAATTTACAAATGCTGCATGTAATATGTATTTTGATATTTCTTTCACAACAAGCATGACAAACTCTAGCATGCCAAAACTCTTAAATTTCCCATAGATTTAATCAGTCTGTCTCCGTGGATGACCCCCAACCCCACCCCACCCCGCCCCATAAAAAAGAAGAATATGGACCATTATTTTTTTATGTTTTTTCCAAATATCATAAATAAAAATACAGTTCATTGCATGTTATTAGTTCATAAGGTAGACTGACAGTTATCAAATTTGGCAGCTTATGTCTAATACTTAAAACGGAAGGAGTATAATTCCAAATTTGACAACAATGATTTCAGTTGAACTTTTTTTCTGTACTGATGAATTTTTAACTACTGGCTGCAATTTATGCACAAGACATATAGAGAGCAAAATACATTTCTAATGAGGAACGAAAATGCAGATTTTGATACGGTGAGATTTTCACGAAGTTTGCTATGAAGCAATATGGCCTTCGTTGTCTAAGTAGCTTCCAAACAGAATGTGAGTAATTCAAAAAGGTGTACAGAACTTTAAAAAAAAAAAGATGTGATATCATGAAAATGGTAAAACGTAGCTGCACTGGAACGAGACAAAAATTCATGTGTGTGTTATGAACAACTGAAGGATCAGTATTGTTAAATTAGACCATATGCTGAGCAGGCTAGCTGAGCAAAAAATCCCCTGAAAACTGGTTTGACTATATTCGTCATACAGGAACCTTCCAGTGTTCAGCAGAGCGTCCACGCGGGGATGTTGTAGTGCACGCGGAGAAAGGTGACTTCGGCCACATCGCCTCCCCCTCTGTCGCTTTTTCACACACCAACCTCACCCTCAACCTCACAGACGATGGAGGAGAAGGATGGGAAGGACGAGACTGGTGCGAGGTGACCATCAAGGCGTGTTCCACGTGCAAAATCCGATTGACTTTTGTCTCTGTGCTGTTTCCTCTCTGTAACGGGACGGACCGCCGGAGGCCCTCTGCTAAAGCTCCAATTTATAAATATACTTGCATTCCGGGGTAAGTTCTTGGACTGTGTGTAGGTTTTTTTTCTTCTTTTTTTTGTAACTTTTCTATATTTTTTAATTCGTTCGTATATTCGTTTACATTGCTTGTTCGTTCACTTGCTTCGGTGCATGTTTTTATTTAAAGAATTAATCTTTTCGCAAAAGACTTTTTAACAAAACTGGGAATGTTTTCGCTTTGTTTCTGTCTCATCCAGTTTATTACTTTTTCCTTTCCTCTTTAAAATTATCTACTTTATTCATGAAAAAAAATGCAAGCAGAGAAGCATGCTTCTCTGCTGATCTTCCTACAGTTAAATACAATTCCAAGACGAATCAAGACGACCTTTTGAAAATGCTGAATTGGACTTTCTTCCACACCTGGTATTGAATCACCAATGCAGCTCGTGATGTTTGTCCAAGTTCTCCTTTTTCCTCATTGGGAACACGGTGTTGATGATAGTGCAAATGGTGGATTACGCCTTGAGTGTGTAACAAAAATGCCTTATAAGTATTAGACATTATATTTTATTGGTCCTCCCCTCTGTCCATGAAGGCTTTTCCTCAAACCACTACTGAGTATTAGCTGCGAGCGATAACGACCTCGCCAACGTGACAGAAAAAAAGGAGAACTTGGACAAACATCACGAGCTGCATTGGTGATTCAATACCAGGTGTGGTCCGTTCAATAGAATCAAATTCTAGATTTCAGTGTCATATTGCTAGGTCCCAGTCAGCAGCTGAGCTCATGTCGGACCTTAACGCCTCTAAAAATAATAATAACAACGCCATCGTAACAGGGTTCTTTCTTTCAATTTAGACAGGTTGGCAGTTGTGTAAATAGTATATTTTCTTTTCTTTTTTTTTCTTTTTAGTCAGGAATTTCCAGCCTCCAAATTTTCCGATTTTTTCCCTCCAAAGAACACAACACTTGTGTAACATCATCGCCAGATGACTGAACCGATCAGACGACAGTACAGAAGCAATGCCTTTTGAGCCTAAGGTCTTCTACATGCAAAGGAAACAAATTCAGCAAATAAAAAAAAAAGAAGAAAAGCACAAGAAAATGATGGGAAGCGACTGTTCTGGGTGGTCAAAAGGAAGAATAGTGGAGAGTTCTCTTTCTTTACAGTGATAAAAATTGAGATTAAGTTGGAGAAGGTCGGTAAGAAAACAGTTGCTGAAAATAAACATGAAAATAAATAAATAAGTAAATAAATAGATAAATAAACAAATAAATGAATAATTATAAACGGATGAAAAGGGAAAGAGGAACCAGGACAAATAAACAAATAAATGAATAGATTATAAACGGATGAAAAGGGAAAGAGGAACCAGGATTACATAAGAAAAATAGATGGAGAGAAAGGCGGGTGCGGGGTCGTGGGCCCACGCCTCAGGCCCAAGTGTTACTTCTAGCGTCTGATAAATGAGATACTGTCTGTCTCTTCCCGTGTGTGTCTGTGTCCTTACTCCATGTACTAATCCACAGTGTTCATCAGAAATTCTCCAAATTAGTCATGTTTCTAATGCGAACGGGGAAGCGAAGCGATGTTAAGACTGGGAGCTGGTGAACCCCCCCCCCCCACCCCACCCCACCCCACCCCACCCCCCCACCCACCCTGTTGGCGTTCATATAAATTAAAAATACCGTGTTTACTGTCAGCTGGAACGGTTCAGTATGGAGGCCGTTACACTGAAGATCTAACGGTCTGTTGTTCAGTCCCGGGTTCCAGTGCGTTTTTCCCCCCTTCAAGCGATTCGAAGCGGGTCTACGGCTAGGACAGGGAGGTAAGGGGGTGACAGGCAGGGACGGGGAAAAGAGGGAGGGGTGGGAAGGAGGTGGGGAGAGGACGGAACGGCTTGTTGTTCATAATGTAGAATAATCAAAGGGGAAGAAGTGAATTAGTAAGTGAGTAAACGAATTAAGCGAAGAAATAAGTAAAATGTCAATATAAAAGGAAAACTTAAATTTAAAGGGAAAATAATTTGAAAGATAAATGAATACATTATACATGTGTGTGTGTGTATATATATATATATATATATATATATATATGTGTGTGGTGTGTGTGTGTGTGTGTGTGTGTGTGTGTGAATAAAGAAATGAAAAGACAAGTAATTACACTCATTAGTAGATAGGGTACTACTTAGAATGTTAAAAATACATTATTGGGGAGAAGAGGGATCACAATACTACAGCTGCTGCAAATAATAATGTGTATATAAGGACATGATGTAATAAATAAATTGAGAAATGTATGTAAGTAAATATGTATTTGAACAACGCGTTATTATAAATGTGGAACGAACTGGAATACGCATATGTTGTGGCCTACTTTGTCAATAGCGACAGTTTACAGAAGTCAGAATGCAAAGCAAACGATTTCAGAGGGTTACCCACGGTGCTTTGGAGCGTTTTAGGCAACTCAAACATATGTGATATTACGCCAGCTCAAGATAATGATTGCGTAGCACTGTGTCTTTTCAACGTAACTGGTGCGTAACCGTGTGCCTGTTAAATATAATGGATGTGTAGTAGTGTGTCTGTTCAAGGTTATGGATCTTTATCATTGTCTTTTCAACATAATAAATGGCATTGTGTCTGTTCAACAACTTGAATGTATGGCATCACTGCAATATAATGTATGCGTAGGAATGTGTCTGTTCTGTTAAAACGGATATGCAACATTATGTTTATTAACAAAATGTATATGTAGCTTGTCTGTTCAATATAATGGGACATATAGTATTGTGTCAACTCAACCAGTGGATGTGTGTTGCGTTGTGTCTTTTCAATACTATGAATGTGTAACAGTATGTTCTTTCAACTCTTGGATGTGAAAAATGTTTGCACCACATAATGGATGTATGCAGTGTTGTGTCTGTTCAACATTATGAACGTGTAGTATTGTCTATTCAACGTCACGGATGTGAAACATTTTATCTGTGCAGCATTGTGGATGTGTAGCATATCTATTCAACATAATGGATGTGTATCATTATGAGGAAAGTAGGGATTTAGCCCGAGTGTGAAGCACCAGAACGTCGTGCCAACCTGTGATCAACAAAACAGAAGTTGAAGAAAGGTATAGAAATGTGAACAATGCGCATGAGAAGCGCAGCTTGTGGCTACAAGGACAGTGAAAGGGAGTGGGGTGCTGCTATAGAAAAGTTTGCGGGAAAACGGGATACTTTGGTGTGTTACAAAACTGGTATTGTGTTGGATTGTTGAAAAACATCCAGTCGTTATTATTACCAACACACACACACACACACACACACACACACACACACACACACACACACACACACACACACACAAGTAAAATGAAATGTTTAAAAAATTTAAAAAAAAAAAAAAAGGAATTGTTTCAGGCATGAGAAGAACTGGGTTGTTCGGGGAGTGAGAAAACACATCTTTAAATAAAATGTTTCACTGTATTCTTGTGAGGTTAAGGCTGCGTTCAGCTCCATATCTAAGACTACTGGCAGCCTGCACCAAACACAACAATAAGCAAAAGCAAGCAGAGTTAAACGACAAACTACCACAGGAATGAAACGCGTAGACGGCAGCGCTTCTAAATAAACTAACTGTTCAGGCAGATTCAATAATAAATTACGCAGGTATGTCAGTTGTCCTATCTTCACCAGATTCCCTCTCTTTTCAATCGATTTCCACTTTTTTTTAAATACTGAAAATCCCCGGAATGCCACTTAGACACACAACCGGTTTTTTTTCCCACCGAAAATATGAAATCTGAAGGGGTACTTGCAGAAAATATGTTTGAAAGCAGCAAATCTGTTGATTTGCAATGGGGTTTAGGTGCTCTGGAGCATTGCCTGTTTTCTCCCACCTTTCCACTCCTCCCCACTACAGTCATAATCAAATGTCTGTATTTTTTAATTTCAGGAGGCTGGCATGCTTCCTTATGGCATCGACATTCAGAGACAAAAGAGAATACAGAGAAAGACAGAATTGAAATAAGACAGTGACCGCAATACCGTTACTCTCTTGGCTGACTTAGACGCTGGTGCAAGGGAAAGTTGAAGTGTCACCTTGGCAGTGACACAGCTGCGTCCCTTTGGCATCATGCTACTTGATTACATTTCTAGCAAAATGAGTGGCATGCGAGTAAAGGAAAGGCTGTAAACCCTGCGTACCCAGTTCATTCCGAATGCCCCAAATTCCAGAGGAGGGAAGCAAATTGAAGCCTGGAATACAACCTTTGCAGAGAGGGTAAACTTCCTTGAAGAGTTATCAGCACTGTCAGGCTAGAAGAGCGTGGCACTTCTGCTTGTCGTTTTCAACCTCATAAACACAAGGGATGTGCATCGCAGGTCTGTTCCTCGTTCATATGAATAACTTTGAGGAAATAATGAATCAATTGTGAACCCGGAAACGTAAAGTTCAGTGCTGCAGAGTCTGTCCGAAACAAGGCTGTTTTAGAAGTACAGCATGTTGAAATATGAATGGTAAAAGGATATAATTTCAACAGTATTTGAAATTTGAACGAGCTGTTGGCAACAATGTGCTATTACTACCTTACCGTACAAAAATAGGGTCATTGTGTTACACAGACACAAAAAAGTCACGAGGTTATCAGCATCGCATGACTGTCTTTTGATCTTGTGCTGCACCATAATCAACTCTGATAGCAGCCTTCACAATACGACTTGACACGAAACGTTGAACGCAGTGTTTGTATCCTGCTATTAACGTCATGAATGAAAATAACCAGAGCTTTTTTTTTTTTTTTATATGGGAGACTTATTGTAATAATCTTCTTACGACAACAACTAATTGTTCCATATGTTACATCATCGCCAATATGATATCGATTATTGTTTTAGTACGACGGTATTTTCCTTTAAACATAGTGCCGGACAGTGCAAATGGTAAATATTTGTTTGACTTGCTGTTTGGAGCTGTTTGAAATACCGTCCAAAACGACAGAACTTATAGGCAAGAAAATACATCTGCATATTTTCCCTATTACTAATAAGAAAATGAACAATTATCAGGTCTCTCTAAATTTATGCTCAGTAGCGATACACTAGTCTCCATAATTCTGTTAATTATACAAAATTAAAGCAGTTGAATCTTTCATAATATTTTTTTACATTGTACATTTCTTGTGAGTCGTCTGTCTCAGTTCCGGCAACAACATGGTTGTTTGTCATATTGACCGCTGATACGAAATTGCTTTGCACGAACAGGAACTGAGAAAATGAAATGTTTTATTAGAGTTGTGCGTAGGAGACTCTCTCTCTCTCTCTCTCTCTCTCTCTCTCTCTCTCTCTCTCTTCTCTCTCTCTCTCTCTCTCTGTGCGTGTGTGTGTGCGCACGCGCGTGTGCTTGTGCGTGGTGTGTGTGTGTGTGTGTGTGTGTGTGTGCGCGCGCGTGCGTGCGTGCAATAGAGAATCAGGCAGGTTCCCGTTGTTTATTATAAGCTACGTTAAATGTATTAGGTACTGGTTAAAACTAATTCTACTTAATAAAAAAAAGTTTATGTAGACAGGCATATGAAATGCTCTTCAGCCAAGATGAAATTGGATATTGCGACTGGGTGTCTGACAAAGAATATTCTGATAAAAAATGGATTTGGAATAGTTTCGGCTACCTTGATGGTAGTTGATTTTAAAGTATTTTTGTCGGAATTCCGACAACGGCTTACTGACTGTTTTCAACAAAACTGGCATTCTCGTAATATAACAGAGACAGAGAAATATGCGTGGTACAGTTCTTTTAAAGACATATTCTTTTAAAGACATATTCCAAACAGAAATACCTCAACGAAGTAACACATAAGTAACACATAAATGGCACCGAGATAATCTGGCAAGGTTTAGAACTAGAACCCAAGGATTTTATGCGAACATTAGATGGTTTGATACAAATGTTTCTGTCATGTGTCCTTTATGTTCAAACGGTGTAGAAGACGAAGGCCATTTCCTGTTTCACTGTAGGCAATATGAAGCTTTATGTTTGACATCAATTGTTTTTCAGCAATATGATATGAAAAGACATAACTTAGTTCGAATCGTTTCATCAGCAGATGGAGATAATATCAAATCGCTTGCGAAGTTTATTGCCGAAGCATATGTCTATTTTTTGTCCCTGTGTGTGTGTGTGTGTGTGTGTGTGTGTGTGTGTGTGTGTGTGTTTGTGTGTGTGTGTGTGTGTGTGTGTGTTGTGTGTGTGTGTGTGTGTGTGTGTGTGTTTTGTTCGTCTGCGCTGGCTGTCTTTCTCCCACCATTTCTGTTCTCTTCTCTCTCTCTCTCTCTCTGTGAGGTATGCCAGTGCTGTAAAACATGACGATGATGTGATTGAGTGCACATTGTTCATCTCCCATTCGTATTTACATTCACGGTCTGGTCATCGACTTTCCACTGGTTCTTGTCAGAAAGACACACTTGAATAACCATTTTCATGTTATGTTCGTGTTTATGTCGTGTACGCGTTTCTTTATTACTAATATCTGGTTTGTTTTTCGCATTTTTTCTCGTGTATGTATTTTTTTTACATTGAATTTTATTTGTTTATTGGTTTATTTGTCGCGCGTGTGTGTACGCGCTCGCCCGCGCGCGCGTGTGTATGTGTGCCAGCGTGTGTGTAAAATGCGTGTGTGTGTTTGCGCGTGCGTACGTGAATGCGTACGTGCGTGCGTGCGCGCGTGTGTGTGTGTGTGTGCCAGTGTGTGTGTGAAATGCGTGTGTGTGTGTGCGCGCGCGCATGTGTGTGTGTGTGTGTGTGTGTGTGAGAGAGAGAGAGAGAGAGAGAGAGAGAGAGAATAAAAATAATTCATTTTATTTTATTATGGATATAATAAGGTGTAAGAAGGGCTCTCGGGATGGGGATAAGTAGGAGTATGAGAGAGAGGAAGAGGGTAATATTTGCATGTTCATTGGACTTTGGTCACCTTACAATTCTAATGAAGTATCGTATATCAGTTCTTTACAATTTTCTCATCTCTGAAATAACAAATTGGCAGTGCCTTCTTTTCTTTTATTTATTTATTATTATTTTTATTTACTTTTGTAAATTTGTGTTTTTCATTTTGTTTAAAATGTCAGTAAAATGGTTAATCTGACAATAAATGGTTTCAGTCAGTCAGTGCCAGTGATGGTGGTGATTTTGGCAGTTACCTTTCCGCTTATCCATTTCTGGTTGGCTAGCTGATTTAGTGATTCGAATTGATTGGTTTATTTCTCGTTCTTAACAGGTGTACCTACATTCACATACACGAAGAAGTCTATCCCTATAACTACGCCACCCATGCCAGTTTTCACAACAAAGACGAGGGGCGAACATTTACGTCAATATCTTCCAGCATCGTATTACGTCATTGCCTCTCAGGGACGTCATCAGAAGAGAACAGTTTCTTGGTGGAATTCGTTAGTGTGGGTAAGTCATGTGACCGGTGGAGATCGGATGTAGACATGCCGTAGAGACTGAGTGCACTACCAGGGAAGATGTGTCCACACAAAACACACACAACACACAACACACACACACACACACACACAAAAACCACACACACACACACACCACACACACACACACACACACACACACACACACACACACACACACAACAACACAACACACACACACACACAACACAACACACACACACAACACACACAACACAACACACACACACACACACACCACACCACACACACAACACACACACACACACACACACACACACACACACACACACACACCACACAAACACAACACAACACAACACAACACAACACACACACACACACACACACACAACACACACACACTCACACACCACACACACACACACACACACACACACACACCACACACACACGCACACACACGCGCGCGCGCGCGCGCGCGCGCATGCACGCACGACCTCAGGCGCACGCACGCAAACACTCACACACACAACACACACACACACACACACACAACACACACACATGCACGCACACGGACATTCATTCTCATTTCGCACACACACATTTCACGCATGTGCGTGTGTGTGTGTGTGTGTGTGTGTGTGTGTGTGTGTGTGTGGTTGTGCGTGCGTGCGTGCGTGGTGTGTGTGTGTGTGTGTGTGTGTGTGTGGTGTGTGTGTGTGTGTGTGAGTGCTGCGAAAGGAGGAAAGGGTGGGGGTGGGACAGAGTAAACTCGTGTATTTGGATTGATGAGCCGATGTAACTTGCGCGCTCGTTCAAATACCGTAACCTGAAGTGCAAGAGTTTCTATATATGCTAAACGAAATAAAACAGTACATATATGGATAGACGACGCCTCCAAATTTAATAATGATGATACTAATTGTGACATGAACAAAAGCAACGATCTCCGTTACCAGTATCATCATCATCATCATCATCATCATCATCATCATCATCACAACCATATTGTCATCTTGAAAAGAAGAGCTTCGCCTTAACTTATATACTTTTGTATTTCTTGGGTATTATCAAGCACGCCTGATCTTAGCTATCCTGTTCTATCCGTGTCTTGTCATCACCTGGCCTGACCTGTCGTGTCCTATCCGTGTGCTGACCCAGCTTGTTCTGTCCTATCCTTATCTTGTCCTGTCCTAATTGTTCTATTCTTTGTTGACCCGACCTGATCTGTCCCTGTCTTGCCCTGTCCTCACCTGTCCTATCCATGGTCTGTCTTGACCTGTACTTTCCTGTCCGTCGTGTCTATACTTGCCTTGTCCTGACGGACCTGACCCATCCTGACTTACTCTTGCCTCAGCCTGGCCTGGCCTGGTCTGGCCTGGCCTGGCCTGATCTGACGTGACCCGGCCTGTTTTTGCCTTGTCTTGACCTTACCTGTCCTATTCTTGTCTCCCTGGCCTGACCAGACTTGTCCACCCTTCTTCTGATCTGACCTTACGTTGCTGACCTGTCTTGTCCTGTTCTGGCCTTGTCCCGATCTGGCCTGACCTGCCGTGTACTGTCCTTCTCTTGTCCAGAACTATTTCGTCTCTTCTGGGTCCCGTGCTGTTGTTATCTACCCTGTCTTGCCTGGGTCTGACATGTTCTGCTCCACCCCTTTCTTTTCGTTGCTTGTCCAATACTTGTCCTGCTCTGTCGTGTCATGTCCAACACTTGTCCTGTCCTGTCCTGTCCTGTCTTGTCCTGACTCGTATCCTGTCCTAACCTTATTTTTTTCCCATTCTTGTCTTTTCCTGATATGGTTGATCCTGTCTTGTCTGCATTTTTGTACTCCCAGTTCTTATAGAACAGGGAGTACTTTACAATGGGAACGAAGAAATGCTGTCTGCGTAAGTCTGTCTGTGTGTCCGTCCGTGGTCAAAATGTGTTCCACTCCAGACAAAACAGCTGGGCCGATCTATCTATAGATTTGTAGGTATGTTCATTATGGGTCACGGATGATGCCCGATGCTTTATTTTACCGTTATAGCCATTACTAAGGGCTATAACGGCCCATAACGGTTTTTCTTCTTTATGGAATATCTCAGAAAGTACTTGGCCGATCTTTCTATAAATTTGTAGGTATGTTCATTATGGGTCACGAATGATGCCCGATGTTTTATTTTACCGTTATAGCCGTTACTAACGACTATAACGGCTCATAACGGGTTTCTTCTTATGGAAAATCTCAGAAAGTACTTGGCCGATCTTACTGAATATTTGTAGGTATGTTCATTATGGGTCACAAATGATGGCCGATGTTTACCGTTATAGCCGTTACTAACGACTATAACGGCCCAAAATGGTTTTTGTTCTTTATGGAATATTTCACGCGTATTCAAGATAAACTGGGATTACGTTTATATGCTTTGCATCTTGTTCTGAATTGTCCTATCCTGTCCTATCCTTGTCCTTTTCTTACTTTTCCTGTCTAATCCTTTTCGTGTCTAGACGTCAATTATTCTTCCTGTCTTATCATTATCGTATCATTTCCTGATCTGGCTTCTTTTCTGTTATTGTTATCCTGCCTTGTCTTGTCCTGTCCTGTCCTACCTGAGTCTTGTGGTACTTATCAACAGTTTTTCTTATTCTTCTTTCAGACAAAAACGAGCTCCATCAAGGGATGGTAGCTCAGTACAAGAACAGTGTGGGTTTGGTGCGGGCACCCAATTTTCCCCATGGATATGCACTGAACGGAGAAACATTTACATACATGATTCAGAACCTGGACCCCTACGGTCACGTGCGCTTCATCGCCATCGACTGGGACATTGCCGCTGAGAGCGAGGTCAAAGTACGTGGTCTGTGTTTCTCGATGGCCTTTTACCCCCTTTCTGTTTTGTTTGTTTGGGTTGCGTGCGTTGTTTCCCCCATTTTTTTTGTTCAAGGGATTATGTATTTGTGTTATCTGTGTTTTAGGCAATGGTAAAAATTATACTCAGAGCTTATTGGGCTGTTACCGTTGTTGGTTGCGATTATTGCAGTGGTGGAGGTGATCGCTTGCTCGCTTGTGCGCGGCGAGAGGGAGAGAGGGGTAAAATATGTATTGTTGGTGTATTATTGTTGGTGTTACTTACCGGTCCACTTATGTGCCATTATTGAATTTACGGAACGTATGAAATACGTAATGGCTGAAAGAGGGACAGGAAAACGATCTGTTTGAATAAACACACAATCAAATGAAACAAACCAGTTAGTAGCTTAGTGTATCCCTCACTCATTCTACTTAGAGATCGTTCATAATTTGACATGTACGAGTCAACCAGTCACTTTCCAGTAGACTACTGTTGTTCCACAAGAAGTGTCGCTTCGTCACGCTGTGTGCGACATGAACAGTCGGTTTACCAGCACAGCTCTTAGACACTGCAGTGTGATGAAATCATCCACACATCAAAAAAAAAACTAACCGGCGTGTGAAAGAAAAACTTAACCGATGTGTGAATCGAAAATTTTGGCTGATGTGTGAGGAAAAGACTTGACTGATGTGTGAAACAGATATGTGACTGATGCGTAAAACAAAAACATCACTGATGTGTCAAGCGAATCGAAATGAACTGAAGTGCGAAACAAAACTTGCTTAGAATGTAGAACAAAGCCATGAACGATGTCAAGCAAACTTTTGACTGATGTGTACAACAAAATTTGACCATGTTTGGAACTAAAACGTGACTGATTCGTGAAACAAAGAAACTTGACTGACATGGGAACTCTGTTTGGAGTGGCCTTGCAACGGCCTGTCATTGATTATAACTGTCTGTAAAAATGGATACAACGTAGTGTTTGCTTCGGTTCCCAGCCATGTGGGCATTCGAGGCAACGAGGTGGTTATCAACTTGCCAAGAGTGCCACAAAGGAAAAGTTGAGCAGGTTGTCTGTCCCTCACACTGATCTCAAACCCAAAACACAGGCTTATGTCAAAGACCTCTGGCAAGAGGAATGGAACTCGCAGACGGATAACAAACTATTTAAAATCCGTCCAAACCTGAAAGAGTTTTTACCATGTTCCCGAGGCAGCCGTAGAGACGAAACAGTCTCGTGCCGTTTGCATACAGGTCACTCGTTTTACAACCATCCTTATCTTTTAAAAGGTGAAGAAGCTCCGTGGTGCATTCTATGTCATGTACCACTCACAGTGAAACATATTCTTTTAGAGTGTTGGGACTTGCACGATGTGAGACATAAACACTTTACAGCAGACTCCATGAAAACCCTGTTCAGAGATGTCCCACCTGACATGATCTTTGAATTTCTGAAAGAGATTAACATTTTTCATGGACTGTGGACGGCCTGTCATTGATAGCTGTCTGTGGACTGTGGAAAGTATGTCATTGATAGCTGTATGTGGACAGCTTGTCATTGATAGCTCTCTGTAGACATCCTGTCATTGATAGTGTCTGTGAACAGCCTGTCATTGATAGTGTCTGTGGACAGCCTGTCATTGATAGCTCTATGTGGACAGCCTGTCATTGATAGAGTCTGTGGACAGCCCGTCATTGATAGTGTCTGTGGACAGCCTGTCATTGATAGCTGTCTGTGGACAGCGTGTCACTGATAGCTGTCTGGACAGCCTGTCATTGATAGCTGTCTGTGGACTGTGGACAGCCTGTCATTGATAGCTGTGGCCTGTGGACAGCCTGTCATTGACAGCTGTCTGTGGACTGTAGACAGCCTGTCATTGATGGCTGTCTGTGGACACACAGTCATTGATAGCTGTCTGTGGACAGCCTGTCATTGATAGCTGTCTGTAGACTGTGGACAGTCTGTGATTGATAGCAGATTGTGGACTGTGGACAGCCTGTCATTGATAGCAGTTTTTGGACAGCGTGTCATTGATAGCTGTCTGGGGACTGTGGACGGCCTGTCATTGATAGCTGTCTGAGGACTATGGACAGCCTGTCATTGATAGCTGTCTGGGGACTATGGACAGCCTGTCATTGATAGCTGTCCGGGGACTATGGACAGCCTGTCATTGATAGCTATCTGAGGACTATGGACAGCCTGTCATTGATAGCTGTCTGGGGACTATGGACAGCCTGTCATTGATAGCTGTCTGTGGACTATGGACAGCCTGTCATTGATAGCTTTCTGAGGACTATGGACAGCCTGTCATTGATAGCTGTCTGAGGACTATGGACAGCCTGTCATTGATAGCTGTCTGAGGACTGTGGGCAGTTTGTCATTTAAAGCTGTCTCTGGACTGTGAACAGCCTGTTATTGATAGCTGTCTGAGGACTGTGGACAGCCTGTTATTGATAGCTGTCTGATGACTGTGGACAGCCTGTTATTGATAGCTGTCTGTGTACTGTTAACGGCTTGTCATTGGTAGCTGTCTGAGGACTGTGAACAGCCTGTTATTGATAGCTGTCTGTGTACTGTTAACGGCTTGTCATTGATAACTGTCTGTGGACTGTGGACAGCCTGTCATTAATAGCTGTCTGTGTATTGTTAACGGCCTGTCATTGATAGCTGTCTGTGGACTGTGAACAACCTTTTATTGATAGCTGTCTGTGGACTGTGGACAGCCTGTCATTAATAGCTGTCTGTGTACTGTTAACGGCCTGTCATTGATAGCTGTCTGAGGACTGTGGACAGTCTGTTGTTGATAGCTGTCTGTGTACTGTTAACGACCTGTCATTGATAGCTGTCTGAGGACTGTGGACAGTCTGTCGTTGATAGCTGTCTGTGTACTGTTAACGGCCTGTCATTGATAGCTGTCTGAGGACTGTGAATAGCCTGTTATTGATAGCTGTATATGGACTGTTAACGACCTGTCATTGATAACTGTCTGTGGACTGTGAACAGCCTATCATTGATAGCTGTCTGAGGACTGTGGACAGTCTGTCATCGTTAGGTGTCTGTGTACTGTTTACGGCCTGTCATTGATAGCTGTCTGAGGACTGTGAACAGCCTGTTATTGATAGCTGTCTGTGTACTGTGAACAGCCTGTTATTGATAGCTGTCTGTGTACTGTTAACGACCTGTCATTAATAACTGTCTGTGGACTGTGAACAGCCTGTTATTGATAGCTGTCTGTGTACTGTTAACGACCTGTCATTGATAGCTGTCTGTAGACTGTGAACAGCCTGTTATTGATAGCTGTCTGTGTACTGTTAACGACCTGTCATTAATAACTGTCTGTGGACTGTGAACAGCCTGTTATTGATAGCTGTCTGTATACTGTTAACGACCTGTCATTGATAGCTGTCTGTAGACTGTGAACAGCCTGTTATTGATAGCTGTCTGTGTACTGTTAACGACCTGTCATTAATAACTGTCTGTGGACTGTGAACAGCCTGTTATTGATAGCTGTCTGTGTACTGTTAACGACCTGTCATTGATAACTGTCTGTGGACTGTGTACAGTCTGTCATCGATAGGTGTCTGTGGTCTTTAGACTGCAACTCAGCGGTAGCTGCCTATAGTCACTCGACGGCTTGTCATTGCTGGCTCTCTGTAGACTGTGGACGGCCTGTCATTGATAGCTGCCTGTCCAGCGTTGACATGCGGTCATTGATAGCACTATACACGCTGGAATGGCAACTGGGGGAGCCTGGAGTGACTTTGTATGGGACAGGCGATAGGCGTAATGAGAGGCACGGCAGTAATGCCACTTAGAGAGCCAGGAAGATGAGACATCAGTCAAAGAAAACAGAGGGAGAGAGAGCCCCACCGATGCAGGTGTGGCTGAATCCGAGGCAAAGAGTATAGCAGCACGCCATGTCAGGAATGTGCCTCACAGCCATGCTAGATTCGGTTTTGTGGCTCAGGAGGGGCTTAGCACGTGCGACGCAAAACGCTCGTCTGGGAGGTCGACCTTCTTGTCAAGCATGCCTCTCGGGTCGGGTGAGGATTCCGGCAGCTGCGTGTTTATTGTAGAACATTCCTCGCAGAACAACGGAGGAACACCCGGATACCTGGGGAAGATGTATGGGATTAGACACGAAACATGAGTCCCTTGAGTCCTGTCCAGACAGCTGATCTCCGGTGAACATAGAGATGTACTGAGAACGGGATTCAACACTGTGGGCTGTATAGCCGGTTGTAGAATAGAGATACACTACAGCGTTTTGGCGTTTGTTTTCTTGCCATATTTTGAGAAGGTCACATCCAGAGACGTCAAGGGTGTCATCAGTTCTAGATGGCGCCCCTGCAAGCAGCTCTGTACATTGTGATGAAGGTCCATCCAGTTCTTTTCGAGTTATGTCGCCATCAGGCGAACAAACTGCCAGGGCCGAAGAAGTACCTGATTGATCAGCTGTGCCTCTGCATTCGGTAAATAGACGTTGAAATGATACAAACTATGGACATTTATCACAACGTTCACCCTATGCGCAAACAAAAATGCCAGACATTTTCTTTACACGGTCTTTTCATTTGCCATCAAAATGTTACATGTTGAGACAATCTTGATTGCCAGTGTGAGGGCCAGTACCTGACACTTTAACATGACTATAGAAAGTCATGCTGTTGTGAGCTTGATTTAGAGACGTGAATGCTTTCGGATACAAGAGAACATTTGCAAACATATGGGAAGCACAATACAGTAATGAATGAACTTATGTCCAGAAGACTGTCTGTGCTTGTACTCTGATAGAATAAAGCAGGGTGTAGGCCTTTGTGGTGAAGTAATGACCAGAAGACTGTCTGTGCTTGGACTATAATAGAATAAACCGGGGTGTAGGCCTTTGTGGTGAAGAAATGTCCAGAAGACAGTCTGTGCTTGGAGTCTGATAGGATAAACCAAGGTGTAGGCCTCTGTGGTGAAGAAATGTCCAGAAGACTGTCTGTGCTTGGAGTCTGATAGAATAAACCAGGGTGTAGGCCTTTGTGGTGAAGAAATGTCCAGAAGACTGTCAGAACTGGGACTATGATAGGACGAACTTTGGTGTGGCAGCGCACGGTGGAAGGGAGATGAGCAGCGAGCGAAGAATTACGCAGCAGGGACAAGGTAGACAGGTAAAAGCAAACTGCAGCAACAACCAAACGATACGGTCTACTGTGAAAGTGTGATTGAATCCGATGCAAAGCACATGGTGCACAGTGCCACGCCTGGAATGTGCCAGCAGCATTGCTGGCCTTTCGCGTGTTGGGAGGAACTCAGCACGTGCAACATGAAACTGGAAAGCTGCCTTTTCGTCAAGCATGCCTTAAAGGTGGCATGATGTGGGCACATGCAGACTGTTTATCAAGACAATCCCTAGTTGCACGACACCTTGATATCTGAAGGATGAAGTTTCAATGCATATGCACAGCATGAATCATCGAATTCCGAGTGTGTAGTCGAAGCAGAAGGTATCCTTTGTCGTTATACATTTACTTTGAGTTTTCAGCAATTT
Source organism: Conus canariensis (assembly GCA_033310375.1). Classification (NCBI taxonomy): domain Eukaryota; kingdom Metazoa; phylum Mollusca; class Gastropoda; order Neogastropoda; family Conidae; genus Conus; species Conus canariensis. The sequence continues at coordinate 30,381,789 of CM065730.1, read as the reverse complement.
GAAATAAAAAGGGTTTCATGAAGCCGCAACATGGACCGAAAACAAACAACTGAAAGGATCGGGGAAAAAAACTCGCAGAAATGACTTTAAACAAACGAGGTGCTGAAATTACCAAACAGCCTACGGAAAACAAACGACCCACATTAAACAGTAAACAAGTGGGGTATTTTTTGCTCCCGTAAGAAAACCTAACACAGAGTAACTTTTATTCAAGACTGGCACAGCCTTTTAAACTTGAATAAAGTCAGACAAATACATAGACGAACAATCTAATAGTGCAGCTAGTGAAGAGTTTTCATATCTGTAACATGTTTTCTTAATTTCATGTTCCCAGCTTCTCCATCTTCAAACTCCCCCCCCCCCCCCCCCCCCCCCTTAAGTCCAAATCTTTGCCAAGTCATTATTATGAAGACAGTTCAGTTGT
>CM065730.1:30376365-30378865 GCA_033310375.1 Conus canariensis | reverse complement strand
GGGGAAGGGAAGGGAAGGAAGGATGGGGAGCAAGGAAAACATACCGAAAGGGCTATGATTGTGTCGTCTGCCTTATCGGCTAGATTGAGGAAATGTTACCTGGTGAGTAGTATGTGTATCGAGAGGAACAATCCGTTCCTGCTCTTGTAAACACATTCTCGCTGTCTGTCTGTCTGTCTGTCTGTCTGTCTGTCTCTCTCTCTCTCTGTCTCTCTCTCTGTCTCTCTCTCTCTCTCTCTCTCTCTCTCTCTCTCTCTCTCTCTCTCTCCTCTCTCAGCCTTACCCATTTAAATACCCTTCAGGTTCTTTTTTAAAAGTTTTCTCTCATGTTTGTTCTTTCATTACTTGTGACGATGTGATAGCCCGATATGCGCCCCCTCCCTTCCCGCGTAGTCGGCTGGACAACACACAACGCGTGATTTGACTTAAGTTACGCTTTTAGCCGCGAACTGTTGTTACCCATTTAGCCGCGAACTGTTAAGTTACCCTTTTAGCCGCGAACTGTTAAGTTACGCTTTTAGCCGCGAACTCTTAAGTTACCCTTTTAGCCGCGAACTGTTAAGTTACCCTTTTAGCCGCGAACTGTTAAGTTACCCTTTTAGCCGCGAACTGTTAAGTTACCCTTTTAGCCGCGAACTGTTAAGTTACCCTTTTAGCCGCGAACTAAGTTACCCTTTTAGCCGCGAACTGTTAGGTTCCGCTTTTAGCCGCGAACTGTTAAGTTACCCTTTTAGCCGCGAACTAAGTTACCCTTTTAGCCGCGAACTGTTAGGTTCCGCTTTTAGCCGCGAACTGTTAAGTTACCCTTTTAGCCGCGAACTAAGTTACCCTTTTAGCCGCGAACTGTTAGGTTCCGCTTTTAGCCGCGAACTGTTAAGTTACCCTTTTAGCCGCGAACTAAGTTACCCTTTTAGCCGCGAACTGTTAGGTTCCGCTTTTAGCCGCGAACTGTTAAGTTACCCTTTTAGCCGCGAACTGTTAAGTTACCCTTTTAGACGCGACTGTAATTGTATAAGCAAATGGGGGAGTTCTCCCTACGACAGTCGTATAAACAGGAAGATCGATTAAGATAATTATACGCTCTCTCTCTCTCTCTCTCTCTCTCTCTCTCTCTCTCTCTCTCTCTCTCTCTCTCTCTCTCTCTCTGTGTGTGTGTGTGTGTGTGTGTGTGTGTACACATCGGTCATAATCAATCATCAGCTGGTCTACAGTTTTCCTCAACTGAGCATCAGTAAAAGAAGAAAATGTAATTGTGAAGTCAAGGGCAAACAGGCTGAATTATGCCTAGGAACCCGAAAAACTGAGAGAGAGAGAGAGAGGAGAGAGAGAGAGAGAGAGAGAGAGAGAGGGGGGATAGGGGTTAAATCGACGTTAAGGACAAAAAAAAGACCTCTTCAAGACGCAGCTGAATAACAAGACAGATCACGGTTTGTTGTTTTCGTTCTGCTTCATCTCCTTCAGCGACGTTCCTTCCGACCGCACCATATACATTAGCCTCAACCGGGAACGTCCCGTGACTGACCCAACATGGTCAGTCCACAATGAGCCATCGGTCAGGCGACCCGCCGGAGAAGATACTGCACCGTTGCCGAATCATTTCAATGGTGTTTAGTGTTGCCTTTTCTGATACAGGGTATGTAGGACATTATCTGCAAAGCCCCTCCGAGGACACAGACAGTGGCCACACGCCACAATTGGGATTTCGCACCAAAACACTATCCAATCCATAAGCGTTCTGAGGCCTACCATGAAATTGAGCTAGTATTTAATGTTAAACTGATGATTGATCAAAAGAAAAAGAACAACTTCCCACCAATTATTTCTTTTGTTTGGCGGGAAGGGGGGGGGTGAATTTTCACCAATGAAATCACAGTTTTCAAATACATGACCTTCCCAATAGTTGACACACATTTCAAGCCTTTGCACTCACCCGTGACCCTATCTTTGCGCCAGCTCGAAGCGTCCAAATACTCCCATTCTTTTGATTTCAATCTGTCTGCTTGGAATCACCTGGCTTGTACATTGATGGCTGTATGAACGAAAATGAGGAGAATCATTCTTCAGACGCAGTAAACATTCACAAAACAATGTAATTGCGCCAATCTATGAATACTCGACTCCTTAAGCGAGGCCTTGGTGCATCAATTTTTGGTGTGCAGCCTGTGATCACGTGACGCTGGCTTGCTCCTCCACAGCTTAATCGTTACAGTCGTTGGTCATACTAACCGGTTCTTCCTTAGACAATAGTCCGTGGCTGTCACTATGAGTTCGTCATAAACATCTTAAGTGATCATCTCTTCAGAATTGTGTTAATAACTGAATCCTGATCCAGAGTGTTTATAATTAAATCCTCGTCTAAAGTTCATTTGTTAAGTTTGCGCACTCGAGCGCGCTTGTGGTGTGTGTGTGTGTGTGTGTGTGTGTGTGTGTGTGTGTGTGTGTGGAGAGAGAGAGAGATTGAGAGGGAGAGCTGTTGGCATTTCTCTGCGCCATGTTGAAA
>CM065730.1:30343865-30368865 GCA_033310375.1 Conus canariensis | reverse complement strand
CACAGCGCGTACACTCCGTAATCATGTCGTTTATTTATGAGAGAGAGAGAGAGACAGACAGACAGACAGACAGACAGACAGAGGCAAAGCGGAAAGAAAGCTAGTGGCTTTAGTCGATTAGCGCTGGTTGAAAGTTGGCGCTATGAACTGCCATGGTTGTGTAATGTTACAAACCTGGCCAGTGCTCCGGGCAAGTGGCCTGCCAGCATGGGTGAATCCGTTCGATGCGCCATACGTCTGCCTAAATCGCCAAAGTGGTGATTAACCCGCCGGGCGTCCCAAAGATGATTATGCCTTGGTTGGATTCCCTGAAGAACAAACTAATGACCCATGAAGCAGTCTGGATGGTGCAGCTTCTCCCATTCTGTGTAGCAGAGGAAAATGATAATGCGTCTGCTGAACAGCTTTGTGTGTGCTTGCGTGTGTTCGACCGTCTGTCAATGGCATTTCATCGCAAACTGGTTAAACGAATTTTGCGCGATTTCTGGGCGAAGAAGTAACTTTTTTTAAGTTACCAAACTGTTCTGTCATTTTTATGTTATTTTTTATTTAACTTTCAAAGTGTAACGTTTATTTGTTGTCCACAAGCAAAGGATTTAGAATTGCGAAATGCTCAGCTGATTTTGTCTTACCCTGAACTGTTGAGAGCAAAATATTCACGTGTTGGAACACTCATATTTTATTCTCCATCTGATTAAAACTAAGAAGGCTATCTTTTCTTGAAGTCATTATCACAGAAAATTAGTGTGTGTGTGTGTGTGTGTGTGTGTGTGTGTGTGTGTGTGTGTGTGTGTATGTGTGTGTGTGTATGTGTGTGTGTGTGTGTGTGTGTGTGTGTGTGTGTGTGTGTGTGCGTGCGTGCGTGTTCACTGTAATCGCTCTTCTGCTGCGGTTGTCCTTGGATACAAAACTGATTTTGAACTCTGTTGATTGTTACCTGTTTAAACTCACTCAGTCTATGGTTATGATAGGAAATCTTGCATGTAGCAGCAACAATCAACAAACAAACAGACAAATCAATAAGTAGATATTTAAACAAACATCAAACAAGAAGGGTTACTTGCTCTCACGATGAGATAATTAGACGCCCATAACTCCAAATCAGCTCCAAATGAATACTGCTTACTGTCTAGCACAACTGTCAACACACAGAACAAACATGGGGACAACCCCTAAAAAGGATGTTCTTAACTGCCCCATGTTCCCTGCACCTGACACATGCACGCGGGACCGTGTTTGTTCATTTCTCCAGTACTCGTTGTTTTGTAATAATAATAACAATGTATAATACTTATATGGCGCATTTCTTGTTGTACAACTCAATGCGCTTACATCCACCATTTGCACTTATTCATACAATATTCATGCACACAGCAAAAAGAAAATACACAATGGCAGACGCACCTACATGCATAAACTGCCTCACCGAACTAGTTGTGGAGGAATTTAAGAGAGATCTAGTCATCTACAGAAGAGAATAGGCTTTTTTGAAGAGGTAAGTTTTGAGCTGAGATTTAAAAGAAGAAAGAGTAGGCTGATTACGAAGGTCTTCAGGGAGGGAGTTCCAAATAGAAGGTGCTCTAAAACTGAAGGCTCTTTCGCCAACAGATTTCAGAGAACGCTTAGGGATTTTCAAAAGTTTTTGTGAAGAAGAGCGAAGGGTACGAGAGCTTTGGTAGGTGCAGAGAGAAGAAGAGAGATAGTGAGGAAGAGATTCATTGAAGTGGCGGAAAGCAAGAACTGCCAGTTTAAATTGCCACCGATACTGTATGGGAAGCCAGTGCAGTTCGATCAGCATGGGAGTGATGTGCTCACACCTCCTCCTCTTCAAAACAAGTCGTGCAGCGCTATTTTGGACTCTCTGCAGCCGAGCAATCTGTTCTGCGGGAAGCCCAGCATAAACAGAGTTGCAGTAGTCCAATCTTGACATCACCGTGGCACAGACTAGCCTGACAGCTACTTCCCTGGGTATAAAGCGTCGGATGGAAGCAATACGTCTCAGCTCTAAAAAGGATGAGCGACAGACTACAGATATTTGATTCTGCATGGTCAGACACTGATCAATTGTACATTGTTGTCAGGTGCGTGGTATATGGGCAAACTTGGAACGTCCATTTTGGTGGGTATCTCCTTGTTTGTTCTGTGTGCTCTGTGTCAGCCTTTATGTTGGGCGATTTGGTGTCACAAGCAGCATTTGTGTGGAGTTATGGACGTGTCATTGTCTCATCGTGGGAGCAAGAGTCACCCGACCTGTTTGTCATTTTACGATAGCAAACGTCACAAAAAGGTCTTGATGTGTTTGAATAATGGCATGGGCACCTGACTGATGAAGAGTGGAGATAGAAGAGAACAATTTAGGCCAGTCAGAAGTTGTAGTAGCCATGACAAAGGAAGGTCGAACGTTCCTGCAGAACGGAAGGAAAAGGTGGTCGCTTGTTATCTGCAGTCCATCGAGCAACTTTTTTTGTTTCATTTTATTTCATTACATGCCTTTCTTCACTGACATTGTTTTACTTTTCTTCTTTCAGCAGGAAGGAAGGGGGGAGGTGAGGGGAGAGAGCGGGGTTTTCTTACAAGAATGGTTCACAAAGTTAACGTTGAAGTGTGCGTGCGTGCGTGCGTGCGAGCGTGCGTGCGTCCGTGTGTGTGTGTGTGTGTGTGTGTGTGTGTGTTGTGAGAGAGAGAGAGAGAGAGAGAGAGAGAGAGAGAGAGAGAGAGAGTTTGCACGCGCGCGTATCTCTGTCTGCGTGTTGTCGTTGTCGTTGTTGTTGTTGTACTGGCTCAGAGTTTTTGTTTGTTTTCTATGAATTGGTGGTGATTGCAATGATCTGAGTATGTAGGCATTTGTTAACTGCCCCTGCTTACAAAGTGAGAATCATCTAGGGTATTTCATGTTCCAGTATCTATGTATTTGTTAACTGCCCCTGCTTACAAAGTGAGAATCATCTAGGGTATTTCATGTTCCAGTATCTATGTATTTGTTCACTGCCCCTGCTTACAAAGTGAGAATCATCTAGGGTATTTCATGTTCCAGTATCTATGTATTTGTTCACTGCCACTGCTTACAAAGTGAGAATCATCTAGGGTATTTCATGTTCCAGTATCTATGTATTTGTTCACTGCCATTGCATGCTCACATACAGCAGTCTATTTTATGTTCTAGTGTCTGTGCACTTGTTACCTGCCACTGCTTATAAAGTTACAATCGTGCGGGATTTGTATGTTTTGCTAGTTACGTTTGTTAATTGCCATTGCTTGTAATCATGTTTTTAAGAGAGGAAGACAAAGAGGAGAGAGAGTAAGAGAGTGAGGAAGACACACGATGTTTGTCACTGCACTGACTAGGAACCTGTCTCTATAGAGCAGGCAAAGACATTTCAATAGCGCGCGCGCGCGAGCGTGCATGCATGTGTGTGTGTGTGTGTGTCTGTGTGTGTGTGTGTGTGTGTGTGTGTGTGTGTGTGTGTGTGTGTGTCTGTGTGTGTTTGGAGAAGGAGGGGAGGGGAGGGGGAGGAACTAGCGAACTAAGACTTTAAAAGAGGGAGGGAGAGAGGGAAATCTGCAAACAAACGTTACAGACATATATCACAAACTAGAGAGAGAGAGAGCGCACGCACACACACACACACACACACACACACACACACACACACACACACACACACACACACACACACACATATGTGTGTGTGAGAGAGAGAGAGAGAGAGAGGGGGGAAGAGATGAGAGGGTGGAGGGAAGAACTGGACACTTGGATGAGCAGGGAACTAATGACGAACAGAAGGGCGGAAAGCAGACGACAAGAACAGCAAAACAAGGTACACTTGCCCAGAGATCATTCTACTGATCGTTCAACATAACGAGTATGTGGGGTTGGGGTGGTGGTGATGGTGGTGGTGGTGAGGGCGTTGGGATGGGGATGGGGGAGCTCGCACAACGGACAGACGGACGAGCAGACGTACAGACAGAGACAGAGGGAGCAATGGTGAGACAGGCAAAGATACCAAGAGGCGGGAGAGATGAAGCGCTGTAACCACCACGTATATTATGTGCTCATCGACCAGGCTGACTATCTTCAACAGACGGGGACGGACAGTACCGTGGATGCCAGCACGCACCTTGCAAAGGTATCTGAGTTACAATGGGCTGTTGGCGGCGTGCCGACACGCCGGCACTACATCACGGCAGTCTGGTATGCAACCGGCTGGCAGCCCGACAGAAACTAGCCGAAGTTGAACTATTTTAGCGTGACCAGGGCAGCCTCTGTTTGGCTGATAGCAGATGTCACCTTTAAGGCCTCTCTCTAACAGACCCGTGTTGTTGGTGGTAGCGTCATTGTTGTTGTTCTTCTCCCCATCTTCCGTATCTGTTATTTCTGTCGACGATTCTTCTTTATCACTCTCCCCACTGCATCAGTTTCGGCCTCTTCCATTAATTTTTGTTTGGGTTGGTTGGTTTGGTTTTTTTTTTTTTGGTTTTTTTTTTTTCATTTACAGCCCTTCTGTAAAAATTATAATTAATCCTAGTTGTACTGACAAATGGAAATGCAAAAAAAAAACCAACAAAAATAGAATCGATGTCAGAAGCAGACAAAAGTCAAACACACAGAATCTCATTATGGTTTTTGGGCTCGGTTAGCTTGAGAGGACACGGGTAGTAGGGCTGAGGGGAGGGTGGGGGAAGAAGGGAGAAGATGAGATGGGAAGAGAGAGAGAGAGAGGGGGGGGGGGGTGTAAAAGCCTTGTATGGAATCTATGAGTTGATTTTAGGATATTAGCAATCGTCATTGTGCGCAAAGTGTTTTGTTTTATTGTAACAGGGTGAGGGAGAGGTATGGGAAAGCGGGAGAGAGGAGGGGGGGGGGAGGGGGGGCCTTGCAGGTCAGCATGAGGAAGTTGGGGGATCTCTCCAGTTAAACCTGCCAAGCTCTGTGGAGATTCAAACTAGCTGTTTCAGGTTGTTACATCCGTTGAACAACTGTTAAGAGCATGGGTATGTGGAGTGTGGAGTAACTGCGCCTTGCAGCCAGCTCTCCGCTCCACAATGGAATGTCGCTCGTGTGTTCCCACCTTTAGACGCTCAGGATACCGGCACTTTGGGATGTGCTGGGTTCAGTGAAAGAGATCGTTTGCCCCGTAGTAGATCAATTACTGTGCTGGCGTACAGGACTGGTCCTGCTTCTTTTTCTTCCATTTTTATTGTCCTCTCTCTCTCTCTCTCTCTCTCTCTCTCTCTCTCTCTCTCTCTCTCTCTCTCTCTCTCTCTCTCTGTCTGTGAGTGTGTGTGTGTGCGTGTGTTCAGTGTCCCTTTCTTTACACCCACTCATTCCGAACGCCATCTATTTCTCTCCCGTCAACACAACAAACTTTTATCGTAGGATGCTAACACGTGACTTTTTTTTCCGATGCCGAAAAGCGGTCCTTTCTCACTTTAAAAAATGTTCAGAAAAAAAGACTGTTATTGATTTGTATGAAACTTTACGGTAGTGGATACAATTTTGAAAAAAAAAAAGGAAGAAGAAAGGATGGAATGAAGGAGGAATCCTCGTGTGTTTCAGATCTACGACGGGTTCGGCGAGGCTGCGCCGTCTATGGTTCTGGAGCGATTCAAACGTCCCGTCCTGGTGTCCAAGTCCAACACCCTGGTGCTGGTGTTCGGCACGGGCATCAGCAAGCGTCCCTGCTGCTATCATTCCGGATTTAAAGTCGCCTATGAGTTCGTTTCAGGTGCAGGCGATGTTCCTCCTCCTCCTCCTCCTCCTCCTCCTCTCTCTCTCTCTCTCTCTCTCTCTCTCTCCTCTCTCTCTCTCTCTCTGTTTAAGAGACTTAAACATTTTACAGCAGACTCCATGAAAACCTTGTTTAGAGATGTCCCACCTGATCTGATCTTTGAATTTCTTAAAGCGGTTAACACTTTTCAGTTGATCTAACTTTCCACTGAAGAAAGGTTTTAAACAAAATTTCTGGTGTTTTTAGGTGTATTTCAAAGGGTTGTGTGAATGGTTTTTTTTTTCTTTAATGACTTGTGAGGTGACGTCAACGCGGTAACAGCCTTGATATGTCCCTTTGCGGTCGGCTGGGCTATAAGCAACATTACCTTACCTTACCCTTTTTCAGAAAGCAAACGCTGACGTTAGGCTCTGAACAATATCCCCCCTCCTCCCCCCCTCCCCCCTTCCTTCCCTTCTCTCCCCATTCCCCTCATCTATTTTCACGCCGATTTTACAAAAAGTTAAGGATCACTTTCACAAACATTCATAACTGTCAAAATAAGAAAGTCAATGCGTTGAAGTTTGGCCAACATTTAATTCCATTCTTTAGTGATAACGATACACAATTGCCTTCAACCTCGAGCAATCGTTTGGTGTGTACATTTGATTAAAGTGGGTACGTATCCAAATTTGATTTCCCAAAGTCATTGAAATCACAAGACAGGGCATACTGATGCTCCCAAAAGCTCAGTAATGCGTGTAACCACCATGGCTGTTCTGGCACTCGACGCAGCGAGTCCTCATCGAGTTGACCAGGTTGGTGAAGATCCTCTGTGGAAGCGCCTGCCACTCAGCCTGCAGCATCTGGTAGAGGTGTTGGGCATCCCTGGGAGGGGGGTGGCTCCTCACTTTGCGATCCAGCTCATCCCAGAGGTTCTCAATCGGGTTGAGATCGGGACTGCATGCTGGCCACTCCATTCTGTTGACTCCAGACTGCTGCAGGAAGTCGTTGACCACCCTTGCCCTGTGGGGGCGAGCATTGTCATCCTGGTAGACAGCCCTCGGTCCCATCTGCTGCAGTGTAGGCACAGCCAGTGGTCGAAGGATCTCATCCCGGTATCGGATGCCAGTCAGGTTACCCTGTACATGATACAAGGGTGTTCTGTGGTGAAGGCTGAAGGCCCCCCAGACCATTACAGAACCTCCACCAAAGGCCACCTTTTCTTGGACAGTGGCGTCAGTAAAGCGTTGCCCTGGGCGCCTCCAGACCCTCAGTCGGCCGTCGTTGTGGTGAAGGGTGAAGCGTGATTCATCACTGAACAGGACCTGGGACCATTGCTGACGTGTCCACCTCACGTGACGTGCGCAGAAGGCGCGGCGTGCTGCCCTATGGGCTGGAGTTAAGCGTGGCCGTACTGCTGGGCGACGAGAACGGAGATTAAACCCATGTAGGCGGTTCTGTATGGTCTGCTGGCTGATGTTGATGTTAGTAGCCACCCTGAACTGCCTTTGAATTATGCTGGAAGAGGCTGTTCTTGTCTGCAGGGCTTGTCGTTCAATGAGACGATCGTCACGTGGGGTTGTCTTCTTCGGTCGACCAGATCTGCGTCTTTCATGGACATTCCCAGTGGCTGTGAAGTGTTGAATCAGTCGGACAATGACCGAGATGGACACATGAAGTCGCCTGGCCACTTCTCGCTTGGGAACACCATCTTGGAACCATGCAACAGCTCGTCCCCTATCCAACTCGCTTAATTTTCGTCGTGGAGGCATTGTCAGATCAGGCCTACTACTGGTGGAATGTCTTCTTATATAGCCAAGCGAGCGACAGCATCTCACACATAAACAGCAGTGCTTGCACGTGCATAATGGTTTTTCCATCTGGCAAGTGCAATGTGTTCAGGCAGAACGGTCCAAAACAAGGTCATTTTTCGCAAGTTTCCGCTTTTCCGTTTGCGGCCCAGCTCAGTAGTAGAGAATCCCGTGCAATTTTCGCACTAACACAACATCGCCCACTTACAGCTGAACAAGAATTCATGACAATTTGGCTGGACTAAGAAATAAATAACAGTAGCGAACTGAGTTTATTACGCACCTATTTTCACATACCGATCCTTAACTTTTTGTGCGTAGTATAGTTCAGCTGCGATTGACTTAGCCCTGGGGTTCGTTGTGGCTTAGAATGTTCAAGGACAGTAACTAGAAGTTTGTTTTCCTAAGTTAGTGCGCGGTCGATCGTTCTTCTACTGCACAGGGTATGAAATCATCTTGAAAAAGCTGCAGTTTAGTTCTGATTGTTTTTTATTGGTCGGTTTTTTGTTGTTTTGGGGGCGGGGGGGGGGGATCTTTTTTGTTTTTGATCTGTTATGTAATTTTCCGAAGTGGGACTGAGGAAGAGGACTTGTACTGGAAACCTCGGAAATCAACAGAACGAAATGTCGCCGATTCCATGGCGGCTGTTCCGTGCAAAATACGTCGCTGATGTGAAGAGACACAAATCAAATGTCGAAATGGGGATATTACACCCCCCCCAAAAAAAAAAAAAAATAAAATAAATAAAATAAACAAATAAATAAATAAATAAAATTTAAAAAAAATAAAAAATAATGAATAAATAAATAAAATAAATAAATTAAATTAAATAAATAGATTGTTTGTACATAAAACGTTTGGCACCTTGTGCTGAAGAATGAAGTTAGAAGTGAATAAACAATAGGAGTCATTGTATAAAAACAGGTGGCCCCCAAACTCAAGTTTTGCAAGACAGTCTCTGCCTTCTCTCTCTCTCTCTCTCTCTCTCTCTGTCTCTGTCTCTCTCTCTCTCTCTCTCTCTCTCTCTCTCTCTCTCTCTCTCTCTCCACACCCCCACCACCACACCACACGCAGACACACACACACGCACACTCTCTCCCTCTCTCTCTCTCTCTCTCTCCCTCTCTCTCTCTCTGTCTCTCTCCACCATCACCTCCAACACAACTGACTACTGACAGCCCACTCTGCTGAGATCATAGAGAAGTGGAAAAAGAAACTAGAGGGAATCCTTTTCATAGTGTAAAGCGGAATGCGGGTCCAGTGGCCAGACCGCCGTCATAAAGGCCAGATGTCCTGGGTGCCAGCAGCAGTGGGGGTGGAGAGTTCTCAATCACCCCTCTCTCAAGCAGCCGTTGAGTGTCGTTCTGAGTATCAAAGACGTCGCTCACGCCTGTCAGGTAAGGGAGAGGGCAAACCTTGTGCAGTTCGCATTCAGTGAACCCAGACGCCGCCTACACGGCGTTTGACTGCAAAGTACAGCCGTGGTGCTTCATCCTCCTCAAACAAGCTGGCGCCGTCCGCCGTTCTGAGCATCAGAACAACCTGTACGGACACATGGAAGAATCCGTTCACGGTATACTCTGGAATTGCTCATCAGTAAGTTTGAAAGTCCAGATGCAAGGAATTATGTACACGTGAAAACTAGTAACTGCAGAGGGGAAGAAAAGAAGGAAAGGAACTTCCTTGTTAAGCTTTGTGATGTTCTTTGAATTAGAGGGCAAAGAAAAATAATGCGCTTCGTAGTCTGAACACACAAGGAAGCGACTGAGGATAAGCGGTAGGAGGAAGGCGTGGATGGAACATTCCATCGCAGTGTAGCTGTTGTCCACAACTAGATTATGTTGACAGAGGCGTGCTGTGATAGATGAACAAGTGTACACTGCAGACAGGAGGTAGACAGGGGGCTGGGGAGTTGGACAGGAGTGTTGCTCTACTTTAACGTGGACAGGGGCAACTTTTCTTACGGCCGTTTGTTTGTGCGTGTGTTTGTGTGTGTGTGTGTGTGTGTGTGTCTGTGAGTGTGTGCCCGTGCGTGCGTGCATACGTGCGTGTGTGTGTGCGTATGTGTATGCGTGCGTGCGTGTGTGTGCGTGCGTGCGTGCGCGTGTGTGTGAGTGTGTGTGTTCGCGCGCGCGTAGTCGCTTATATGCATTTATGCCTCTTTGTATTATTACACGTCCTGAAACCGTCACTGTCTGCCGTGTGCCAACAGACGACTCGTGGCCACAGAAGCCCATCACGGACTGCAGCGCCTTCTACTCCATGCAGGGCGGGGGCATGATCGACTTTACGGGCGCCACCACCACCCCCAGCCTCTACGACTGCGTCTGGCTCATCAAGCGACACAGCAGCGACAACCAGGCCGACGGCGTGGTCCTCCGCCTCACTGAGGTCCTGCTGGGAGATGGTGAGTCGGAGGGCTGGGGAGGATAGGATGGGACCGAGGGAGCTTGGGGGTGTTGGGAGGAAACGGGGGATGGTAAACTCTGTGTATAGGAGCGATTGGGGCGTGCCTTGCTTCGTGGGGATGCCAGGGTGTCTTATAGTATCAAGTGAACCCCCTTCTTGTGGACGTTCTGTGATGCTGATTTCCTATTTTCTTTGACTCCATTTGACTGTGCCTTTGTTTCTCTGGGCTCTACTGTTGTCCACTGTTTTTTCTGCCTTTGCCGCCGTTTCCTCCAGCTGTCTTTGTTCCAGAAAGTGTTTACACTTGTGTCTCTTCATTTCTTCAGACACAGGGGTCTGTCAGTGTGGTGTGAATATCATCCTCGTCTTTTTGAAATTATGCGACAGCAGTGTCTTCTTTTCTGTCACTCTGACACTTATTTTTCGTTTTCTTCTCCTGTTTTTTTAACTGTTGTCCATTCTTTTCCATATTCGCGGCCAATTCATCTTCCTTTGATTTTGCATGCCTTCACAATTTTTTTTTATCTTGTTACAATTTATTGTTTTATTACTTTTTGTTGAGATCAGGCGACTAACTCCGGATAGGTTGACTGTGGAGAGGGCACGAGCTGTCACTCTGCGTTGCTGTTCGCTGATACGGCTTTTCATTGTTTGTCCTGTTCCACTGAAATATAGACTGCTGTTTTTATTTCTTCAATATTGTCACTCTCTTTTGTGAACTGTGGGTAATAAGCAAACGGAGCAGCAGGCGCCCTAAGCCCGACTCGGCCAAATCTTATCCACTTTAAGGATGATTTAGCTGGGGAGGGGGGGTTGTAGACAGTTGTCTGTGCGATTTTTTTTTTTTTTTCATAACAGGACTTTGTTCTCTGTGTTGTGTCATCTCTAAAAGGGCCTTTGTGATTAGCTGAGCTAAAACTGACACTGAAAATGCGTTGCTTTTTTTTTTTTTTTGCGTCATGATGGAGTCGTGGAGGAGATACGATGACAACCCGTCCACTCGTCTTTTCAATATTTGACAGTTGCCAGCCAGTCTCAGTCTCTTGCCGATTCTGCCCTTTGACTTCTTACCTTTCTTCTGTTTTCCTCTTTGTCATTTCCCCTCCTCTGTTTCCATGGGGGAATGAGCGTTCTTGGCAAGGCCACGTCAGTAATCTGATGTGGCCACACTATCTCAGATTTCTTTTTCTCCATTGTTGTCATCTTTGCAGGTCTTCGTGTGGGCCGGTGCGACGTTGGAAAATGCTGCCTAACCTGCTGTGGTTGGTGCAGTCAAGTGTATAAGATGCCCTGCCCGGGGTTTTATCATAGCATCTCTTTTGCAGCACTTGTACCTTTCTCTGCAGATCTCTCTTGTGAGGATTTATGATTCACATGAGTCCATCTGCAGGAAGACGGGCAGTACCAATACAAGTGAGGGTCTGACCGTAGGCTTAGAGGACGCGGAACGTAGGGCTGTTACGTGTATGCTGCTGAAAGCAGATGGTTTTGCGGTTATTACATGTAAATTGAGTCGCAAGCATCTGTGAACACAATTCTATGCCAGCCCTGTTTCTCTGCATATGCTTGTGTTCGTGGTCAGTCTGGTTAATTCAGTCGATTTTAGACAGACTGTTTTGTTGTTTGGTCCTGCGTTCGATGGCCAAGTTATTGCATTTTCGCTCAGACTGAAATATAGAAGGCTGCCGTCCGGAGTCCTCTTTAGTGAACATGTAAAACCTTGTGGTGAAAGCTTGGCTGTGTCTGGAGCTGTACTGTTTTCACCTGTCAGCGAAACAACAACGAGCTGGTGCTGCGGGATGCGCGCATCAGTTTGCTTGATAGTGGCGTCTTTTGCCGGTGGGCTGTGCAGTGCTTGCTGGTACACCCATGGGGATGCTTCCTTGGAGGTTCTGTTGTATTGTGACCAGTGGTCATCACACGGCGGCATCTGACAGGTAGCAGTTATGTCCCTTGACGTCATAGGGGAATTCTGTGTGTGTGCATACCTGCACCCTACGTCAATACAGCGCAGGCTTTCGTGATTGGCACAGGTTTGCTCCCGGCTGGTTGGTTCTGCAGTTGAAGACAGTTTTTTTTTTCTTGGATCCACTAGCACCTTCGGATGTGTCTTTTTTTCATGTTAGGACGAATAATCCGTTCTGTTTGAGGTCGTTTATATATCTTCTTTCAATGTAAGAGTAAACTTGTATATGCGTAAATATAAACAGAAAGAACAACAACAAACTAAAGAATTCCCCAGACCTTTGACCTCCTCTGCGTGTGTGTGTGCGGGCATTCATGTGTGTGTGTGTGTGTGGTTTGTGTGTGTGTGTGTGTGGTGTGTGTGTGTGTGTGTGGTGTGTGTGGTGTGTGCGGTGCAGGCTGGCTGCAGTATGGCAGAATGAATACGTTGGACATCCATCACGGCACGACGTCGGAGTCGCCGCTGATGTACCGCTACACGGCACGTAACCTGACGCACGCCTCCCCCTCCTATTTTGCCACTGCCGGACTGTACCTGCGTTTACGTGGAGGTTTCTACAGCACGGACAAACTGTCCTTCATCTTCACCGCTGTCAAAAATGTCTCGCTGGGTCAGTTTGGAAGGGGAGTTGATGCATATGTATTGATGTGTTTGTGTGTGTATGAGAGAGAGGAGGGGGGGGGGCGGGGCAGGAGGTTAAAAGGGGAAGGAGCAGAGGGAACGGGGGAGGGCAGCTTTAGGAGAAGGAGTGATGGTGGATGGAGGGGATGGAGGAGCAAAAAAGCGTGCACACGGATGGTTGAGTGCAAGTGCCCGAGTGCGTACCTTGTTAACGTTAAGCACTTGAAGGCGAAGTAGTAGTAGTAGTAGAAGTAATAGCTTTTATAGTAGTAGCAGTAGTAGTGGTCTTAATCGTAGCAGTAGTAGTGGAAGTTGTTGTTGAAGTGGTGGTGGTATTAATAGTAATTGTAGTCGTCATAGTAGTAGTAGCACTAGTAGTGCATACAGAAGGTGCGAATGTGTACGCCAGTGTGTTCAGCATTTACACGAGACGTGTTGAGATGCATGTTTCTGTGACTGCATTCACATTAGACTTGACTTTGTATTTAGACCTGTGACTACGTTCACACGAACGTTGACGATGTGTGGGGCTCTGTAGCGGCATTCACAGTTGAAATGGCGAGGTATTTGGTTCTCTGACTGCATTCACATGCGAAAATGTCGAGGTGTTTAGATTTGTAACTATATTCAATGGGAAGCGACGATGTCTCTGGCTCTGTGATTAGACCCACGAGGTATTTGGATCAGTGGCTTCGTTCACTTGAGAAATGACGAGGTATTTGGTTACTTGATCACATTCACACGAAAACTGATGGGATGTTTACTTCCTTGACTACATTTACGTGAGAAATGACGAGGTCTTTAGTTCTGTTGCTACGTTTACTTGAGAAATAACGAGATACCTGGTTCAGTGGCATTCATATGAGAAATGATGGGGTATTTAGGTCTATGATGGGTTCACATCAGAAATGACGAAGTATTTAGTTCTGCGACGGTATTCACATGAGAACTGACAAGGTGTTTGGTTCTGGGATTTCATTGACGTGAGAAATTATGAGGTACCTGGCTCTGTGACTACAGTCACATGAGGAGCGATGAGGTATTGTGTTCCATGACTACATTCACATGAGAAATGATGAGGTAATTTGTTTCATGACTATAAACACATGAAAAATGATAAGGTATTTAGTTCTGTGGCGTATTCACATGAGAATTATGAATAGATATGAATAGTTCTTTAACTACATTCACATGAGATGTACTTGGTTCTGTAATTACACTTACATGAGAAATGGTGGGGTATTTAGTTCCAGAATAACGAGGTGTTTAGTTATGTGGCTGAATTTACATGAGAAATGGAGGAGTATTTCGTTCCGTGACTACGTTCATCTGAGAAATGACGAAGTATTTAGCTCTGTGATGCATTTACATGAGAAATGACGGGCATTTTGTTCTGCTACTACGCTCACATGAGAAATTGTAAGGGACCTGGTTCTGCGACGGCATTCACATGAGAAATAGCGAAGTATGTAGATCCATGCGAAATAGCAGTCAGTTTTGTTCTGAGACAATGTTACATCGGAAATGACGAGGTGTTTATTTCTGTCGCTGCATTCACACGAAAAACGGGGATGCATTGAGTTCTATGACTACACTCACGTGAGAAATGGCGAGGTATTTGATTTTGTGACTGCATTCATATGAAAAATGATGGAGTATTTAGTTCTGAGACTATATTCACATGAGAAATGGCGAGATGTTTAGTTCTGTGACTACACTCACGTGAGAAGTGGCCAGGTATTTCGTTTTGCGACTGCATTCCATGAGAAATAACGAAGTATTTAGTTTTATGACTACATTCACATGGGACATAAGAAATCTCTTGTGCGATGTGCAGGGTGTCCTGATCTATTTTACAATAATTTTGTTATTAACCTGTGTGTGTCCTGGATTTTTCAACAACCTGTTAGTATACTAACCGTTGGTGTGTGTGTCTGTGTGTGTGTGTAAGAAAGAGGGTGAGTGTGAGTGTTTATACTAACCTCTGTGTGTGTGTGTGTGTGTGTGTGTGTGTGTGTGTGTGTGTGTGTGTGTGTGTGTGTGTGTGTTGCAGAAGGCACGGGCTGTCCCGGACTGTTTGACTACCTGTGTCACAACCTGCTGTGTATTGACCAGGACCTCATGTGTGACGGCATTGACCACTGCGGTGACCAGTCCGACGAAAGTCCCGCCCTCGACTGCTCCATGTCAGGTGCCCACAACCCTACTGTCTTACTCGCACCTGTTGTGAGGCTAGAGTACTGAGGCTAATCTATATTAATGCAGTGGTGGTGATGTGACCGTAACGAAAACTCTTTCACCCCAGTGCTCTGCATCAGACATGTTGTTGTTGGACGGATGGCTATGAGGAGTGTGGAACACGTACAAGATAAACATACAAAGAAACAACATCGGATTGGAGAGGGGGGGAAGAGGACGGGGTAGGAGGTGATACTGTACATCAACAGAAGAAGGACTGGGAGGCGAGGTGGAGTCGGAATTAACAAGAAAGAAAAAAGAGTGGAGTGGACGTTGGGAGGAAGAAGAGGGGGGGGGGGGGTGTGAAGGGGAAGAGAGTATAGACAACGAATAATGAAGTTCGTAGTCATAAAAGTCACTGCTACAGTTGTCTGCTGGAGGTGGCGAGGGAGTGAGGGAAGGGTTGGATCTGGGCCGGTGGGGCAGGCAGAAGGTCATAGGAAGGTGGATAGGGGAGGAACGGCTTTGAAGGGGTCGAGAGAGGGGGGGGGGGGGGGGGGGGGGAGGGGAGTGGGGGAGGAAGAAGTTTAAGCGCTCAATGAAACATACGAGTGCGAAATATTTTAGCACGAAAGTCCAGATTCTGGCGAGCAGATAATGAAATTGTGCAACCTACTGGAACCAGCTGGATGAAGAAAATAGACTGCTAAAGATTCATAGCATAATTCACAGTAAACCTTGCACCTTAATGTCGTCGTTATGAACCGCATGTGGATGACCGTGTGAGTTTCTGTTGAGATGATGTCGGAGTTTTTGGTAACTTTTAGGAGCAATGTGGGTGCAGGTATGTAGCTTCAGGAGGAATGTGGATGGGTATGTAGCTTCAGGAGGAATGCGGGTGGAGGTATGTAGCTTCAGGAGGAATGTGGGTGGAGGTATGTAGCTTCAGGAGGAATGCGGGTGGAGGTATGTAGCTTCAGGAGGAATGCGGGTGGAGGTATGTAGCTTCAGGAGGAATGCGGGTGGAGGTATGTAGCTTCAGGAGGAATGTGGGTGGAGGTATGTAGCTTCAGGAGCAATGTGGGTGGATATGTAGCTTCAGGAGCAATTGGATGGGTATGTAGCTTCAGGAGGAATGTGGATGGGTATGTAGCTTCAGGAGGAATGTGGGTGGAGGTATGTAGCTTCAGGAGGAATGTGGGTGGAGGTATGTAGCTTCAGGAGGAATGTGAGTGGAGGTAAGTAGCTTCAAAAGGAATGTGGGTGGAGGTATGTAGCTTCAGGAGGAATGTGGGTGGGTATGTAGCTTCAGGAGGAATGTGGGTGGTATGTAGCTTCAGGAGGAATGTGGATGGAGGTATGTAGCTTCAGGAGGAATGTGGGTGGGTTTGTAGCTTCAGGAGGAATGTGGGTGGAGGTATGTAGCTTCGGAGGGAATGTGGGTTGAGGTATGTAGCTTCAGGAGGAATGTGGGTGGGTATGTAGCTTCAGGAGGAATGTGGGTGGAGGTATGTAGCTTCGGAGGGAATGTGGGTGGAGGTATGTAGCTTCAGGAGAAATGTGGGGGTATGTAGCTTCAGGAGGAATGTGGGTGGAGGTATGTAGCTTCGGAGGAATGTGGGTGGGTTTGTAGCTTCAGGAGGAATGTGGGTGGAGGTATGTAGCTTCGGAGGGAATGTGGGTTGAGGTATGTAGCTTCAGGAGGAATGTGGGTGGGTATGTAGCTTCAGGAGGAATGTGGGTTGAGGTATGGAGCTTCAGGAGGAATGTGAGTGGGTATGTAGCTTCAGAGGGAATGTGGATGGAGTTATGTAGCTTCAGGAGGAATGTAGGTGGAGGTATGTAGCTTCAGAGGGAATGTGGTGGAGTTATGTAACTTCAGAAAGAGTGTGGATGGAGTCAGGAGAATGTGGGCGGAGGTATGGAGTACAAACCTCTAAAAATCCATTCCCTTTTTTTTTTTTTTTTGATAGCTTGCTCAAGCGATCCATGTTTTCTGTCGAAAAAAGAAAACATGGATCGCTTGAGCAAGCTATCGAAACACTCCCCTAACAAATAAACATACAAAACCACCAGGAACTCGGGCACAGTTCCTAGCACAACAAAGGCAATGAATGACATGATATTCGAATTACTGAAATCCTTAAGGTGGAGAACACCAGGTTGTGCTGAGAGTGACAGACATTCTACTTCATTTCTCCGACCCAGATTAACACACACACACACACACACACACACACACACACACACCAAAAAAAAAACTTGAGAAAGGAGAAATGTTTGAATGTAAAAGAAAAATAAAGAAAAAGGTCATATGAGCAGACTGCAGAATCGACAGCCTGTGTCCACTCTGGACAGTGTGACACCCTATGACGAAGTGACCAGTCCACAACAGGGCTGGCATGTCCCAAATTGTGACCAAAAAAAGTGTAAAAGAGCTCCCAGTGGAAGACTGTTAAGGAAGACATTTTATAGCGCAGAATTGAAGAGAGTGGAAGCGAACGGGGAAACTAACCAGCATAAAACTTCCAAGAGGCAGGGAATATATTAAATAAGCGCTACCCCCCCCCCCCTCATCCCCCCCCCTCCCCCCACGGAAACTTGACGATGAGATGGAAGAGGGTACCAACCACCGTAGGTGAAGGGAAAAACATCCTTAAAGTAATGTTTACGCACCCAATCCTTTTATCTTTTCTTTCAGCCCTGTTTTATCTGTATATATGTGTGTGTTTGGGGTAGGAGGATACATGAATGATTATGCGAGTGTTATTACCGTTTCTTGTATTGTGTTAATGTTATATTGTTACATAGTAAACAAATATATAATTTTGGGGGAGATGAGGGGTAGATGACATGGATACTTACATGGGTGTTTTTTACTGTTAATTGAATTGCGTAAATATGACATTGATACACAGTAATCAATTATTTAACTTCAAAAGAATTAATTTGGTATCATAGGAAGAAAATGGATTGGGGAGGAAAATGAGTAGGTGACAAAATTTCCCTTCGTTCTTACCAGAAATTGTGTCACAACTGAAAAGAGAGTAGTATGGCGTATTTGACAGATGAAGTGCACACAGAATGATTATGCTCGATCAACGAAGAATAAGATGGAAGTAGAGAATATTTTATTTGCTCGCTTAGAATTCAGAGGCTAATTTTTGGTTACATTTTTGTGTATTTGGCCTTTTTTGTTTAATCCTACGGTTAAGGAAACACATTCAATTTTCGGGGGAGAAAATGCACTCACTATAGGTTGCTAGTTTTTATACAATAATAGTTGAATTGTGACCTTTTTCATGGGTATGTGAGGGAGGATTGAAAGGCGCAAGTATGAATGAGAGAGTCAGATAGAGAACTGTGCTGTAATGTTCCGTGCATAACACTTCTTTTGTGTTTGTTCCCCGTGGTAGCATTGTGGCGACTGAGCTTCAAGTGGAGTATGCCATACGTAGGTAAGTAACAATGTGAGTCTATGCCCTTTGCGTATGTGCGGTGTGTGTGTGTGCAAGGGACGGGAGAGGAGGGAGCGGCAGTGTGGTGTGTGTGTGTGTGTGTGTGTGTGTGTGTTGTGTGTGTGTGTGGTGTGCGTGCGTGCGTGCGCGTGCGCGCGCGCGCGCGATTGCTTCATGTAGAGAAAAGAGTGCGCGTGAGCTGCACCTTGAGAGGGTGTCATTTCGGCATTTGTTGCCTCACAGCAGGTCATAAGGGGTGTCGTGACAGACGTTACAGCAATGAGGGTATCCACAGCTCCGTGTCAGTCATGAGCAACAAGGCAAAGATGTAGCCAGTCCAGTCCTTTCACACACGCGCGGGGCCACCACACGCGCGCACACACACACACACACAGAGTGAAAAATTGCGTAAATCTTGTTATCAATCCTTTTGCACACCGCTGTGTCATCAAGCTACGTTTTTAGGCAGAAAATAGTTGATTGTTGCCCAAGTCTTGAACACGAAAAACACAAAGCAGCACTGCTTATACGTTACTTTGTAACAACCCGGGGAGAATTTCCACTGTGATGTTGTTGGTCTGTTTTTATTTTATTTTATTTTTTTTTGATGTTTGTTTTTGTTTGTTTAGGCTTCTCAAGAGATCTTTTCTCCCGAGATCACTTATACGCGTTGGGTTCCTTGTTTTCCATGTCGTCATCGTTCTGTATGTGTTGGTATTCTCGTATGGCAGACAAGCTTTTCCATTCAATTTCACCGAATTCCGTGTTGAGCCTGGTGGTGTTGTTGTCTTCCTCCTGACAGCGGCGGAAGCCCCGGGCAGCAGAACGACAGTGTGCGCGGGGTTCTCCTGTCGGGCAGACCGACGATGCCTGGCCTCCAGCATGGTGTGTGACGGTGTGCCCGACTGTGTGGACGGGGAAGACGAACAGACCTGCGGTGAGTCACTCCCCTTGGGGGCCCTCTCGTCCCTCACTGCTGTGCTCTGGCTCTTCCGATCTTCCCTTTTGCTCAGCTTTTACTGTATCCTCTGTCTGTCTGTCTGTCTGTCTGTCTGTCTGTCTGTCTGTCTGTCTGTCTCTCTCTCTCTCTCTCTCTCTCTCTCTCTCTCTGTGTGTGTGTGTGTGTGTGTGTGTGTGTGTGTGTCTCACTCTCTGTCTCTGTCTGTCTGTCTTTCTGTCTGTCTCTCTCCTTCTCTGTCAGTGTGTGTGTCTCCTCTCTGTCTCTGTCTGTCTGTCTCTCTCTCTCTCTCTCTTTCACTCACCCACGCCCCCCCCCCCCCCTCTCTGCTCTTGAAATTAGAATATTCATCCTTATCTTTCTCTTTCTGCACATTATTGTCTGTTTGAAAATGATTTGCAGTTATCTTTTTCCAGTGAATTTGCAATGTGAAACATGTGGCTTATAGTCCACCGACCTTGTGAAGCATGGTTATTTTTTATCCAGTCTGTTTTGGAAAATACATGCAAATCTTTGAAATCAGGAAAAAAACTCCCATTCGTATGGTGTTTAAAAGGATGGAAAATGTTGTCCTCATCAACATGACCAAATATGAACAACAAAATGTTCTCATGTTTAATACTTTTTAACCACCTATTAAACCAGTTCTTAAACTATTCTTAAATTCGAACGTACTTGAATAATAATTATATTCAAAATTCATATCATTACATATTTCATAATGATTTTATTCAACATCCATATTGTTACATATTTCATATTGATTACATTCGACATCCATATCATTACATATTTTATAATGATTATAATCAACATCCATATTATCATATTTCATGGTGATTATATTCAACATCTACATTATTACATATTTCATGAGTATATTCAGCATCCATGATATTACATCTTTCATAATGATTATATTGAACATCCATATCATCACATATTTCATAATGATTATGTCCAACATCCATATTAGGCCTATTACATATTTCATAATGATTATATCCAACATCCATAATATTACGTATTTCATAATGATTATATTCAACATCCATATTATCATATTTCATAATGATTATATTCAACATCCATATTATTACATATTTCATAATGATCATATCCAACATCTGTATTAGGCTATTACATACTTCATAATGATTATATTCAACATCCATATCATTACATATTTCATAGTGATTATATTCAACATCCATATTATTACATATTTCATAATGATTATATTCAACATCCATATTATTACACATTTCATAATGATTGTATTCAACATCCATATTATTACATATTTCAGCATGGTTTTCATGCTGCTTGAGACTAGATTGTTTATGGTAAACTGTGTGTGTGTGTGTGTGTGCGCGCGCACGCGTATGTGCGCGTGTGTGTGGTGTGTGTGTGTGTGTGTGTGTGCGCGCGCACGCGTATGTGCGCGTGTGTGTGTGTGTGTGTACGTACAGTTGTGACAACGCAGGCCGTGTACCCAGTGGGGGGTGCTGATGACCAGTCTCCAATGTCCTTATGGGTGGTGCTGCCCTCCTTGTGGCTGACGTTACTTGCACAGACCAGCAGATAGCGCCCCCCTCCGTCATCCAGCGCTGTCACTGCCTCCACTCACTCCTCGTTCTCCGCATTGACTGGTGTCAGTCGACCATACTTCCTACATGATGATTGTGATCACATGAACGCACGGTGTGGGGTGTATACAACGCTGGCTCTAATCCTATTCTCGGCCTAGTTCATGATGGCGAATGGGCCCATCAAGGGTCTTTCAACCTCTGTCTCTTTCCCTTCGCTCTCAGTGATCGGGAAAAACAGAAGACTGTGAGAGAGCATGGGCATAAGATTTACGAGGAGAAAATGTAGAGGAACATCTACCCCCTTGGATATTGTTGTCCTCTGTGTGTGAATCATTGAACATCACAAAAATAATCTTGAATGGCTGCCTCCAGTGTTCCAGTGAGGCAGTCAGAAGTATTTTTTTTCAAAACTGCTGGACGATCTCAACAGAGACCCACACCAAAAAACAAAGTTACAGCAGTTGTGAAGTGAATGAAACGTGTTCGCAACTGGACAACTTCAAGAATGGTAATTCCTTACCATATTGACTTAAACAGATGTGTAGAAAATCACTAGATGGAACCTGCGTTTTCAAAACAATTTAAGATCATTTTCACAGGAAAAACTCAGTAAGCTGTTGGAGACAGGTTGAAAAAAAACATGGACACAAGATAGTAAAGAACACAACAGGAACTTTATTCCCTTTGAACTGAAGTCAGTGCGGTTTTCATGGTAGAAAATACTTCCTGGGGAAAGTCTGGATGTTCTGTTCAAACTGTGGCTTTTTTTCAGACTTGTGAAAAATGCTTTAACGACCTAACCCAGACACTCCAAAGTGAGGAAGTTCTCTTGCCATGAGATACAACAAAAAAAAATTCACAACAGTGCGAGTGTATTCTTGTGTACTGGGCATCCAAAGACGGTGGTGAAGGCTGTGGAGCTTTAAGCCAGTGCATATGTTATTCACAATGCCGCGTGTGAAAAAAAGTGCAATATTTTGGCGCCAAAGATCGAGAGTGCTTATGCTACACAGATCGACGTTTTTGCTATCCAGAAAGTGATTGGACTATTTGGGCCTTCAAAAAAAAATGATCAAGCTTATTTGGAACTGGAATAATACCGTCTCACTTCTCCTTGTTTTTCTGGTTTTTTTTTTTAAAGATGTGGTGATGTTCTATTTGAGTACAACACACACACACACACACACACACACACACACACACACACACACACACACCACTCACTCACTCACTCACTCATTCTCTCACTCGCACACGCACAATCCTACAATGTGTGCAATACAGCTGCCCGTCATGTTTTACCAAAAGCTCGACTGGCATTATCTTGTTGATTTAACACCGTGTTCATTAAGTGATAATTGTACCTTATTCCCGATGTCCGTGTTGTATGTCTTTTCTCTTCAGTCCCCTATTTCACCTTCCACCACCACCATCGCCACCACCACCCCTCCTCTTCTGTCTCAGGTTTATTTTTTTTTCCTCTACCCCCAACCACCCCTCATTTCAAACACCTCTATCCTCCCCTCTCCCATTCCACTCCTTCTACCCTTATTTCTCCTCCCCCACCCACTTTCTCTCTTCCATGCCTTTTTTTTGGTCTCTAATCCCCTTTTATGTCTCTCTCTCTCTCTCTCTCTCTCTCTCTCTCTCTCTCTCTCTATATATATATATATATATATATATATATATATCAAATTCTTCCACCTGTTAATCGTCCTTTAGATCATTTTCCCCCTGCTCTTTCCCAGTTTTCTCTTTATTATTATCCATCTTCAAGTCTTTTTTGTCTTCTCCTATCCCATCCTATCATCCTATCCTAAGTCCTCCTCCTTTTTCTACTCCTATTTTCCAATCCCTTTTTCTTAGTCGTCGTCCTGTAGGTTTTTTTTTCCTTCTTTCCAAAACCTCTCTGCATTCTAACCTCTTTCGAGTCTTTCTCCTCTTTCCCAGTCTCTATTGTCATCCTCCTTCAGGTGTACCCCCCCCCCCCCACCCACCACCCCCGCCCCACTCTTTTCCAGTCCTGTGACAGTCTCTGACAGTTTTCCTGGCTTGTCTCTTTTTTGTCAATCGTCCTCTCATCCTTTTTTCTCTCTGCCATAGCTGTCTCTGCTGGTGTCGGTTCCACTCTTCTGTGCCGATTCCTATCTTTTAATGCCACCCAGCCCCACTTCTCCGCCGCACTCTTTTTAACCCTCACACACTTCCTCTCGCTTCTGAATGTCCCGCTTTCCGTCCCTTTGCGTTGGTTTTCTACCCATCACTTCCCTCCTCTGTACCATTCTTTCTTCTCCGTATTCTCTCGTCTGTCTTCCTCACGCCATGTGCCCGCCAGCCACATCCCTCACTCCTTTCCCGTCTCTCCGCTTTATCTGTCTTCAGTTGTGCACGCCTGTCGCTGTTCTCTCTGTGACTTTATTACAACGTTGATATTTGTAACCATTGTGAGTATGCTTGTGATAAAGGATTTTTTGAGGGAAAGGTATGTAACATATTGTGAACGTTTAGGGAAAAAAAATTCCCTGAGATGGGGTGTGTGTGTGTGTGTGTGTGTGTGTGTGTGTGTGTGTGTGTGTGTGTGTGTGTGCGCGTGTGTGTGTCTGTGTGTATTTTGTTGTTGTGCTTTAACACTTTTGTTCTCCACAGGTAATGGACTAACAGTTGTTGGATATGTTTGCCTTGGAGAATATGATCCTGTGTTCTGTGTTATTTTGTTCAAGAAATGATTTTGTTGCAAAATGTTTGACTGCAAACAAGTGACACACCTTCCATGACAAACCTGTTTCAACTAACAGTTTTTGAAACTTTAATAAAGCATTTATTACACACGGGAACACAATAATATAGGTCAGGGTAAATGGGGAGTTTGGAATGGCTCACTGAATCACGTGCACAATGTTTACTTTGATGTAATGTGTATGGTCCCCAATTTTTTCGGAACGCTTGTTCAAACTGTTGGCTTTTGCTTCTTTTTTTTTTTCTTTTCCTTCGTTTGTTGGTTTGGTTTGGTTTGTTTGTTAGCTTTCGAAAGCTGTGCACTGTTCACGCATGCAAAGTTTAAGAACAGTAAAAGACAACAATAACTCTTTCAAAGAAGTTGTAAGACTACAAAATTCTCTTTTTTAAATGACTCTTTCAGAGCTGAAAAATTGAAAGTCTTGAAATATTCTTGGTCTGCAAAAGAAATGCATAGATTACTTCAAAAGATGAGTGATATGGTCACTGGAATGATCAAAAACACTTTTTTTATTAAATTATTATATGTATTTTATAAATGCAGCAAACGTCCTGACTAGCGCAGAAAACAGGCCAATATGTCTGTGTCTTTGTATGTGTCTGTGTCTTTACAGTATGTCCACGGTAAACTTTACTGTTTGCAAGCAAAAAAGGAGCAGAGTAATGCTTATTAAAACCATATTACAAAACAGAAAGGCGATTTTTTTTTAACAAACATGTCTCCTTCAGATCTCACGATTAATGTATTCATCTCGTCCACACTGCTGTCACCCAACAACTCTTTGTCATGGAACACTTGTTTCGAAGAGTCGAACTCACTTTTTAGCGCTTCCTCCTACTCATCCCCCCCCCCCCCACACACACACACACACCCCTCCCCCCTCCACTTCTGTTTTTATACACTGCAGTTCTGCTACTGATACTATCTGGGGAATATTATTTTGTACACCATTTTTAATGTACTAGGTACTGACAAGTAGGCCTAAAGCGAAGACGTAGTGGTAAAAAATTCGCTCCACAATTTTGTATCCTGTATAAAATCAGCGTTCTTCGGTACCTTGTTTTGCCTCTTTGTATTTTGGTGTGTAGGCCTATTCAACGTTTTCCTCAGTTTCGCGCTCATTTTTACTGTTGGCATTTTTGCAGTCAGTGACAACTGATAACCTTGGCAGGATAGTAGATGTTGACAATCCTATCCAGCTATCACCTCGAAAGAGTCAAAGGTTAAATCGCAGCAAGAAGGCCAAAAGTCTTCACAAACCAGCGTCTGCTTACTCGTACAGTGATACGATTGTAACGAGTGCTACGGCTTGCAGTTTCTGACACACACTTTCATTTCCTTTTTTTCCCCCTTGAGTAATCCTACACGCACACCTGAATGCTGTATGTGATTATTACACTTTTCCTGTTTTATTCCAATTCCTTACAGTGATAAAATTGGGTACTGTGTGTAAAACGTGTATCTCTATACTATTTCCAGTTGCAATGTTTGTTATATTTTCTTCTTTTTTTTTTCCTTAATTAATTTATTGAGTCCCAGGTGTATATGGTTTCAATTTC